>CM031872.1:3029708-3055531 GCA_018697195.1 Certhia americana
GATGGTCAGTATTTGGGATATTCAATATTTGGGAGGTTCAGTATTTGAGATTGGCATCCCCAGGGCATGGAGAGCCCTGGCTTGTCTGGCCGAGGTTTTGGAGAAGGGAGCTGCAGGCAGGGAAACCCTGCTGGCTTCTCAGTGCCCCCCAGAACATCTTCAGCTCTGACTCTGTCTCAGATCATCCCAGAGTTTATTGCTGGGCATTTTGAAGTCCCTTCAGCTGAAGAGCCCAAAGTCCTTTATGGGCATTTCCACTCAGACCAAGCTCCGGGTTTAGCTCTGGTTCCTATTTTACAAGAAAAATCTGGATCAGTTTGGTGTTCTCCCCGTTGCCATAAGAAATCCCACTGTGTTTTCCTGCCCTGAATCCCACCCAGGTCTGTAAAATCCTGGATAAACTCCCCAAAACTCCCATGGGCAGCGAAGAGCAGCAGCAGGGAGAGATGAAGGGAGGTTTTGTAATTCGGGAGCGATGCTGCCTGCTCCTTCCCTGCCCAAATTCCCAAAGTCAACAGAGGCTGCTCCGGCCCTGGATCCACCCCCAGCTCCACGTAGAACAGGGCAGTGCTGCAAGAGCCTGAGGCACAGCCAGGGAGCCCAAAAAAATCCCATTTCTGCTCAGCCACGGGGCCCTGGGCCAGCACAAAACTCAGCCTCGGCGTCAGAGGGTCAGAGCAGAGCCCTGGGATGACTTTCAGAGCCACTGAAATTGGGAAAGAATTTCAGGATCAACGAGTCCAAGCAAAATTCCCAGCACAGAGAGCTCGGCTGTGTTTGGAATTTGGGGATGAAGGGCCACATCCAGCCTCCTTAGGGATGGCTGGAAAAGGCTTGGGAGCATCTTTGGCTTTTTTTGAGGGGTGGGAGGCTGATCCTCCCCAGCCTTTCCCAGTCTGCTCTGGGAATGTGTGTGGTTGGAAAAGCTTGGGCCTGCTCTCTCCAGCCTCACAGCTTCCTGATATAACTCCTTGATTACAGAGCCCTGGGAAAAATGGATGTTTCCAGAGCAGATATGACCCTCATTGTTTTGCTCTTCTGCATCCTGCAGGGGATTCAGGACTTGAAGGGGAGTAAAAAAAAAAAAAACTAAAAACCCAGAGCCAGTTCGGGTCTGTCGGCTCCTCCTCCCATCCCAGCTCCTGAGGTCAGCAGGGAAAGCATCCAAGAGTTGCAGAAAAGCCAGATTGTTTTAATTTAAACATTTCAGAGAGGCAGAGTGAGGGACTTTCTCCCCCCAAGTGCACAGGACGTGATAATGTGCCTCTCCCGATGCCGGCCAGCCCTGCTGAGAGAACATTCCTCACAGTTTTCCGATCTCATCCCGAGTGCCAGAGGGATAAATCCGCTTCCCTCTCCCACCCTGGTGGCTCTTTTGGAGCACAGACACCACGGGGGGACTCTCAGGGACCTGCCCCACCAGGCAGGACACACAGAGGGAATGAGGGAAACATCAGGATGAGCGTTTGGAGAGCAGCACTGACCCTTCAAGGAATCCCCAGCTCTCCACTGAGCAGCCCCCAGGCAGCAGCTCCTGTATTTCAGCCTGGAATTTTCCAGGGAAAACCCTCCAAGGGGCATTTCCAGGGAGGCTTGTGCCCTGCTTCAGGACTTCTCCCATGGAATCACACCCCGGCTCTGCTGCCAGCATCTCCCAGCCCCCTCATCCCTCTGCAGAAATCCTAAATTTCCATGGAATACCAGCACAAAGGTTACAATCCAAATGTTTCACCCCACAATTAGGCTCAGCCCCCCAAAATCAGCTCCTGCCCTCGGTCAGCTCATCTCCCACCATCCATCCTTGCCTGCCAGCAGCCAAACACACCCTCATCCCTCTGTAAAAATCCTAAATTTCCATGGAATACCAGCACTAAGGTTACAATCCCAATGTTACACCCCACAATCAGGCTCATCCCCCCCAAATCATCTCCTGCCCTCAATCAGCACCACACCCCTCACCCTCCCAGCCCAAACCAGTCCATGACTCTATTGCATCACCAGCAAACCAGTCCCAGTTCCCAGTCACTTGATATCCACTGGAATTCCAGTGGAATTTTTGGCCACCTCGGATCAAAGCCCAACTGGCAAATTCATTTGCAAAGTTGTTTATGGAAATTAGCCCCGATTAGAGGGACAAGGAAAAAGGGTTGGCTTTGGTTCCCCGCTGAAGGTGTGTTTTGAATGTGCAGAATAAATCAGGATTCTGAAGCTTTCACTCTTTTTTTGGAGGAATATCTCTTTCACTCCAGCAGAATGACTTCAGGACTGAAAAATCCAATGGCTAGAAATCAAAAATTTCAATATTCCTCTGTACTTTCAGGGCTCAGATGCTGCCAAAACCCCAAAGGAGTGCTGGACAATGTGCAGGAGAGTCTGTGGCAGCACACCATGATCCCCAAATTCACTGGGGCTCTTTCCTTGCCAGGACAGGGAAAAGCAAGAAGCCAAAGTGATAAACCCAGAGGAGGGTGTAAAAAAGGAAACCCACAGGTAGAGGAGCCCAGGATTTTAACTCCACCCGATTCTAAAAGCATTAACAAGCCCTGAACTCCTTCTGTGCCCTGGCCACTGCTGCTGTCCCAGTGCAATTCCAGCAGCAATTAAAAGGGAAAAGCTCTGGCCAGGTCCCCAGCCCATCCCACCCACTTGGCACAGCCCCCCCAGCTCCTCAGCCCTTCCACACGTGCAGCCCACGAGCCACATTCCCCTTCCCAGGGCTCTGCCAGTGCTTCCCCAGCTGCCTGGGATTTGTTGGATCGGGATCTGGGCAGGAAATTCAAAAAGCTTCCTTTACCAAGGGGCATTTGCAGAGGGCTGGGCAGGGCACGGGGCTGGGCTCAGCTCCAGGTGCCCCCAGATCCAGGGAATCACTGCTCCACTCCTTCCCTGGGATGCTGCAGCCAGAGATGGGGATCCCTCCACCCCAAATCCCCCCTGAATTTCAGGGATCATCATGGAATCACACGATAAATTGGGTTGGGAGGACCTTAAAGCTCATCCAGGGACACCCTCCACTATCCCAGGTCACTCCAGCCTGGCCTTGGACACTTCCAGGGATCCAGGGGCAGCCACAGCTTCTCTGGGCACCTTGTGCCAGGGCATCACCACCTCACAGGGAGGAATTCCTTCCCATTATCCCACCCAGTCCCACCCTCAGGCAGTTTAAAGCCTTTCCCCCTTGTCCTTTCCCTGTGTCCTTGTCCCAAGTCCCTCTCCATGAACACCTTCACCCCACCCTGGCTCTAAAAGCTGAGGCAAGGTGATTCTGGCTGAGCATTAGGAATTTCCACGCGGATTTGGAGGAATTGTTTCCTTCTGGGTACCACTACAAGAGCACGAGAGCTGCCAACCCTCCCCAGCCCAGCTGTTTGCCTCAGAGCCCAGCTTTTCCAGAGCATCACCCAGATTTTCTGAGCAGAAAATCTCTCAGCTCCAGCTCCTCACTGGCGTTTTTAGGGGTTTGAACCTTCCAGCAGATCCCAGCCAAGATTTCCTCTCATTTCCCTGCCAGTCCAGCCAGGCAGAGCTGGCACACCTCGCTTGGGAGCTCCTTTTCCCCGTTTCTCCTGAGCAGAATGACACTTGTGTTCACTGTGACTCATCTCCTTGACCTTTCCATTCACTTTTAATGGTGCAAGCTGGAAATAAGGGCACCCAAACAATGCTTGCATTATTCAGCTGGTGAACCGCAGCCCTCGGAGCAGATCGCTCCCCTGCAGCACACAAGAGCACACAAGAGTAGGTGTCTCATTCCAGCACATCCAGCGCGAAAAAAAATAAATAAAATCAAATCCCACCGACTCGCTGCTTAATTCATGTTTGAGAGTTGAATGAGCTGCACCAAAAAAATTAAAAAAAAAAAAAATTAAAAATCTCTGTGCAAAACGCTGCAGGAGGATGAGAGATCCTGGGAAACTGGCAGTGTCATCTCCGGGAATTCGGCTGCAGTGGATTCTTACTCCAGTATTGTCTTGGAAACAAAAAAGGGGGTGGAGGGAGGAAAAGCAGAGGAGGAGAGGCCAGCCAGGCTCATGAGCTCAGGCTGAGAGTGGCTCCTTCCTGAATTTCCTGACTCAGAAGCAGCAGCTCCAGCTGACAGGCAGCAGAAACACAAAATCTGCTCCCTAAATCTGACAGGGACTCCGGCAGACCCCTCAGTGACCTCTCCTTCCTGAGTTGCAAACTCCCCTCCTTTGCAAGCTGGAGCAGAAAGAGAAGGAAAAAACAAAAATAAATAATAATTTTTAAAAAAGGCCTTGAAGGTTTGCTGAAAAGCTGAGCCCAGGAAACTCTTTTTTGCTTTATTTATTCTGAAAGAATTCCCGTGGCTGCAGAGGCACAGCTGGATCCAGGCAGGGATGGCCACCCTCAGCTGCCAGGGAGATTTAGGCAAATATGTGTTAATAATTTGTATGATAAAGAAATTTAATGATTAATGGATAAAATAAAAATTTAAGGTAAGAGAGTTCTGGTGTTCATTGAGATGAAGGAGAACAAGAGGCCCCCAAATCCATCCCAGCACTCTTGAGGAAAACAGCTCCAAATTTCCTTTCCAAATGTAATCCAAAGGATTCTGAGAGCAGCCAGCAGAACAGCACGGTATAATCTGTAAAAAACTAAATAAAATCTAAATAAAAAAATCCGAATAGCCTGGGTGAGGGGCACTGGTGTGGCCCAACAGGAAAAAAAAGAAAAAATTCCCAAGGAGGAAAAGCATTTTTAAAACAGAAAGAATCAATCACCAGCACAACCTGAGGCACAGGGCTGAAAAGAGACTCCTGGAGCTGCTTGAAAACCCAGATTTTATTGGCACACCAAATAAATAAAAAAAATAAAATCGTGTTCAAGCAGCCCCTCAGGGCCAGGTTGCACACAGGGATGCAGGATCGGACCCCAGGACGTGGGAAATCCAGGGATTTGCCTGAGGGCTGGGAGAAAATCCACAGCAGAGCTCAGGAATGAGCCCTGATGCAGCTTTTCCACTCACTCCATCCCCAAACTCTCCTTTCTCTCTCAGGCTGATTACACAAACTTGAAGAAAAACTCCTCTGTAAATACATTAATACAACTTTCCTCCTTTTAAAAAATGACATCTCATCATTGTGAAAGCTTCCAGATGATGTTAAGAATCCTCTTGGCTTCTGGAAAGAAGGAAAAAAAAAAAAAAAAAAAGAGCCCAGACTTGGAGCAACCGACCTCAAAAATGCCTTTTGTGTAGTTCCTGCATTTATTTATTTTAGTTCCACAGATTTTCCAGACACGTCCACAGAGAAACCACGACATCATTTGGATGCTTCAGTCAGTGCTAGGCTGAATTTCAAGAGCCTTGGGACTTGCCAACAGTAACCAGTGGTTAATTATACCACGTTGCCAACCCAATTTTTTCCATATAACATTAGATTTCAACAAAATGTTTCCATTCTTTCATGTCTCAACCTTTTATTTAATTTTTTTTTGTGTGTGTGTTCCCCTGGTTTTGCTCACTCTTCCCATCCTTGGTGTTGCTTTGTTTCTCACAAAGGTTTAATTGTGTTTTTAAGGACCGAAAATTAAGTCCCTATCACATCAGATTTAGTTGGAAAAGTGAAATATTTGATATAAAGTGAGGCCAGGCTGGAAGTGAAGAAGAGGAAGAGAGGAAGAAAGGGGGGAAAAGGAAAGGGAATTCACTGTGGGAAGGGAAAAGGGAAAAGGGAAAAGGGAAAAGGGAAAAGGGAAAGGGAAAGGGAAAGGGAAAGGGAAAGGGAAAGGGAAAGGGAAAAGGGAAAAGGGAAAGGAAAAGGAAAAGGGAAAAGGGAAAAGGGAAAAGGGAAAGGAAAAAAGGAAAAAGAAAAAGGGAAAGGAAAAAGGGAAAGGAAAAAGGGAAAGGAAAAAGGGAAAGGGAAAAGGGAATAAGGAAAAGTGAAAGGAGAGGCCTTTGATGGCATCAGCCCCCTCAGGTTGCTGATCCAAGGAATCCCCATTTTTTGGGACCAGCCTCTCCCACACCACACCAGTGCTGCTTATACCAACAAGCTTTGCCATGTGTCCAAGAGAATGGGCACATTCCACCCAAACCAGAGGCTGAAATCCAAGAATTTACACAGGAAGATCACCCTGAGCTCCAGAAGCTCAGGTGTGCACATCCCCCTGGCAGGGAATTTTCTGTGGGACCAATCCTGCAGATCAAACCTGACCCAACTGACTCAGCATTCCCAAAAATCCCCTGAGCAGCAGCAGAGACCCACAGCAGAGTCTGAAATACGTGATGGGAATTCTGTGCTGGATAAAAGCCTGGAAGAATTCTTCCCCCACATGAAAAACACCTCAGGTGTGTTTTGGGATTAATTCCTGGTTTATTTCCCAGAGAATTCTTCTCACTTTAACCAATACTTCCCATTTACCAAAATCTGGGTGTTACAAACTGCCGACCACATTTTCCACAAGACCCAAACAATATTTTGTTCTTTTTTCAGCCAAATTATCTATTTCATGGAGCAATGGCTGCATCCTGAGGATCAAACTCCAGCTAAACTCAGCAGGCAAAAGGAGAGGTGGACAGAGGGGATGAAATGCCAGATTTATCCTGGTATCCTGACTTCCCCTGTCCTAGAAAAACTTGCTGTAAAGTTCTTTCCCAGGACAGCAAAGCACCAGCTCTAAATGGAACTTCTCTTCCCAAAGAGTCTGAAAAGGAATCAGAGGCCCTTCAAGTGTTAACAAAATCTGTGAGGGGCTTTGGATGAGCAGGAATGGCTTTAAAAAAAAAAAAAAAAGTTTTTTAAACTTTTATTAAATGGCTTTTAAAAAATAAAGTCAGTTTACAGTGGATATTGGGAAGAAATTCCTGGCTGTGAGGGTGCAGCTGCCCCTGGATCCCTGGAAGTGTCCAAGGTCAGGCTGGACAGGGCCAGAAAAGCCCCAAAATTTCTGTGAAATCACTCCCAGCTCCCTGCAGTCTTCCCAAGTGCAGCTCTCCATGTTTCCACAGGGACTGCCATCCATCCACCAGCACTTTGGGAAGGGCAGCATCCAGATCCAGCAGATCCAGGAATCAGCACACCAGACAAAAAGTGCTTACTGAGAGAATTAAAGGCCAGTTTGAACTCCCCAGCAGATAAACCCTTTGGAGTGAAGAGCAGTTTCCTGGAAAGCACTCCCAGATTTTTCCTGAAGTCCAGACAAACCTCAAAACGTCTCTAAATGTTCTAAATTCCTCCTGCTCCTCCGTCTCATCTTGGAAATCAAATCTCACTCAAAGCAGGCGTGAGAATGCAGATCCTGAGTGAATCCCTGCCCTGGGGACAGGCTGGGGACAGGGGGACTCAGATGGACAGACAGCAGCAGGAGCTGAGCACAGCTCCAGGGCAGAGGAAAAGCAGCCAGGCCCTGCCAAGGCTGATGGGGACACCTCTGGCCCAGAGAAAGAAAATCTCTGTCTGAATTCGAGCTGGGATTTGCTGGTGTTGAACTGACAGGGTGGTGTTCAAAAGCTGAGCTCAGTCTCGGGAATCTTTTCCAAGCCCTGGCATTCTGTGCTGACCACTGGCACACGGGGAGGAGGAGCCCAAATGAAGTGCCCAGGTCAATCAGGGGGGTCCCAGCTCCACACCTGAGTCACTCAGAGGTGGGAGAGAAGATGTTTGAGTCCCCTCCCCTCAATTCTGAGAGACAATCCCAGCAGTGCTGCCCTCAGCTCACCCAGCAGCTGGAGCAACTCCCTACTTCAAAAAGGAATCAACCTGAAAAATCCATCCCCAGAATCAAATCCTAAAGGGCAGGGACAGCACCCATTGAAAATAAAGATTCCCAACTCCTTTCCAGCCCCTCCTGATTTTTCCTAGGGCACACAACAAGCGCTAGGAACAACACCAAGCCAGCTTTTTTTTATTTAAACTTGCCAGTAAAAATGTATTTTGGTCAGAGCCAGGTGAGCCCCTATATGAAAACAAAAAATCAGCAGGTTTGGCCTCTGAGTTACCCCAAAAAGAGATGAAATGGGATTTGCAATTTGGGATTCCTCCCATTCCCAAATTTGAAGGATCAGCTCCTCACCATTCCCTGGAAGCAGGGAATGCTCAGCACGGAGTTTTCCTCCTGTCCCCTGGAAGAACAAGATTTTGGCTGTGCCCTGGCCAGGGCATGGCCCACAGCTGGGTGCTTTGAACTTCCAAATTCCCATTGCAAGCTGGCAGTGCACTGACAGCATAATCCAGCTTTTCCAGGGGAAATTGGAACTGCCATCCATTCCAGACTTAGAAAGTCAGATTTCTTCTTGTAAAACAATATCAACAGTTTTGATTGGCAAAGTATTTAAAGGAACTTTAACTTGTTTTTAACTGGCTGGATAAAGATACTTTTTAAGTAATAAGCTTGTTTAGGTGCCTGGGGAAAAGCCAAGGGAGGAAGCAACAGCTGGTAAGAGGATCCTGCATAATTTCCAGCATTTTTTATTTTAGTTTTGGATCCTCATTACTCTTTGCCACTAAAGGAAACTGCTGCATCCAAAACCCAGAAAGCCGATTTGGTTTTTACAGGGATTTGTAAAAGCAGAGACGGGTTCCAGCTTTGTCTGTGGGTTGTGATTTTGGTGTGACATCATTTTTGCAAATATGGGAAAATCTGAGCTGGCTGGGCAGTGCTGGGAGGCAGCTGTGACATTGTTATTTCCCTGTTATTTGCTGGAAATCCTCGGTGCCAGGTGCCACCCCTGCAGATTACAGAGAACTTTCACCTCTCCACACACAGAGAAACCAACTATGCTGAAACTAAACCACGCTCTGAGCTGCAATAAAACCAAAGACAACGTGGAAAAACTTGAAAAAAAAATAGAAAAAAAAGCTCCATCAAGACCATTAGTCAATGCCATCAGCAGCCCCAATGTGGCTCCTCCCTCATCCAAATGATTTGATGTCCTATTAGGCGGCTCATTAGGAAAACTCAAAGCCTTTCACCACAAGAGTCATTCCTCAGAGCTGCACGCTGGCCCCACGAAAGCTCCCAGCCAGCCTCTGCTCCAAAATCTGCTTCCAAAGTCACCTGGGGAACCTTAAAAAGCGCTTTGGGAAGGAGAAACACAGACTGGGAAATGCCTGAGGATGCTCTGGAAGCGTTAAAGCGTCAGCACAGGCAAAAAGCGAAAATTGAAGATTGTTGCTTTTTTTTTTTTTTTTTTCTTGGAAACCGAGAGGTTCTGGTGACAATTCGATTTTCAGCTGATACAAAGTACCCGAGCAGGCTGCCTGACAAGAGGAGCTGGTGTCATTCCAGAGCTCTGCCAGTTGGAAAAGGGCACCAACATCCCAATTCCTCGGCAGGACAAACCCTGGGATCTCCCAGTGCCCCCAGCTTTTCCCCGCAAGGATCTTCAGGATATTTTCTTCATTGAGTTTTTCCACCCCGCTCAGCCTCCACAAGCAAAGCCTTAATGGAAGCATTCCTCCAACGCCCACCTCTTCTTCCTTAAGGTCATTTGAAGAGCCCAGAAATGAAAATAATTTGCCACCCCGCTGCTTTACACAGAGAATCCCACTCAAACAAACCCTGCATGCCCCACTGCCAGCGCTTCCCAGGGCAAAAAAATCCCCAAATTCGGGCTGGGAAGCTGAATCCCAGACAGCTCAGCTCTTCAGGGCACTTCTCAGCTTCTCGAGTTACCCCGAAGAAGTCGAGTTGAACTTTTCAGATTTCAAAAACTCAAACAAACCCTGCTCCGCTGTCGTTCCCCCGAAATCCAACCCGAACAGAGCTCCAAGTGTCCACTACAAACCGGGGGGAAACTCTGCAAACCCCCCCAAAAAAAAACCTTCTCCAGCAGCCCCACAAAACCTCCCTCTGCTGGGGCATTTGCCAGCCCACCCGGGGAAAACAGAAATTTGGGAAGCAGAGCTCTGGAAACAAACTGCACGGCCCCAAAGGGAAACGGGAGGGTGTTTAGTTCCTCTTCTGCACGATTAAGAGGAGGAAAAATAATAAAAAAAAAAAATTTAAAAAAAAAAATGACATTCCAGTGGTTTTCTGTGCTGCTGCACATCTGGAAGTTCCGAGCTTCCTCCTGCTGCTCTCAGCCCCAGTTTTAAGGAGAAATCCTGCGGGATTTGGGGTTGGCGAGGGGGCAGCTTTGGGGTCCCCGAGCAGCTCCAAAGCTTTTGTGTCCCGAGCTTTGATGTGCGGAGGGAGAGCAGATTCCTGCGGGACAAAAAAAACTTTCTGCTCCTCAAGGAGGAGGAACTACGCAAGCCCGGAGGTTTCCAGGGCACTAAATATACATTCACATATATATCCACCGCGAGACTGAAAGAACCAGAGCCTCCAGAAACTCATCCCCGACTTTTCCTCCGGAAAAAGCAGCCCGGCAAGAGGCAGCTCTTGCTCCAAGAAAGGCGAATAAAGAATTGTTTTAAGTTTTTTCCCCTTTTACGGGCCCCCTGACAAATGGCATTCAGAGACTCGGGCAGCTAAAGGAGGTTGGGTGGGTTTTGTTGGGTGGTTTTTTTCTTTTTCTTTTTTCTTTTTTTTTTTTTTTTTTGTGCTGGAATGCGAGGAAGCAAAGCCCAGCACCAAACCCCCTCCCCCAAATCCCCCTCCCCGACCCCGCAGCATCTCCCACGCGTTTTGGGGGGGCTCGGGGACCCCCCTTACCTGCCCGGCCGAGGGACAGGGCACCCAACAGCATCACCGCAGCGGGCACCCAGCAGCTCCGTATCCAACTGCGCCTTTTCCACCGCGTGTGCGTATCCATGCTCCCCAAAAAAACGGGGCACCAGCTCGGGACAGCTCGAAGAGGAGGAAGGGATTAAAAAAAAAAAATTTAAAAAAATTAAAATAACCCAAATCCAAGCTGTCTGTAAGCGCAGAGCAGGCTCTCAG
The DNA here is from genome assembly GCA_018697195.1 of Certhia americana. NCBI lineage: Eukaryota > Metazoa > Chordata > Aves > Passeriformes > Certhiidae > Certhia > Certhia americana. The sequence goes on from CM031872.1 coordinate 3,040,557, forward strand.
CACCCCCCCGGCAGCCCCCCCCGGGGAGCAGCCCTTTATAAAGCCATGGGGCGGGCGGAGGGTGCGGGGGCTCCGCCGCGTTCAGCTCCGGCCCTGCCTCGCTCCCGGGCTGCCGCAAACTTTTTCCCTTCTTCTTCTTCTACTTCTTCTTCTTCTTCTCTCTCTCTCTCTCTCCCCCACACCGCCCTTTTTTTCCCCCCTTCTTTTAAACCCGAGGCAGGAGTTTGTCAATCTCGGAGCAGCGCAGCAAATCAGGGCCGGGCGGAGCAGCCCCCCCAGCCCGGGCCAGCCCCCGCCCCCGCCGCCACTTCCACCCCCAAAAACGGGGTTTTTTTCCCTCTTTTTTTCCCCCCCCGCTCCCTCCCCGCTGGAAGAGCAGCAGACGGAGTTTTTCCGCTTCTTCCCCCTCCCGGTTTTTCCCGGTTTTTTGTTTTTTTGGGTTTTTTTTCGGGAGGGGCAGCGCTGGTGTCCCCCCTGTGGTACCCGGTGGCTGGAGCTGTCACAGGAGGGTGGAGGAGAAGCTTTGACACCCAGAAGGTGGCCGGGCACTGAAGAGGATCCCCAGGGAATGGTCTCAGCCCCAAATCTCGATTCTTGGACTTTTTTGGGCTCGATCCTTGCGGATCCAGCTCAGGCTGTTCTGTGATTCCATCCGATGGGAGCTGTGGGGGAAATGCAAGGGTCGGGAAAAAAAAAAAAAAAAAAAAAAAAAAAAAAAAAAAAAGAGAAGAACGTGCAAAGGGTGAAAGTGCAAACAAGGAGTGGGATAGGATAGGATTTGGGGTGGTAAAATCCACCTCTGGCAGGGAAGGGATGGAGAGCTGCTGGTCCTGGGGGTCTTTTGTCCCTGTCACTCAGTGCCCACCCTTCCCACACCGGTGACAGCTGGTAAATCAGGCTGGTAAAACACCAGCTTTCAATGTTCTGGCGCTGTGGGGCAGCAGGAGCAGAGCAGTGCTCAGGGTTGGAGCTGGGTCATCTTTAAGGTCCCTTCCCACCCAAGCTTTTCTCTGATTCTATAGAAAAAAATTTTAAAACTCCAGTTCCTTTCCTACCCCATCCCCACCCTTCAGGAAAGGACAGATCACGCTGCAGATCTGGGTGGCCCACAATGCTGCAGACCCCTCTAAAAACCCCAAATCTGATTAAATGGAGAGCAGAGAAGGAAAACCAACAAAAATCCAGCCCTTTCCCTTAAATGAATGCTTTGAAGACTCTTGCTGGTGCCAACACTTTCTCTGTCAGTGCCATCAAAGACCTGAACATCACTGCTGGCACCACTGATGTCACACCCAGGTGACAATCCCAGCTCCCTTGGTGCTCCTTTTCCCCAGAGCAGTGATGTCACCTCCAGCCCCACACTCTGGGCCCTGTCCTCTCCACTCTCCCTGCACAGCAGCAGCCTTCAAGCCCTCATCATCCACAGGGGGAGAAAAAACACCTCTTCCATGACCTGAATTCCCATCCTGGACTCCAATTTTTTGGCAGGTTTGGGCACTCAGCACTCAAGGCAGCCAGGACAAGGGAGGAGTTTGGGGTCGCTCCTCCCATCCCTGATTTTGGCCATCGGGTGGAAGAACCCGGCACCACGAGGAGTTTGAGCCATAAATCTTGGACCTGGTGCGACATGAGTTGCTCGGATGGATAATCAATATCAAACACAGCAAAACCTAAAAGGACAGGAGGCCAAACTCCACCATGCCAAGCAATGGGAAAGGGATGCTCCCAGTTCATTCGTGGAGCGTTTCCTAAGGATTCAGCGGGGCAGAGCTGCAGGAAATCCCTCCCTTTCCCTCGGAACCTGCTGAGATGCCTTCCCCCAGCTCCCCAGCTCGCTGTGAAGCTGGCAAAGCTGGAGCCTGAGCCACACGCAGGGAGAGATTCCCGGCTGAAAGGAATCAGCAGGAAAAGGGGAGAGCAGCACGTGTGGGATGGTGCCAGTGGCATTCCCGGGCCAATCCCGTGGATGGAAACCCCTTCCAGGTCTGCCTTTAGTGAGGAACAGGGTGACAGGAGGCTGGCAGGGAAATCACACCGTGCTCCATCTCCGGGAGGAGCCTGGAGGTGAAATCTTCCAGGGCAGCACCTGCACAGCCCTGCAGCCACCTCTGCTGAGCACCCACGGGGTGGAGCCAGGGGTTGGTACTGTCTATCCTCCTTCCTGCTCCAAAATATCCCCAAATCCCGGGGTTGATACCGTCCATCCACCCTCCTGCTCCAAAATATCCCAAAATCCAGAGACTGGCATTGTCCATCCTCCCTCCTGCTCTAAAATATCCCAAATATCCCGGGACTGGCACCATTCATCCTCCCTCCTGCTCCAAAATATCTCAATATCCACAAATTGACATTGTCCATCCTTCCTCCTGCTCCAAAATATCCTAAAATCCTGGGGTTGACACTATCCATCCTCTCTCCTGCTCCAAAATATCCCCAAATCCCGGGATTGGCATCATTCATCCTCCCTCCTGCTCCAAAATATCTCAATATCCACAAATTGACATTATCCATCCTCTCTCCTGTTCCAAAACATCCCTATATCCTGGGTTTGGCACAGTTCATCCTCTCTCCTGTTTCAAAATATCCCAAATATCCCCAGACTGATATTGTTCATTCTCTCTCCTGCTCCAAAATATCCCAAAATCCACAAATTGACATTGTCCATCCTCCCTCCTGTTTCAAAATATCCCAATATTCCCACCTGGGCCTTCCCAGTGGCTCCCAGCTGCCTCTGTGGAGCAGAAGCTGTTCCACCCCACGATGGAGATCCTTTCTCTCCCCTCCATGTGTTCAGACCGTGAAGTATCCCAAGAATTTGGACTTGGAACCAGGGTGGTGAAAGCACCAGCAGAGCCTGTGGGTAGCAAATCCCTTCCCTCGTCCCTTGGGTTTGGAATTGGATGATCTTTAAGGTCCCTTTCGACCCAAATCATTCAATAATCCCGGGATTCCAAATAATCCCTGATTAGGGCACCCAAGTAATCACTCAGTCCAGGATTTCCCTGGGTGTCTGCTCACCCTGCCAGCTCTGGGGTCTCATTTCTGCCCCAAATGCAGACCCAAGGATCCTGGGTCATCCCCTCCTCAGCTTGCTGGCCACACAAGCAGCTCAATGTTTGGGAATGAGCTCCTGGATTGTCTTCTCCAGCACTGAGTGAAAATCCCAAATCCCTGCAGCCATTCCCTGCCTTTCCAGAGGTGCTCAGCCACGGGAAGGGGAGCACCTAAAGCCCCGCAAGCACAGCAGATGAGGAAATTGAAGCAGCTCAGAGCAGGGAACTCCCACCCCACCCTTTTTCTGTGCTCCAGACTGACTCCAGATCATCCAAACTCTGGGATCAGAGTTAGAAAACCTGAGGGCCCAGGAGAGCAGGAAGTCTGAGCTCCCAATTGCTCCCCAGGTGATTTGGGAGCTTGCACAGACCTGTTTGCACCTCCTCAACAGCAACAGAGGAGCAGAAAGCAGCTCCTGGGGGCAAAACTGGAAAATTCCAGCAGCCACGGGCCAAATTTGGGGAGTGGGAGTGGGAGAGGTGTCCCATGAATTGGGGGGGAGGCTGATGCCAACCCCAAACCCCCCCAGCAGCCAGCCAGGGTCAGGGCTGCTCAGCCAAAGGAATCCAGCAGGGGCTGGGGGGCTGAATTTCTTTAAGGAACAGCAGTTTAAGGAAAGGTTTTCCTGCCTAAATGCATCTTGAGCCCAGCTGGCTGTTGTTTATGGCATGGAGGACACGTTTGTGAGCTTTCCAAAGGAAGGGAAAGGTTTAAGGGATCTAGGGAATGTAAAAAAATTAATCGTTTATATGCTAGGAAATCACCCCCAGCATTCAGCCCAAAAGGCCATTGCTGTGGAGTTTAACAGAATTGGGATAAATTTGAAAGAATTCTTGATAACCGGTTACACCCCATGGCCAGCTGAGGGGAAGAGGTTAAAATGAGGAATTAAAATTACTTGGGCTGTTGTATAAATAATTAGGACAGGCAGCTGCTCTCAGGAATGATTTCCAATATCTTTTATGAGGAGAACACCTCTATAAAATATACATTTTCCCTCCACAACCTTAATGCCAGCCGTCACTCTTTGCAAATTTATAAACACAATTGCATCTCTGCCATTAATTCCATTTTTATCAATTGTTCTGTGAGATCCCAAATCCCAATCCTGATTTATAATCTCACCTGCTGGCCTGGAAAGGATTGCTCCAAAAATCAGCTTTAAAAAAATTGAGGATTTAGCCCTAAAGAGATGTTTTGGATGCAGAGGCTTGGCAAATGAAACTCTCCATTTTATCCACAGAGGAAACTTCACATCTGGAATCCCAGAGCTCAGCACTGCCCCAAACTCAGAGCTCTGGGTGGTCTTTAATTTGAACAAGGAGCTCAGTGCATTATCCAGGACTGTTCACACCCATTCCCACCCTGCAGAGTGGCAGCATTTCCCCCAAAACCTTCCTGAAAATGCTGGTTTGAATCCCAAATCCACAATTTTCGAGGGGATGGTGATGGGCAGCCCATCATCACTGACAGCAGAAGATAATTAACGCTCTAATTAGAACCCAGACAGGGTGAAAATATTCAACAGGTACCTCCCCAACAGAAAAAAAACCCCAAAACTCTGTCAAGAGCTGAATTTTTCCCCCCCAAAAAGACAAACCCCAACACACAGAAACACAAATTCCCCCCTCCCTGAGGCTGAGCACCTGTTTGGTCTTTGCAGGCCAAAAAGCAGGAGCTGGGCAGCCAATTCTGCCCAATCCCAGCTGCTCCAGTGGGAATTCCAACCTGATTTTTTTGCCCTGAGGTGGCACCAGGACCAGCCCCATGCGTGGAAAGAGCAGGCAGCACAAGGTGGGGTTTGTTTTTGTGCATGTTTGGATGTTTCACAGCTCTGTTTAAGAGAGGAAATAGCTTTATAAAGGGAACAGACTTTCCACTCCTCCTCTTTTTCCAGCCTGGTTGCCTCCTCTCCAGCTCCACGGTAATGAGGCCAAGCCTTGGATGGGGTTGAGCCATCCCAAGCCATGAAATTCAGGATAAATTGCTCCGTGCTGCCTGGGGGGGAGGCTGAACTCAGCTGCCCTTGCCCTCTCTGTGTGCCCAGGAGGAGCTGCCATTCCCTGCTCCCATCCTGAATTCCCCCTCTGCCTCTGTGGATCTGTGGTTTAGGCTCAGTCTAAACCCAGCTGATCTGTCTGCAGTGCAGGAGATGATCCCTGGGGATACACAAAGGGAGTTGTAGTGCAGGATGGACCCAGCAGTGTGGATTCTATCCCAGCTGGTGGAATTGGGGCAGGGGGTGAGGGTGGGATAACCCTCTGCTGATGGCCCAGCTGTTAAAATCCAGCTGGGGATGTTTTATCCCTGCCAGGACACATCCTCCCTCCAGGCACAGATCTGCTGCTGCTGAGCCAGGGAGGGGCACGGAGAAAATTCCATCAGCCCTTGGGAGATGCTGCAGCCAGGGGAGGAGCCAAACATTCCTACCTGGATCCATTCTGGGGTTGGGAACACCAAACATTCCTACCTGGATCCAGTCTGGGGTTGGGAACACCAAACATTCCTACCTGGATCCATTCTGGGGTTGGGAACACCAAACATTCCTACCTGGATCAAAATCTGGGATTGGGAACACCAAACATTCCTACCTGGATCCATTCTGGGATTTGGAACACCAAACATTCTTACCTGGATCCAATCTGGGATTGGGAACACCAAACATTCCTCCCTGGATCCAATCTGGGGTTGGGAACACCAAACATTCCTCCCTGGATCCAATCTGGGGTTGGGAACACCAAACATTCCTACCTGGATCCAATCTGGGGTTGGGAACACCAAACATTCCTACCTGGATCCAATCTGGGATTTGGGAACACCAAACATTCTTACCTGGATCCATTCTGGGATTGGGAACACCAAACATTCCTACCTGGATCCAATCTGGGATGGGGAACACCAAACATTCCTACGTGGATCCAATCTGAGCTTTGGGACACCAGGACAGCCTTTCCCACTGCATTCCCAGAGGAACACCAGCCCCATCTCTCCCCCCCTGGACCTTCAGAGGGAATCTCCCCCTTTCTCCAGGATCCCTGCTCCAGCAGAGCCACATCTGCCACTGGGGCTGCAGCCACCATGGGATGGCACTGCCACCAACCCCTGACACACAGGGGACAGCTGGGACCCTGACTCTGGCACTGGTTTATTTTTATTTTAGTTCCCCTAATAAAGAACTGTTATTCCTCTCCCCATATCTTTGCCTGAGAGGCCTTGAATTTCAAAATCACAACCATCCAAGGGGAAGGGGTTCCCATTCTCCATTCCAAGGGGGGTTCCTGCCTTCCTCAGCACACACTTGGTGTCATCCTGGTGTGAAAGCAGGAGCTGCCCAGGAGCAGGGAGCTGCCACTTCCCTCTGATCTCCACAAGGGCCAAGCACTGAAGAAGTTTCCTAAACTCCCCCTGACCCCACAAGGGCTTCACTGAACACCACAAACTTCATTTGCCAGCTCCACATTGCCCTGAAGATTAAAGGTCGCAAATTTACGGAGCCAAATCACCCAGCAGCAGCTCCAGAGGTTCAGCTTGGCTGCCTGATCCCCAGATTTTCCTCTACACCCCTTGAGGTGTTCATTTTGATTGATAAGAGCTGTTATCAGAATAAGAAAAATAAGATAAGGAAGGGCCAGGCCCGTCTGGAATTAAAGCTGGTCAAGAATAACAAAAAGAGCTTCTTCAAATACATCACTAACCAAAGAAAAACTAAGGAAAATGTTCATCCAAGCACACCCCAAATCACCATCATTTGGGAATTATTCACAGGTCTAGGAATGGATTAAAGCCTCCCAAGATATTTTGGTTGCATCATCCCCTAGTTGCCCTTCAAAAAAAAAAAAAAAAAAAAAAAAAATCAGTTTAATACCTGCAGATTTCCCTTTAGCAAACCAATTTCATCCCACCTCTAATATTCTTGTCAACTCCCCACGGCACAAAATTTCCAAGCAGCTCTTTCCAATCCTAAATTTTGTGGCAAACCCGAAAGAAAGGCCCATTCTTTAGGTTCCCCTTTGATTTCCCGGGATGACAGGTTCATTCCACCCTTCTGCAGTGACCAACCCTTCCATTTGTTGGCTTTTCCTCCTCTCCCTGGAGCTGGGCTTCCAAAATGAGGAGAAATGAGGAGAATTCAGGGAGCTGTGTGCACCACCCAGCTGTGCTCCAGACAGAGGGCACAGTCTTGCTGAGGCTGAGCTGCTCCCTAAATACAGAAAGGAAAATAAAAATTCCATCCTTTTTTGGGGATGAATCACTCGAGGAACCCAATCCAGCTCCGAGTGGGCTCTGCCCTGACTCATTTTCATTTCTCAGCCCAGTGTTTCCAGTCAGGCACCTCCAGACCCATCACCTTGTCACAAATCCCTCACTCCCTCCTCTCCCCACGGAGTTTTCCAGTTCGGGGAGCTTTGGGAAGAGCCAGAACCAGGTTCCAAAGTCAGGGATCTTTTTCCCTGGGCACACAAGGCTCATCTAAAACAGCACCTCAGGGTCAGCCCCTGTCAGCCCTGCTCCTGCTTCTGGCCCTCAACCTCTTATTCCAGCTGGAATTTTGTGATCCAGCACCCAAAATCCATTATTTCAGTTGGAATTACAGGATCCAGCACCCAAAATCCATAATTTCAGCGGAGATTTCATTATCCAGCACCCAAAATCCATTATAATCCATTATTTCAGCTGGAATTTGGTGATCTAGCACCCTCATATCCATTATTCCAGATGAATTTCAGGATCCAGCACCCAAAATCCATTATTTCAGCTGGAATTCCAGGATCCTACACTCACATATCCACTGAGGTCGTTACCAGGTGATCCCACAGATGGGTTCCTCACCTCTTGCTGAATTATTTTTTAAATCTGGCCCTTGTTTTGTCCCCAGTTCAGCTCCAGACCAGAGCGACACCTTGAAACCTCACCTTTACTTCCTTTAAACTTGATTTCTGCATTTCTCTGAGAAGTCCAAGGAGGTTTGGCCACACATCTTCAACAGCAGCAATGCAATTTAATCCACCAGCATTTCCCATCCCTTTGAGTCTCTGATCCAGTGAAAAAACCAGCCCTAATCCTCCTTTCCTGAGGTCACAGCATCAAGGAACAGGCAAACATTGAGCTGCTCTTTTTGTTTTTACCTGCAGCCCCCTCCTCAGAGGATCGGAGAGCTCTAAAACCACTGAAGCTCCCCCTGGATGTTAGAATCTCATTTTTGGGGGGGTTTAATTAACCCTGGGAAGCAGCATGGATGTCATTAAGGGGTTCTCCAGATATCCAAGGCCTACAGGCAGCTCCTCAATATCAAGGAAGAGAGATCAGCACAATTAAGTTGGCACAGAGGTGGATTCTCGTGCTGCTGATCAGGACCAGATGTGTGGCTTTGCACTGCTGGGGATCCCAGCAGCAGGAATTTGGCACTGGAGCTCCCCCAGGAGGAATGGGACAGAGGCTGGGAGACCCAGCTGGGTCCTGCCCCTTGCCCAGGACCCAAAGTGGGGACAGTTCCCTTCCAATGCCTTCCAAAATCAAAGGAAAGGAGATTCTGCTGTGCCCCTCCCACCTCTGAACACCCCAAACCTCCCTCAAAACGCTGCTGGAATTCATTCTCCTTCCAAGCCTATCCACACTCAGAGACAAATCCAAAGCCTGGGGTTACCTTAGACCTGTCCTAAATCCTTGGCTAAACTCCTGACTCTCCACAGAAGCCTTTTCCCCCTTTTCCTGCCCCCTTCCCATTACCTGTCCCTGTTTCCTGTCCCACTTTCCTGTGCCCCTTTTCCTTTACCTGTTCCCCTTTTCCTTTTCTTGTCCTCCTTTTCCTGTCTGCCTTTACCTGTCTGGCTTTTCCTTCTCCTTTTCTGCCCCATTTCCTTTACCTGTCCCCTTTTTCCTGACCATTTTCCTGAACCCCTTTTCCTGTCCTTCTTTTCCTGCCCCCTTCCCTTTTCCTGTCCCACTTTTCCTGTCCCTTTTCTTTACCTGTCCCCTTTTCCTGTCCCCCTTTTTCTGCCCCCTTTTCCTGCCCCCTGTTCCTACCCCCTTCCCTTTTCCTGTCCCCTTTTCCTGCCCCCTTTTCCTGTCCCTTTTCCTTTTCCTGTCCCCCTTTTTCGTGCCCCCCTTTTCCTGTCCCCCTTCCCTTTTTCTGTCCCACTTTTCCTGCCCCCTTCTGTTTTCCTGTCCCCCTTTTCCTTCCCCCCTTTTCCTTTACCTGTGCCCCTTTTTCCTGCCCCTCCCCTTTTCCTGCCCCTTCCCTTTTCCTGCCCCCTTTTTCCTGCCCTTTTCCTTTTCCTGTCTCACTTTTTCCTGCCCCTTCTCTTTTCCTGTCCCCCTTTTCCTGCCCTTTTCCTTTACCTGTCCCCCTTTTTCCTGCCCCTTTTCCTGTCTCACTTTTTCCTGCCCCTTCTCTTTTCCTGTCCCCCTTTTCCTGCCCTTTCCCTTTTCCTGTCTCCCTTTTCCTGCCTCCTTTTTCCTGCCCTTTTCCTTTACCTGTCCCACTTTTTCCTGCCCCTTCCCTTTTTCTGTCCCCCTTTTCCTTCCCCCTTTTCCTTTACCTGTCCCCCAGCCCATTTCCCTCTGGCCAGGCTTTCCCCGTGGCTCTGTGTTCATAAATCAGGAGGCCAGAGGGGTTCGTGTTTCACAGAGGCCACGGAGCTTCCACAAATTAACTTTTGTTTGAACTGGAGGATCGTTTTAGTAAACCAAACAAACTCCTTGACCTGACTTGTACTGCCCAGAAAGAGCTCCTGGCTGCAGCCAGGAAGGTATTTTGTTAAAAAAAAAAAAAAAGTCAAGTGAAACAGCTTCTTGTGGCACTGCTGAGGGAATGGAAGGTCTGAGGAGACACCCTCAGCTCAGACATTCTCCTGGGTCCAAATCTGATCTCTGTGAGGGCTCTTTATACAATCCTGGCAACCCTTAAATTGCCATTTTGCACTTTAGGATGCTTTTCTTGGTGTCGTGTTTGGTCCCACTGAGCAGTTTTTCCTTTCTTTTGGGTCTCTAGCCTCAGCAGCAGAATTATATGGGTATTTTTAATTATATTTTAGCCAGCTAAGATGCTCAGCTGATTTAATTTGGTTCCACCCAAGGCCACGAGGCTTCAGCCGGTTCTGCTCACAGCACCTCTGCCTCATCCCTTCCTTTAAAAAGCCAACTCTTAATCCCCAAACATGACAGATTCCACTGCCAGGATGACCATAAATCCTGCTGCTAACTGGACTTCCACTCGACAGCCTCCAAGACCCACAGAAAATCCAATCCCTTTCCAGGAATGCTTTTCCATTCCATTTACTCCCAGCTCCTGCAGGGACTTGTTACTGGCAGTTCCATAAACTGGGCTCAACTCCTGCCATGTCCAACCCAAGAGCAGAAATTCTGGGACTCTTTACCCCAGTTTCTGTGCTCAGCTCTTCACTCCAGGGATATTTTAGCACATATCCCACTTTTTTTTTTTTTCTTTTTTTCTTTTTTTTTCTTTTTAAGGAGCTGTGTATTTTCAAAAGCCAGCCGAGCAGCTCCAGCTGAAGGATTCAATTGACAAAGGTCAGCAGCAAACATGACTAATCCATTATGCTGTTAAACAACTCAACATGCAGGGGTTAATCAATGCTAGCCCAAGGTCTAATCCCTCTTTCTGCTAAATAACTCACTGAAAACAAACTCTGCCTGCTAATGTCCTGCGAAGGAAGATAAATGCACCCCAGGCTCGAGGAGGTTCAGTTTTCAGGGCTCTCAGCTCTTCCAAAGCCTGACTACTGTCAGCCTGGCCAGATGTTATTCCCATCCTTGCAAGGAGAGGGATTAAGGGAAGGTTTGATGGCATCCTGCCAGCTTGAAAAAGAAAAAAAATAATTCTGAGCTCTGGGTTGCTCCCCAAGCTGGGTTAGCAGGGCACAGACAAAGCCAGGCCCTGCTCCCAGGGGATATTCCCTGTTCCTGTGCAGATCCCAGCCCTCTCCCTATTTATAGCCCCGATTTGGGCTTTTCCAGGATGGTCATTTCATGCTGCTCATAAATCTCCCTCTGCAAACGGGTATTTGGGGGTCAGCAAGGAGAGGAAAAAACAGCTGAACTCGTGCAGAAAACCTGCACAGACCCTGAAATGCAATTAGGGGCAAGCCAAGAGCTCCCTTGTGTTCTCCTTCCTGTTGGAAGGGTTTGCTCCAGGAGGATCAGCTGCAGGAGGATTTTTGGGGATCTGGGAAGGGGGTGACAGCGTTTCCTTCCCCAGGGACAGAGCTTGGCACCACCAAGGCCTGGCAGATCCCATCACAGACACTCTGGCACTACGGGGGCAGCGGTGCCTCCTGATTTTCCTCGCCTTTCTCACACCTCTGGGATGGCATTTTCCCCTCCAAGAGGAGCAGAAGCTTTCCTTTGACATTTCAACATGTTGGGAGGAGACTAATCCTAGTTCAGGCTCCACGGCATTGGAAATACAGAAGTTAATTTGTTTTGAAATCCCACTGATTTTAGGGCGGCCTCGCAAAACTCTTTGGGATAAATGGCCTTACACAGAATTCCTGCAGGTGATTCCAGCTTTGAACAAATTCCACAAGTAAGGGTTGATTTCTCTGGCTGCAGACACTCAGATGCCACATTTTCCTTTTTTTCCTGGCCGTGCTTCCACCCCCAATAACTCAGGGAAGCCTCTGGGCTGAGCCCATCCTTGTGTTTGTTACACCCAGTGCTGCATCACTGCAGTAAAATGGATTTTATTCCCAATTCCTCACTGTTACACATCAACAGCCTCTTTATGCTTAGAAATGATGCTCAATTCCCGAGGAAAAAATGATTTAAACAAACCATTTCCTCAGCTGCTTCCACTGCAAGGGTTCCTCAACTTCCAAATAATTTCAGTTTTCCTCAGGACTCTTTCTCCTGTCTCTGTTCAGCACTGAGGATCCTGCAGGAGGGTTGCTGCTGGGTTAAGCACCCAAAGAGCATTTTTTCCAATCTGATTTTTTTTTTTAATACATCCTTGAGAATTGCAAAGTTCACAGTGGCTCCATGAGGAATTTGCTGCTTCTTCCCCTCTGAGTTCTCCACCTTAGTCTGATACACCAGAGAATTTGTGATTCCAAAGCAGAGTAAATCTAAAACAAACCCTTCAAACCTCAAAAAAAAAAATTAAAAAAAAATATTCAAGTCTCCTCTGAAAGACCCCAGGATGGAGCAGGAGGCAGCAAATGTGGAAAGCAGATGGGAGAGGGGAGGAAATCGGGTTTGCAGGAGACAAGGAAAGGAAGCGCAGAGCCCGCGGGAGCAGCACCTGTCCTGCTGGATCCTGGGGTTTTATCCCAAAAAACCCCCTCTGGAGCAGGGACAGGCAGTCCAGAGGAGCAGGCCTGTCCCACAGGCTCTGCTGATTTGTCTCCCTGCAGCAGGAAGCAGTCTAGCCTGGGAGATAGCCCAGACAGCAGCGGGGACTGGGATGAGAACTTCCAGCAGCGAGAGGGGCAGGAGTGCTGCCTGTGAAGCACTAAAGGTGCCAGATGGACAAAAAACTTTCAAATAATCCGAGGCTGAAAGATTTATGTGTTTATTCAGCACTGGAGCACAGGGGATTTGTGTCCTAAAGACAAGTGCTAGCATCACAAAGCATCAGGGTTTTTAATATATTTCTAAAAACCATATATATTCATAAAATTACCTAACTTGTCTATACATATGCAGTACCTATCTTCAGCTTGTATTAAAATCAGCTGGATGTTCTTCACATCTGGGCAGTTCTCCTTTTAATTGAGTGGTGGTCCCTTTTTGAATTGGGTCAGTGGTCCATGGGATGAATGAAAGTTTCCTGCCTCACAGATTTGTCCTGTTTTCAGGTCTTTGTGACCCCTTGGTTATGGTCCAGGTTCTTTTTCTTGGCTCTGAGTATCCAAGTATTGATTTTCTGACTTCTTACAACGCTAAGTGTCAGATCCATGATAGTCTGTCTTGCTCTATACTTATATATTAATAATTAAACCCTTAGTTTCTTCTTTGATCCCTTTATTCTTACCTTAATCCCTGCTATTTGATATGTTGCTTCCATCTTTGCTGGTCACATTCCTAATTCCTAAATCTTTGACTCACCTGGAGTGGGAGCTGGCCATGAAAACCCCGGGAAAAAGCATCTCACAGGGTCACTGGTGTGTGGGGAAGGAACTGAAAACATTTCCCAGCTCTTCCACTGCCTCTCAGTGAAGCAATCCCTGAAGTTGAGCAGCAGTTCCTGCGCTGGCTGCAGAAGTTCTGTCGAGAAAAGCCCTGAATTTGGGTATTTTGAGCTGCAGAACTGATTCTGAGCACAGATTTACACCTGGCCTCCCCCTCCTCCTCAGCCAGCAAAGAGAAATGAGAAGTTTCCACAAGGTTCAGTCCCAGAGAAGCAAAGCTTGCCAACCCCAAAGGAAGCAAACATGTCAAAATCATTCTCAGACAGCTCTGAAAAATATCCTGCAAATCTTCCACCTGTGGCTTTTCACTTGATCCAGTCCAAGGCAGGATGGAGGGGAAAACTCAGAAATGATGGAGAGGAAAACTCAGAAATGATGGAGGGGAAAACTCAGAAATTAGTTTTTTCTTTTTTTCTTTTTTTTTTATTTTTTCCTTTTTTTAAATTTTTTTTTAGGAATGGAGAGCTTTAATTCAGTGCTAGTTTTGGGGTGCAGCATTTGGGGGCCTGGGCAGCGTTGAATTGAAATTGCTCAGTTGCATCATACAAAATTTAGGGATTTTTGGCACGTTTTGGGGTAGCTGAGCCGTGTTTTAGTGGGAGGAACATCCCAGATGTGCTGCTCCAACCCTTTCCCAACACGCTGGGCCTCTCCAGCACCTGCATTTTTGCAGCCTGCAGTGAAAAACTAAAAAACCTCTGAATCTTTGTATTCCCCAAGCACAGCCTGAACGAATTCCTCAGGCTGGAATTCCAAATTCCTCACCCAGGCTGGAAAAGAACCCCCCAAACCCTCGGCCTGTGCTGCCCTGTAAAATCATTATCTGATAAGCCCAACCTGTGTCTTCCCCAATATTTCCATCCCTGAATACAGCAGGATAATATTTTATATTTTATATTCTATATTTTGCATTTTATATTTCACATTCTATATTCTATATTTGATACTTAACATTTTATATTTTCCATTAGATATATTATGTTTTCTATTTTTACTTTTATTTTAAACATTATTTTATATTTTCTACATTATTTTCTATTCTGCATTATTTAATTAATAAAACAATAATATTATTAAAATACTATCTATAAATTTTATATATATATATTTTTATATATATATATATATTTATATATTATTAAATTATTTTGTAATAAACTGTGGCCTTCAGAGTCACCGAGCATCTCAGCTCAGGGTGACATTTCAGATTTAACAGCAGAGGTGAGACCAACATTTGCTGTTCAGAATGTCCCTTCAGTGGGCCTGGAGCTGGTTTTCACCTGCAGGTCGTTCCCAAAAGGAAAATTCGCTGGGAATTGTGCAACCAACAGAGCAGAACCAGCATCAAGGGTAAAAACGCGCCTGGAATCAAGAATGATAAATCAGGAACTTTACAAGAGAAGGTTTGGGGGCAGCACGAAGCCCCTGGGGCAGATTAATTCCAGGATTTCTCCCAGGAGCTGGGGATAAATGGTGTGTGATGGGCACTAAGAGAAAGTTCTGATGAGAACAGGGATGAGCCCAGCATCCCAAAATGCTGTCTCCAGGGATTCCATGAACATGTGGAGCTCTCCACATCCATGGAGCACCCCAGCAGAGCCTCTATCCCTCATTTCCCACTTCTCTCCCTCATTTCCCACTTCTCTCCCTCATTTCCACCTCTCCCTCATTTCCACCTCTCCCTTCACTTTACCCTCTCCCTGATTTCCCACGTTTCCCTCTGATTTTCCCCCTCTCTCCCCCTCATTTCCCACCTCTCTCCCTTATTTTCAT
>CM031872.1:3055802-3093680 GCA_018697195.1 Certhia americana
TCTCTCCCCTCATTCCCTTGCTCCCCTCATTCCCCCCTTTCTCTCCTTCCAGTCCCCTCTCTCCCCAGTAAATCGGGCTTCAAACCCTTGGGAGCCCACTACACCCTGTCCTAATTCCGCTGCTCCCACCAGGAGCTCTCCCCATCCCCTCCCCAGGCTCAGCCTCCATGCCCAGCCCAGCCCGGTTCTCCTGCCAGGGAAGGATCCCCCAGGGCAGGCAGAGCACTCCCAGCTCTGTGCTGAAACCCAAATTACCAGGGTGAGTGCAGCCCTGGCAGTTTATGTCATTACTCCCAACAGCAGCTCTCTTGTTCCCCAAATGCTCAGCTGGCACCAAAACCCTGGGGAACAGGAGAAGAGCTGCTCTCTGTAGCATCACTCCCATTATGGCAGAGTCTGGAATGATGAGAAATATTTCTTTGCATGTTTAAGGGATTTTAGAATCTCTGACAAACAGTGTTTTTAACCTTTGTTCATGGAAAAAGGGCTTTCAGGCTCTGGAATGAAGCAGAGTTTACAAGAATTATTAGATAGAATTAGATATTAGTGGAATATTATGTATTAGATAATATAATGTATTAGACAGTAGAATAGAGGGTGAGAATTTTAGATATATGGGGTTTTTAGGATGGTAAGCAGGTGATGACAAGATGACAAGAAGTCCACGTGGCTTTTTTTGGTCTTCCTCCTTCTTCCTCACCTGCTCCATGTTCTGCAGTGAGGTGGCATGTTATGGTTGGTTTAAAATAGAAGTTAACTTTCTGACAAAGATAATAGTTATTGGAGAAATATTGTAAATTACGTGGATTGTAGTATAAATATCCACACCACCCTGTGTGTGTGGGTTTTTTGGGGAGAGTGCCTGAATGTGTCCTGCTGCACAGATCTCTGCAGGGCAGGAGAAGAATGTAGTGATAAGAAATAATAAACTGTGAAGAAAACATAAGAAGAGACCACTCACGACCCAATTCTTCAAAATCTCTGGGCTGGGGAAACAAAAAACTACAATCTCGGGTCAGCGGTGAACGGCCAGCAACAGAGACACACTAAAATATTTTTTATAAACCCGAGACCATTAAAGCTCAGGAGATTAAATCTTTGCTAACCACAGCAGGGGCTGAAAATGCCAGATTTTGGTCATTCCATGAGCATCATCCCAGCAGTGCTGTCAAACAGCCTCTCCTGGGTGCTCAGCACTTTTTTGTCCCCAAAAAACCCAGGGATTTCTCCAGCGTTCCCTTTTTCCCAGCTGGGACAGTGGCTGCTGCAGCTTTTGGGGTGAAGCAGGAATTCAGACACACAGCTGTGCCAGGGGAACAGCAGCAAACCCAAGCCTTGCTGCCCCAGATCTTGAAATAAATCAAATTTGTCAGCCTGTCATGGCTTTGCCTCGTGGCACTGCCACCGTCTCTTCCCGGTGTTTTGGAAGGGTCTCTTCCCTGGATTTAGGCTGGAAAAATCCCCATATTCAGAGGTGAGAGACAAGACTCCTGCCACACTTCAAGGAAAGGTGGAAAGACGAGGCGAGTGCCATAAAAAATGTTTTTTCTCTGGAGCTTGTTAAAATCCTGCATGAAAATTTGGAACTTCTGGAGAGCAGGCAGCATGAACACGGATTTTTTTTTAAAAAAAGCACAATAATTTCTGTTTTACATCCATGGAGGAGCCAAACATGAGCATTTTCAGGATATTTTGGAAGATTTAATTAAATTTTTTCCAAGGAAAAAACAGCACAGCACATCAACCTCCTCCAAGAGCTGAATTACTCCTGGCTTTGCCATTTCCATCACTGATTCTTCCAGAGGTTTGACAACAGTGCAGCTCCAGCTGACAACACACAACAGCAAGAGCCAGGGCCAGGCTCAATCCCACCCTGTGGAATACACCCCATCCTCTTCCCTGCCTTCCAAAACCAGCCAAGATATTTGCATTTCTCACAGCTTTTGACACGAGGAGAGAAAAAAAAAAAAAAAAAAAAGGGAATTTTTGCCTTGCCAAACACATCCTGCAGCTCCAAGACACCATAATGAATCCACCAGCCCTGTGAGATTTCCTATGGAAAAAGCTCCAGCCCTCCAGGCTCTTGGACAAAGCTTCCTTTTTCCTCTTGTTAGTGCTGGGATGGACACAGGGAACAGCTGGGATGTTGTTTGGGTTTTTAACAAGAGCAATCCATTTAATGAAATGGGAAATTTATGAGCTGCTCAGCCTCAGGAATCGTAAAGTTCAGGGATTCTGGGATCCAGAGGGATCTCAGTAATGGAAAATTTGTCTTCTCCAGGATCTGTAAGCTGCAAGGAAGAGACCCTGAACCCCTCAAGGATTGATGTTCCACAAGTGGCAGCACGAGACAGAAGTGACAGCCCAGTTGTGACCTGGAATATCTCATTCCCAACGTCCCCTGCTGGGATTTGCATTTCTTCTGGGCTTTTATTTCCCTTAACTGCCTCCAGCAACACGAGCCTGGAGTTCTGGGAATCAAAGCTGCAGCTCCAAGCCCAATTTCAGCTCAGAGGTTGTAAATCCATGAGCAGAATTCCTCCTACAATGGGAAAAGCTGCCGTGCTTGGGGTGCAGCACAGCTTTCCATGGCCTTGGGAATGGGGGATGAGCAGCACCTCCTTCCCTTCCCCCTCCAAAGAAAGGTCCCACAAACCTTGGAGAAATAAATCCCGTGGTAATGTTGCAAAAAATTTAATACCTGGCACCAGGAAGGAGCTGCCAAGACACTGACTGTGAGACAGAAAGCAGCCTGCTCAGAAATCCCAGGGCAGGAAATCCATCCCAGGAGGGAACAGACGGAGCTTTTGCTACTGTAAATAGACCTTTTCATTCTTCTGGAGAGTTCGGAGGCCAAAAGACTGTCCCAGCATGCTGGAAAGTGTAAGTCAGTGTCTCGCTTCTCTGCAGAGAGGAGGAACATTCACCAGGCAGGGCAGGACAGATGGATTCATTCTTCCAGGAGGACACACAGCCCCAAATCCCCTCATGCTGGCTGGAAAGAGCTGACACTGAGGGAACAGAGGTCCAGGCTGTGCCTCTCTTGGCTAAGCTCTCCAAGGGGACACATTTTCAGGCTGGGATGGGGATTAGAAATGGTTTCTCAAACGCTGCTTATGCCTTTTCCCTTTATTCCCCAAGCTGGGAGGTCCGTGTGCCTCATGCCTTGCAGCACAGGGTTTTGTCCTCGGCAGGAAATTATTTAGGGGAGCTCTAAGAAAGAAAAATCTCCTTTTGCCTTCATTCCCAGGCTGGGAGCCCTGCCCAGCTGCTGCAGCACCCTCTGAATGAGGAGGTGATGCCAGAATTTCCCAAACACCCCCAGACAGAGGGCTTCACTTTCCAGAGGAGTTTCCTGAGGAAATCCCAGTTTTAGGAGAGGAAGGGAGCACCCATCATCCGAGCACAGAGCAGGGGCTGGCTGGACCAGCTGTGAGCAGAAAGAAGGAGGATTCTCTCCTGTGAAAACATCCCTCAGCCCTTCCAGTTCCTCTGGCAAATGCTGAGGGCAGGATTTGCAGTTTGGTACCCAGAGCCTGCAGCCAGATGTGCTCCTGAGCTGATGTTTGGGCTTGTTTTGCTCTGCCACGCTCGGAGCCAAACCCACCACGTCTCTGCAGCACAATGCTTTATTAGCAATTATTAATTAAAAAAAAAAAAAAAATAGAAGGGGAAATAACTCTCCAGGGTGAGGTAGAAATTTTAATTTAGCGGTGCAAAGGGTTGGCTGCACCAGCTGGAAATTCCTGGCGTTCTGAACATGAGGTAATTCTGACGTAGGTGAGAGGTGAAGGTGGAGCTTGTCCTTGCTGAAGGGTTCAGGGCCTCCCTGGCACCTGAGGCTGCACCTCTGGCTCTGCTGCAGCCACAGCAAACTCCGAGATGATCCCCCCTTGTTGGAACCCAGAATGCAGAGAGAATATCTCTCTGCACGTTTTGAAGGAGCCAAACCCTCTGACAAACACAGCTTTTAACTTTTGTCCATGGAAAGGGCTTCCTAGTCCCTGGGATGAAACAGAACTTTCAAGAATGTCAATTAGATAGTAGCATAATATGGAATTTATCACAGGGGAGAAATTGAGATTTTTGGGGTTGTTAGGATGGTAAGTACATGAAGACAAACTGGAGGATCCTTGTGGGTTTCAGGCTTCTTCCTCCCTCTCCATCTCCTCCACGTTCTGCAGTGTTGGGGACACAGGAACATTGGGCACAATTTGCCACAGTGTCACGTGAATAGAAATGTAGTTGATTATTGGTAGAAAAGTAGAAATAATGTCCGTTCTTGGTGATAATTGGGTGAATTATCTTTAAGATAATTAAGATAATCTTGACTGTGTGTTGGAGGCTTTTTGGTGCCTTTTCTCCCTCAGGCCAAGCTGGTGTAAAGCCTGGTGTGCAGAAATTGCTGCTCAGAAAATAATAAACAACCTGGAGAGCGAGAACAACCAAGAGTCCAGTTTGCTTTTTTACTGAACAAGGACACATGAAAAATGCCTCTCCATGAGGGGAGAGATTTGTGGGAGCTAAAGAACTCTGACACCCCCTCTACCCCTCCAGCCCCTCCATCCCATCCCATCAGGATGTTTCCCTTTGGGGCTCATCCCTCAGGATATCAGGAGCCACTCTGAGAGAGGAGGAGGCTGAGCCCTGCAGGCACAGGGACACACAGCTCCTCTCCAGGCTGGGTCATTTTGGTGCTTTTTGTGGGAGGGCAGCCTTTGGGTCAAAGCTTTAGGTCTGGATTTCATCTCAGCTCTGCTCCGTGTTCTTCACATGACCTTTGGCAGACTCTTCCAGTGCTCCGTGCTCGGGCTGTTCTAAAAACGAGCAAATGGCTCTTTGCTCTTTTCTACCACCCCTCATCTCATCTGGGGATCTCCCCTCAGAGTTCTGCTCTGGCAGCTCCCTCTGACCATGCTGGGAGTCCACAAGGGATCCCCAAACACCCCCCAGTAAAGGATGGATCAGCTGCAGGTGAAGATTTGCCCTCGCTGGAGCAGCTCAGCTTGTTCAGCCCAGCAGGATTTTGTGTCTCTGGTGTGACAAAAAACCCCAACATTCCCTAAAATCATCCCCCTCTCTGCCCTCTGTGCCCAGGCCAGGTCACTGCTGGAATTGGAGGGTGCAGCCAGAGCTGGGGCTTGTCTGGAGCTTCCTCAGCAGAGACAGGATTTCCATTCCATGCTTTAGCAAGGAAATGCCATTCCTGCCCATTCCAATTTGGGAGCAGCTAAATAAGAAGTAACTCGAGTGAGGATAATTGCTGGCTGGTCAATAGAGGAGACAGAACTATTCCAGCAGACAGTGCTTTTACAAATTGAGCCCTTCATGGTTATTATATGATGATTTTATGGGAACTCCCCATTTTTCAGCCAGATTTCATGCACAACCTTGGTAAAACTTCCCCAGGAGAAGATCCAAGTATACCTTGACCACAAAGCAGGGCTGAGCCTGGGGCTGGGAGGGGGTGAAATTCCTTCCAGGAGCTCCAGGGACAAGAAGACAGAGCCTAGAGCAGCATCCTCAGGGCTGTTCCAGGAACCTTTGGGGCCAGTGCCTGCTTCTCTGGCTTTGCTGAGCCCTGGAGCAGTCCTTGCTTTGGCAGGAGGATGCAGCTGGCCCCATCCAGGCTGGCACAGGGAGAGGAGCATCCAATTCTCAAGGAATAAAACTCAAACCACAGCTTTGGGCATGGGTTTTGTCTCCTGCTGGTTTTTGGCAGTGAGCTGGCAGCTCTGCACAACACCCAGCCTGGGGAGATGAGGATGTGGGTTCCTCCCAGATACCCAGCCTGAGAGCAGCATCTTCCCTGTGGCAACTCTCAGGATGAGCAGGACAAATGCAAATCCCACCCCAGGCAGGGCTGGGCCAGGACTCAGCATGGGAGAATCATTTTGGAAATGAAAATCCATTTTGGAAATGATTTTTTGTGCTGCTTTAGCCTCACTTGTTCATGACTGGAGGAAAAGAGCTGCCTGGGATGAAATCTGGCAAAGCAGCAGCAATTTCTCCAGGTTGGGGTACTGGGGAAGGATTTTCTTTTTAGCCTGGAGAGATGGAAATAGAGAGGCAGCTTGGGCTGGGGGGAGTCCCATCAGAAAATGGTGGGATTAGGAAATAAACCCCTGCACAAGGTCTGCAGTGCTAGCAAAAGGTTGGGTCACCCAGAACAGGAATTCCTGCCTGAGGATTTGGGATTGGTGGAGCCCAAATTGGGATCATGGAGCAAATCCATGTGTCAATCACAGTGAGGTGCTGGCATGGGAGGAAATATTCTTGTTTCCTTTAGCAATTGGGATTGCATTTTAATGTTTCTGCAGAATGCAGCATCTAGAGAGCTCCTCCTGGCATTTCGTGCACCCAAAAATAAATTTTTTTTAGGGGGAACTCCCCAATGTCAGGTCCCTGCGTGCCATGAGTGTCCAGAATGGATTTAATGACCAAGCAGAGGAAGGGAAACCTGTGAAATCCCTACCTCAGGACAAACCCTGAGCATGGAATTTGCTCCCAGGTCAGTGGAGGAGCTGAACTCTCCTTTAAGTGGATTTCTTGTTCCTGTGGGATTCCTCTTCTGTGCCAACCAACCTTGAAACACGATTGAAGCAGAGGGGGCTGTTCCAGCCAGCAACCCTAAAAAATCAGTGGCATCTAATTTACTTCTCCAGGAAGGCTTTTGGAACCCTGGCATATGGAAGGGGCTGTAAAAATCCATCTCCTGCTCTATAACCCCTGTCAGTGCAGCAGATAATTGCCCATCAATATGCCAAGGTTTTATAGGGCAATTCCTTCTCCTGCACTCCAAGGAGCAGGCTGTGGAAGGAGAAAATATAAGAAAGTTTCTTTGTTGTTTTCTGGCTTATTTGAAGCTTTCCCTGAATTGGTGTTTGCTTGTTTTGCCCGTGTTTTTAAAGCTCCCCTTGGTCCAGGTGGCATCTTAGTACAATATTCAGCTTTGTAGGAGAAATGTGGCTGCTCTGGGGCTGAGGAGCTGCTGAAGGAATCAGGGACAGATGAAAAAAAAACCTACAACTGTGCTTCTTCAGAAGAAAAAGAGGGTTTTTTATGTGCTCAAGTGCACCAGCACAAGCAGGCAGTGCTAGATTCTGATTTTGATTAATAGTTGGCTGGAGATAATCTGTAACTATTGGGGATTAGTGAAACAGTTCTCTGACATGGAAATCTTGGAAGGGAAAATCTGCCTGTGAGCCAAAGAGCTCCAGCACCAGCCTAGGAGCAAAACAAGAAAACAAAATTGCTGTGGACAGAGCCTCAAAATTGCTGGGGACAGCAGTGCAGGGACCTGTGTGACATCCATGGGCTTGGGAATTCTGAGAGCAGATGGAATTGGAAGTAGGGAAGATCAGAGATGCTGCTCTAATGGGATTTGAAATGTTTTTATTCACATCAAAGGTTAAAAAAAAACCCAACAAAAAGCTCCACAGCCCCTGTGCTGCTGGAGCTGCTGGAGAGGAACCTGGGCTGCCCCCAGAGGATTCCCAATCCTACAAGGTGCCATTAAACACGGCAGGAAAAGCTGCAGGTGGGGTTGGTCACCTGCATTTGTGGTCAAATCTCACTGATTTGGCCCTGTAACAAAACCTGGGATCGTTGGAAGTTGGACTGGGACCACTGGAAGCTAGACTGGGGCAAACTGAGTCTCTTTCAGCCCCAAACCCCACTAAAATCTGGTGCAGAGACCCCAAAGCCCACAGGGAATCCCTGGAGGGCAGAGCTGCTGTGAGCAAAGCATCTCCTCCCATGTGGATTTCAATTCTCCAAGGGTTGGGGGAGCTTTACATCCCTGGGGAATCACTTCCAAAGCTTGATGACACTCCCTGCAAGGAAAGCTTGGCCTATTTTCCCTTTTTTATTTCCTGTGGAAGTGTTTTGCAGGGAGGAGGAGGAGCTGGAGCAGGTGCTGGGAAGATCATTAGGAATGTGCACACAACCAGGGCTGATTTCTGCCCTTTGATACGAAAATAATTCCCTGAGGAATATTTAGGAGCTTTGCTCAGGTCTCTGAGAGCAGGGCTGACCTCAGCTGATTGCATTCTCAGACAAAAAAAAAAAATCATCTGAAAAACCACGTGGTCCTTCCCCAGCAAGAATCTGGACAATAATTTCCTGGCTGGGAGAAAGGTGATGGTGGTGTTTCTGTAAATAAAGCAGCCAGGGGATGGATTTCTGCACAAATCCAGGCTGTGACAGCAGCAAGGGGCTTTCCCAATGTTAGGAATATAAACACCAGGAATCAGCAGCAAGGCTGGCTTAAACAACTGCACAATTTCTTGAGAAATCCACCAGTTTGTCTAGAAATCTCCTCAGAGACACACAGACACCTGAACATGTTTGTCTGGTGAAATCTCCAACTGCTCTCTGGGAAATTTCCTTATTTTCTTCATTTCTGCATGAGATTCATTATAAATTTACAAATGATGGTTTCTCTGTTTCATTAGCATGTGTTTCATGACAGGTAATAATTGTCATTCTGATTTTATAAATTCATGGGTTCAAGTTTAGGAAGAGAACCCTCATAGATGTTATTTTTTTTTCTACAGGCATTAAATACATCTGCTTTATGAATGTCTTCTAATAAACCAAGGATGGGATTTAATAGCAGAGGTTTTATAGATTTCTTAAAAATATTAGCCAATTATTGGAACCATACCTGCTGAAACGCAGCAGATCTGTGAGGGGGCTGTACCTCCAGCCCAGGGAATACTCAATAAATATTTATTTATTGATTTCATGGAATATAAAAATAAATGTTTGGATTTGTGGTCCAACACCCACCTTGCCCAGGACAGGAGGTTTTTTTGGTAAAGATCTGTTCTCCCATGTCAGAGGGGAGAAAGGATCTGCCTCCACATCCCAGTTTTGGAAATGAAGTGCCATGTTCTGTATCCCATCAGGAATTCTGGGACACCCCCACCCTTCTGGATCACAAGCATCTCTCTCAGACCTTCCATTTGGACACCAGGTGTTTAATTCTGCTGCCAAAATGTGCACTGGCTGCTCCTTCTCCTCCCCAGCACCAGCACCAGGGAGCTTCCTTCCTTCCCAAGGGAATTCCTGGCTCTGGGTGTCCCAAAATCTGTCCTGAACCTGCAGAGAGGGGAAAAAACCAAGAGAATAAATGAAGTATCAGCCAGGCAGAGGGGAACAGGAGCTGGATTTGCTGGGGGCTGGATCATCCCTCTCCTCTCCCGAGCATCCCTGGCAGCTCCGAGTCCAGCATGTGCTCCTCAGCCTTGGCTGCTTCCTGGCAAAATATCCCCCAAATCCAAACTCCATTCCTGATTTTCCCACCCCTGATGCCACAGCTTTCCTAGAGGTGAGTCCCTGGGAGTGAATATTCCAAGCCTTTGGCTGGAGCAGGAGTGGCCTGGCCCCTCTGCACCCGGAGCTGCTCAGACCCCCAGAGCAGAGCCAGGCCGTGGATTTTGGGAGTCATTCCCCACCCTGAGCCCATGGGAGAGGCTGTGCCAGGAATTCCTGTGGTTTGTGTTGGCCTGCTGCACGTGAGCTGTGAGGGCCAAGGCAAACAGAGGGGGAGAAGTGATTCCAATTATTGGATGCATGAAAGGCACTGTCACTTCCAGGAAAAACACAGGAGGTGAGATGAGGCTTTTTCCTTTTGTGTGGCAGAGCACGGAGCTTTCATATTTTTCCAGCTCTGGCACAAAGCATCACTTGTGAGCTCTGCTCAGGGATGCAGAGGATAAATAGGCAGCAGCAGCAGCAGCAGAGCTGAGGCACATGTGGGTGCAGCCTCCAGGAGAGGAGTGAGAGCTGAATTCATGGAAAACCTGCTGGATTGGCAGAGGAAACGCTGCTGCTGGTGCTGGGAGCACAGCACTGCTGCAGAGCTCCCCATTTATTGGGCACCAGCGGAGCTCAGCCAGGCTGGGAACATCCCAAAGGCATTTTTACCTCTGGCACCATCACAACCCTCAGCCCCACAGTGGGGTTCCAGACCCTTCTTCCTTTTTTTCCCTTGGGAATTTTAGCAAGTTTCAACAACACCAGGATGTTCAGTGATTCCAAGTGCTGCCCAGAGACTTCTCCCTGTCCCAGGCAGAATAAATTTTGCAGCTCAAACCCCTCCTGCACTCCAACTGTGACAAGTTTGCAGCAGCAGTGGCCCTTGGCAGGTGGGTGGCAGCTGCCCAGTCCCTGCTGGCACCGGGGGCAGGTGTGGGGAAGGAAAACTCTCCAAATCCAGCAGGTTCCTGCCTGCCCTGCTCCTCCCCAGGCTGTCAGAAGGCATTAACAGCAGCACTCAGCTCCTCCACTGCCTCGCAGCAGCAGCATCCTCCTTCCAGCTCATTTGCATCTCCCAAGTGGATCTCACGCTGCAGCAATTACTTAGCAAAAAAAGAGGACACTAATTAAAAGGCTCGTTAATGGGGTTACTGCAAGAACCACTTAGGCAGAGATCTCCCTTTGAGGCAGCAAGAGCAGAACAAACAGGGAAGTGGCCTGGGAGTACAGAGGCTGTCCCTGAACTTCCAGGAAGGAATTCCATGGTGGGGGTTTGCCTGGTGAGATTTGGGAGCCCCTGTGAGTGCTGGTGACCCCAGGAACAAAGCTGAGGTTGCTGTGAAATTCAATTACAGCTTCGTGCAGATCCTCAGTGCTGGAATTTGAAATATCAGCATTAAAGTGCCTTAGGCTGGGCTAGATCCCACTGCTGGGAGCTGGGAGTGTTGCTGGGTCAATCTCCAACCCAGGCTGGATCCCAGCCAGCAATCCAACCCCAGCTGCTGCCAGGGGATGGACAAGGCTCACCCCAAAGGCTGCACTAAAAACCCTAAAACATCGAGCAGATCCAGAGAGGGGAAGGAAAGGGAGAAGCAAAGTCCTCCATGAAGTTCTGCTGCCTTGAGGAGAAGCCTGGTGGCTGCAGTGGGAAAGCTGTCAGGGACACAGCTGGCAAAGTCCCCTGCAGGCTGACACATTTTCCATCCAGAAGGGCCAGGATCCAGTGGCCAGACAGCGCTGCCTTCACGGAGCTGGGCGCAGAGGAGAAAATAGCCCCAAAGTTCAGGAGAAGGTCAAATTTCTGGAGCTCTCTCTGGCATGGGCTGTCCAGTGGTGCCTCCAAGGGAGCCAGGAACATGTGCTGGAGCTTAAGTGGAGGAGACAAGCCCTAATCCTACCACAACCTGCGAAATCACACGGATATGAAAGCACATCCTCACAAATGAGCTCTTTGCAGAGTTGTTTTCTTCAGGCCACCACGGGCTGACCCTTCCTTGAGATTGCTCAAAATTCGGTAGCTGGAAAATGGAAAGACAGGAAAGACATGAAGCTTGCATGGGAAAAGAGAAAACAAGGATTTTCTGACCCTTCCCAGGCATGATTTGTCCTGTTAGATTTGGTCGGTGCTGCTATTTTTGTGTGCATGGTTTCCAATTGCTTTCTCATTCATGAAAAACATGTGCTCCCTCCTCGGTTCAGGGAACAGGGGAAGTGGTGGGAGAAATCCATCAGCTCTGTGTGCTCCCATCCCTGCTGACAGCACAGCAGGGAAAATGAGGCTGGATCCCATGGGAGCTGGACGAGGAGATGAGAAGAGAACAAGGAAGTTTGGGATGGTGGGGTTGGAGGAGGAAGAGGAGAAGGAGTGGGCAAGTTCCCCTGAGACAGGAGGATCTTCAGGGACAGCCTGATGTGGAACAGAGGCCCTTAATTAGAGAGGAATCCGGGCCCCCTTTGGTGTTAATTGAGCCCTGGGAGCAGGAAAAGCACGTCAGGAAAATGAAGGTGGTGTTTTGACATGTGCCTGCGGGAAGGGCACCGCGCTGGGGGTGTGGAGGGTGGGGACCAGGGACAGGCAGGATTTGCTCAGGATGGCAGCAGCCAGGAGGGTTCTGGATATCCCTGGAACATTGGCTGAGGATTTGGGGAGGATTTGTTTTTTGCATGATCGGAAAAGTCCTCCTTGAGACACTCCAGTCCCCACTGTAAAGATCGTGGTCTTTCCCCAGCCAGGCCTCCTCTGCACTTTGCACCTGCAGCTCTGGGTGTGCCAAACTCAGGTTTGTGAGGGGAAAAAAATCCAGAGGATTAAAAAAGGAAGAGCTCACAGGGTCACCAACCTCTCCTTCGAAGGAGGGTGAGCTGCCTGAACGCAGAGTTTCTGAGTCCAGACTTTCTGCCTCCATGGCTTCTAAAACCAGTGAGGGTGGAGTGGGATCATGGGATCCCAGACTGGTTTGGGATGGAAGGGTCCTTAAAATTTATCCCATTTGTCCCTCCCATCACATCTTTCACTATCCCTGGTTGCTCCCAACCCTGTCCAACCTGGCCTTGGACACTTCCAGGGAAGAACTTCTTCACAACATCCAATTTAACCAGACCAGATGTGAGATTCCCCAGCTGGCCCAACTGGTTTGGGATAAACCTAAAGAAGGATCACAGGAAGGGCTGGCTCAGAGGTTTCCACCTCTGTCCTGGACAGGAATTGTTGAAGAGCAGCTGCCAAGCCCTCAGCTGGTGGCACTCCATGGGTGACACCAAGTGCTGGGGACATCCTGTGCCTCAGGGCAGAGCAGCTGCAGCTCCTGCAGCACCGAGTGCTGGGGAAAGCCCCACTGCAGCCCAACCCCAGGACTTTGAGGGACTCTGTTTGCCCAAAGCTAGCAGGGGGATTTGCACGAAGGAGATCAGCCCTGGGAGGGTGGGATGTGGACTTTTAGAGCTCAGATCTGTATCAGGGCACTCGAAGAAAACAACGCAAAATTGGTGTTTCCTTGCCTCTGCTTGACTCTTTCACCTCCACACTTTATTGATTCACCAGGACTTTCTAAATGCAGTTAACAGCGTTTTTAAATGTTTACGTTTGCAGTGTTTATGTTGATTAAGGCAAGGCCTCTTTTTTATTATTGGCCTTTTCCTTCTCATTCAGCTGGCAAGCAGCTCCCAGAAGCTTGTGCTGATTCTGATCAGATGCCTCAGACTTTCCACGTAGGACGCCAAATTAACATCTCTGCCTGCAGAAATGGCTGGGGATAAACACATGTATATCTAGGAAAAACAAATGCTAAGGAAAGGATACACAGAGCTGTGTGTGCAATAAAAATGCCTCTCTCCTTCTCCGTTAGAGCCTTGCCAAAATGTGAGATGGGGGAGTGGGAAGGGGGGGAAATGGGAGGGGGAGGATGCAAATCTTCCCTCAGTGCCCAGATCTGAGTGCCCATGGTGATGCCAAGGGGTTGGGCAATGAGAAACTGTCGTGTAGTGCAAGGGGAGGAGGGAGAAATGGGATCAATAAAATGCATCTCCATGAGGGCTGATACCACACTCCTGCTTTTCCAAGGCAATAAATAAGGGGAAAGCTCCCAGAGCAGTGGTTAAACCAGAGAGAATTGGCAGACAGCATTCTCAACATCTGCTCCCCTTAAAAACATATGTCTGTGAAACACAAGCACTGCACGAGGCTCTCTGAAGATCCCTGCTCAGGGAAGGGAGCTGGGAATTGCAGGGCAGGGTGGGATGGAGCCCACCCAGCTGAGCTGCCTTTCCCTGGAAAAGTCTCCAGGAGTTTGCCATGAGCTACACTCAGGATAAAAGCAGAGGTAAGCAAACACAGCTTGGTGAAATCTGTTTGTTCTTGTGGCTTCTCCAACGGCCTTTAGTGCCTGACACTTGCATCTTGTCATCCCCAAATCCTGCCTCTGAGCTGGGGACTCTGTGAGGGGCTCATTAAAGGTGTCCCTCCGTGCAGCCTGGTCCCAAATTTGCCACTGAGTGCAGAGCCAGACCCAGCAGGCTTGAGGATGAGAAGTTAGGAATTAATCAGGGGTTTAGAGCTCTCCTCTTCCTCCTCCTCCTCACACGCAGCTTCTCCTGTCCCACCAGGACATGATAAAACTGATGCACACTCAGGGAATGTTACTTCTCCCAAGCTTGGCACCTGAAAGGGAATCTGCCATGGGAATGTGGAAGGCACCAAGGAGGCCTTGATTCTTCCATTCAGAGCAGCAACACATTGGGAAGGAGACAAAACTCAGCTGCAGACCCATCAGGGCTCTTGCTGGAGCTGCTTCATCACCTTCAACATCCTGCTGAAAGAAAAACTGCCTGATTTCAGGAAAGGGCTCGTCCCACTCTCCCAGAGCTTTCTCCCTCTTCAAACTCCATCCTCAAAGCCCGTCAGGATCTGGTGACACCCCCATTTGTGGCATTCCCCATGCCATAATGTCATCACTGATCCCAAAGGGTGTCCCTGGGATTGTTAGATGCTCTCCATGGCACTGCCAGCACCCTTTCCCTGCCATGTCACCAGGGCTTGGGTCGTGGCTCGGTCACATGCAGATGAGGAGCTCGCAGTGTCCATGTGGCACCGTCCTCCCACAGCTTCAAAGCCAGCCCTGCATCCCCTTCCCTTCCCTTTGGAGCAGCAGGGACAAATTCCAGAGCTGAGGTTGCCATCTGGGTCCTGTCCATCTGTGCTGAGGCGCGCGAGCTGCAGCTGATGAAACGCGAGGGCTGGACTTGAATTTTCCAATATCTCATAAATGTTTCACTGAACTCTCCGCTCGGTGCTGTGCATTTAATAAAGGGATTTTTTGGTTATGTTCTGTATTCACAGCAAGGCTTGC
The DNA here is from genome assembly GCA_018697195.1 of Certhia americana. Lineage (NCBI taxonomy): Eukaryota > Metazoa > Chordata > Aves > Passeriformes > Certhiidae > Certhia > Certhia americana. The sequence continues at coordinate 3,070,412 of CM031872.1, forward strand.
ATAGAAGCAGGCTCTGCTTCCAGTTACTCTGGATTTCTAGAAGCCAGTCCCCAATTTCTGCTCGTGGAAGGAGGGGAAGATGGTCTGTCATTTTCATTGCTGTGTGAAATACCTGTAAAGGAAAGTGGGTTTTCTGTCTGGTTGAGAAGCCAAGCTGTTGGCAGATGTTTCCAAAAGCCTCATTATAAATGTGAACAAAACCGAGTTTCTGCACTCAGAAATTTGCCAGGGGATGCAGGAGAAAGCAATAAAACCCTGATAGGTGACTCCCAGAAGAGTGAAAAAATATATATTTACCATCTGGTGCAATCAGACGCCTTCCAAAATCATCCAAGCCTTCCCATTTTCCTCAGAAATATCTACATGAGCAAGGGACAGAGGCATCCTTGGAGGCTGCCAGAGCAGGGCCAAATCAAGGACAAATTTGGAGGAACAAACCTCGCCTTTCCCCTCCATATTCTGTTTCTAATTTCCACTAATCATGTACATGTTATTTTTAATTTTTCCTGTGTCGGGATTCAGCCTGTGATGAGGAAAAGGGCTGCTCCCTTTCCTCAGGGAGTGAGCGCTCAGTCTGGGCTGCGTTTTAGGGCACACTGGTTGCCTTTTGCATTTTTGGGGGAGAAATCAGGTCAATCCCTTTTGGGCACAGCAAAGTTCATGGAATCCCAGAATGGTTTGGATTGGGAGAGACCGTAAAGATCATCCAGTTCCAACCAGGCAGGGACACCTTCCACTATCCCAGGTTGCTCCAAGCCTCTTCCAACCTGGCCTTGGACATTTCCAAGGATCCAGGGGCAGCCACAGTTTCTCTGGACCTCTTCACCCTCACAGAGAAGGATTTCTCCCCAAACTCCATCTAACCCAAGTCTCTGTGAGTTTAAAGCCTTTCAGGGTTCCTTCAGACCACCTGATCCTCAGGCACTGCCATTTCCCTTAAACACAAAGGGAAATCTCTCCCTCTTTAGGAGGCAAAGCCATTTTTTGAGTGGTTCCTGGACACTTGGAGCTGCTGGGAGCAGGAAGGTGAGGGTGGCCCCAACAGCAGCAGCAGCAGCAGCAGCAGGATGTGCAGGAGCAGATTTTCTGCACGGGAACGTGTCAGGACCATCCCAAGAGGAACATCTGCTCTGAGCAGGGCTGTGATGATCCTGATTCGTGTGGACAGCACCTCCTTCTCCGCAGGGAAAGCTCCGCTGCACCCAGCACCGCTGGAGCAGGGCCAGGCCGGGAGCAGGTGTGGGCAGAGCTGCCTCCCAGGACATGGATGGAGGAATGTTCCTGCCAAGAAGCTTTCAAGGAGCACATTGTCTTAACAGAGATTAGTTTAGAGAAGGCTGCTCACCTCAGAGTGTCCCAGGAGTGACAGGGAGCTGTGGTTTCCAGCACCAGGGCCACATTGGGTCTCCCTCTCCCCAGTGGTCGCTTATATTTCACTGTCCAATTGTCCATTTTATCCCATTCCCCAACTGTCCATTTTATCCCATTCCCTATTTTTCCATTATATCCTATTCCCCAAATGTCCAGGATGTCCCACTCCCCAGTGGTCACTTATGTCCCACTCCCCAACTGTCCATTTTATCCCATTTGTATTTTATCCCACTCTCCAATGTCCACCTTATCCCACTCTCCAATGTCCATTTTATCCCACTCCCCAAATGTCAATTTTATCCCACTCCTCAATTTTCCATTTTATCCCATTTCTATTTTATCCCACCACCCAAACGCCCATTTTATCCCACTCCCCAATTGTCCATTTTATCCCATTTCTATTTTATCCCACTCCCCAAACATCCATTTTATCCCACTCCCCAATTGTCCATTTTATCCCATTTCTATTTTATCCCATTTCTATTTTATCCCACTCCCCAAATGTCTATTTTATCCCACCCCAGACCCATCAGCATTCCAAGCACCACAGCACCAGCTCTGTTTCCTGCTGAAAAGCCCAGAGCAGAGGACCCCACTGCAATGGCAGGACAGATGAGGGGACCTGGTGACAAAAGCCACTCTGAGGTGCCTCAGCTCCCTTCACACAGAGCCTCCTCCAAGCAGCCCCTGCCCTTTCCAAGCACCCAGACAGCATTCCTCAGCCTCGTGGATGAAGGAAAAGGCTTTTCCAGGGGCTGTCTGCAGCCCAGATGCACTCAAGGGACAACTGGGCTCTTCTTTCCAGGAGCTTCTTTGATCTCAGACAGAGCTTTATTATTATTTCTCTTTTTTTAAAATTTTTTTCCCTTCAGTCTGCGTTGCCATCTCAAGGAGATGCACAAGACGTGGGACATTTGGTTATCATCAAAGGATGGTTTCAATTAGCTGAGCCCTCCTGCCCCTGTTTCAGTCCCCTGGCCTGCCTGTCACAGATGTTGTGATGGCATCTGGGGCACACGTTGGGAGCTGAAGAGGTTCTTGGGAGCCTCCTCTTGCCTTTCTGTGCTGTCCATGGAAAACACGCTGGTTTAATACAACCCAAATTAAAGCGTCACTCACTCCAAGACCTGATCTTTATGGATAGATTTTTTGGAGGCAGAAGCCAGAGGAGGGTCACAGAAAATGGTATTGTTTTGATTTTTATTTTTTTTTTCTCCTTTCTCGTTTTTCTTTCTTTCCCCTCACTATTGGTTCCACGTCATAAAGGTGCTGGGAGATGCTGCAAGATGGCTCCAAAAATGGACAAAATGTGAGAAATTGTAGCTGGCTGTGCCATGCTCACATTCTCAAGGGCAGAGAGGAGCCCAGGGATGGAATGCAGGATGCCAGAACACCAGGACACACTCCAGGACATCCCCATCCAGGGTGCCCATGCCTGGAAAGCAGCTGGCTGCTTTTCTCTACTGGACATTATTTCTTGCTGAATCCACATTTTTTTCCCCCAATCTTTTCCTTGGCATCCAGGAATTCCCCTTTGCACCCTGCTGAGCAAACACTCCTATCAGTTATCCACGGGTTTCCTCTCTCAGGGCTGCTCCCTGGAAACGATGCCTTAAGTTTTAGCTTTTATATTTTTTACATTCTGTGCTGTTTTAGTGGGTAGTTTTAGGTTTCATATTCAGTGTTGCTAAGCTCTCTTCACAGAGCAGGGACACAAAATAATTCCTTTTCCAGCTTGTGACCAAGGACAACTTTCAGACCCAAGAACAAAACCAAGGGTGAAGGGAGAAGGAAAACCAAGGAGGATGGAGCTTCATAACCTGGAACTGGAATTGCACAATGAACTCCAATGTGCTGATGGAACAGAACTTATCAAAGTGTGAGACCTCGTGGCCAATTGTCCATTTTGTGCCCATTTTGGGGTCACTTTGGGTGTGGCCCAGCCTGGCTTTTGTGCTGCCCAGGTGTGTCCAGTGAGGCCTTTTAATAAATCCCTGCTTTTTCCTTTTGCTCTGGCTGCTCTCTGCTCCAGCTCAGCCTCCAGAAAGTGTCAGAAGTGAGGGCTGATCTGCCACAAATCCAGATGTTTCCCCTCTCCCTTCCCTTCTCCCACATTCTGCTGAGCCACAGTGCAAGCAGAGACTGCAGTTTCCTGGAGATGCACTCCCAGTGTTTCCCAGTGCCTTGGAGGAGGAGGAGGAAACGCGTGGCAGGAAGGAGTGTGGATGAGGAGAGGAGATTCCTGAATTTCTGGTGGCTTTGCAGCACCTACGTGATGCAACCACCATTCCACAGGCGCATTTTTAGACTGTGAGTCAGGTTCCAAGGAAGTTTTGCAATCATCCCAGGAGCAGGGTGGATTTACAGCTGCTTCCCACCAGAACACAGGGAAGGATGCTCCAGTTCTGTTTAGAAGAGCTGGAAAATATGCAGTGAGGGATTCTCACAGCAAATTAAACTGGGAGGACAATTCTCCTTGTCTGTGGAAACTGCACGTTGGTTTTTTTTTTTTTTTTCCTTGTTGCCTCAATCAAAGAAGCCTCAGACTCAAATTAGCATTTAGAATAAAATTGGAAATATCTGAATCTGGCCCTAGATTTAACTCCAGCCTGCTCTGAATGCAAACTGGATTTAATGATATTCCTTTCTGAACACAGACATGTGAGCCCTGCTCTAATTCCATCAGTTCACTCTGGATTTCTGAGGGAGAACATCTATTAAAAAGGAAGTTTCATGCTTGTAACAGGAGAGCAAAGCACAGCAGAAGCTACTGGTTTGTCTTGGATAGAAAGACTTTAATGACATTTTAGGATAAAATAAAAACATGGTCCTAAATTATTGCCTTGTGACTTTAATTAAGCATATCTTAATAAGAAATGAGCAGGGTTTGTGTAGTTCTCTGCTTGTTGGGCTACCTAGAAAATTACTCTGTCCTCTCTGGTCCCTCATGATTTGGAGAGAAAGAGGCACCTGAGAAACCTATGGATGCTGCAGGGCAGGGAAACAGGGATTAAAACTCCCACATCTTTCAACAGAGCAGAGCTCCAGGCTGCACCTCCCCTTCAAGAAATCCCAATCCCTCTGTCCATGCCCTCATTTATCCCTTCCTTTAGGGCAGCATCTGCAAATCCTGAGCTTCAGGGGTGCAGAAAAATGGATTCTGGAGATTCTGTGTTAATTAGAAAGTCTTAATTAGGATCTCCCTTTCTGCTCTTTGCAGGAAGGTAAAGGTGCAGCATGGACAGGAGCTGCTCCTTCAAGATAATTTGACATTGGCTGTTTCTGTGTGCATGGAAAACACTCTGCACAGGAACTCCCAGGCAGTTAACTCCTGTATTTGGCTTTATTTGAAGGAATTTGTCCTGGAGAACAAGAACCTCAACACACAAAGAGGCCAAGCCAGGCCTTGCTGAGCCTTCCCAGATAGGACGGGCTGGGACCGAGCCAGGAACGGAGAGAAAAGTCCCAATTATTCAGGACAAGCTGGGAAATCGTGACCAAAACTGGGAGTTAAGGGCTGTGAGAAAGATTTCCTGGCCATGGGGGAGCTTGACCTGGGCTGGTGGGAGAGGAGAAGCTGCAGCAGTGGCAAGGCCACAGCCAGGGCTTTGCTCTTACGCATCAGCTATAGTGATGCCTGAAGTTTTAGTTTTTATATTTTTAGATTCTGGGCTGTTTCAGTAGGTAGTTTTGGGTTTCATATTTAGTGCTGCTGAGCTCTCTTCACAGAGGGAGACAAAACAATTCCTTTTCCAGCTTGTGACCAAGGACAACTTTCAGGCCCAAGAACAAACCCAAGGGTGAAGTGAGAGGGAAAACGAAGGAGGATGGATCTTCATGACCTGGAGCTGGAATTGCACAATGAACTCCAATATAATAATGAGCCAGAACTTATCAAAATGTGAGCCCTCGTGGCCATTTGTCCATTTTGTGCCCATTTTGGGGTCACCCTGGGTGTGGGCTCTGGCACTGCCCAGGTGTGCCCAGTGAGGCCTTTTAATAAATCCCCAATTTATCCTTTTGCTCTGGCTGCTCTCTGCTCCAGCTCAGCCTCCTGAAGGCATCAGTAGTAATATTTACAAATCAGCAACAAAACAAGGCAGTTGTTGGACGTGTCTCGAGCTAAATTTTTGTTTCAAAAGTCTCATTACACGACTGAGACCATCGGGAGATGACAGTAGCTCATGTCCCAGGCAGCTGACACTGAGTTCTGTGTAATAATACACTTTATAATTCTCTCAGCTATTACAGAAATCACAAAGCATATTTACATTTCCTTTAGCCAATTACAAAAAGCACACGTATGCTTGTTTAAAACCATACTTGCCCATTACCCTTAGAATACAATGCACAGTGCTCCATTATTAGGCTAAAAACTTTCTGTATCTTGTTAGATATATTTTTCTACTACTCCAAGGTTTACATCACCTATTTTCAACACATTACTTATTTTTAAAGGTCCTTACTCACTTTCCAAAATATCTTTTTAATTCTACAATCAACATCTGCAACATAACTCTTAGGTTTTCTCTTCTTTTCTGCTTCTGAAGCTTACCTTATAATTTTTCCCCAAAATCCATTACTTTAAATGATTTCCACACTGATCCAGCTTTTTTGGGGAGACAGCAGGGTCTTTGCTCCACTCCAGGTGTCTCTTCCTGCACCAAGCTGAAAATATCAGGAGGAGAAAATGCCTGGAAGTTCTCCTTGATGGAGTTATTCTCTCTCCCATTCCTCCAGTTTGTGTTTTGTGCTGGTTCCCATTCCCACTCCTTATTCTTCCCTGCACTGAGGAACCAGCACCCACCCCTAGAGTTTTTTTTCCCAAAAAAAATTATATTTATTGGAAATATATCCATGTATTTCTTAATTCATAGTTTGGGATGCATGCTTATATTTTGGGGATATAGATATATATTAAAAAAAATTTCTTTGAAATAATTTCACTTTAGACATGATAAAAATGGCAATTTTCATTCAATTTCACTGCTGAATCCTTAAATTCAGCAGTCTTCAGGATGCTTTGGGTATCCCTGAGCTGCTGGGGACAGAGGTTGATTCCAGCCTGTCAAGGAATCTTTTCTAAATTTCAATTTAAACACTGAGTTTTTCTGCTATAGGAAATAAACCACTCTTGTAGCCTCAGTCTCAATTAAGGTTGGATTTAAATATCAAGTTTTAACAACCAGTGCTGATTTGGCTTTAGACATGATGGGAAAACAACCAAATTTTGCTTGGAATATTCCTCCTCAGCTGGAACCCATCTGGTTTGAACAAAGGTTTGAGCCCAAGCTTTAATATTGGCCCTTTTTTAACTTAAAAACCCCAACCTAACAGAACCAATATTTTCAATTATTATATGCATTTATTTGCTGCTTCTATAGAAATATAAATCTAGAGCTTGTTTTTAACAATTTACTATTCCTGAACAACACTGGGTGCTTCATTTTTTTTTTTTTTTAAAGGATGGAATTAGGGGTTCAATGTCTATTTTTAAGGCACTCAGCTATCTTGGAGCCAGGTTGGAAGGAGGAAATGTCACCTTTCTCTTGAGTGACAATTCCCAGAAATAAAAGCAGAACCCCCAGTGCAATGGGGGTTGTGCTGTGTTTAATCACATCCACACACAGGATGGCCAGGGAATGTTTGCATAGCTGCAGAAATCCAAGGCTTTTTCTAGGAAATCATCTCCTCGAGGCACCAGAGATATGAAAAAGCTCCAGAGCTTCTCCGACGTGGATGGCGCTGGACTTGAAGGTTGGATAAAAATGAAAAATCGGCCTTTAATGGCCCGGCAAAATCCAAAGTGACATCCAAACTTTCCACAGCGGGAGAGGGAAACACCACATCCTTCAGAGGTGGGAGAGCAGCGAGGGATGACGTGTTTAGAGAAACATCCCCTTGCTGGCTCCTTTCCAGCACATTACTCGCAGCACAGGAATGCCTTCAACAGCTTTTGGAAAATGTATGTTGGAACCCAGAGCTCCATATGGCCCGTGTCACCGCCTTTGGGATGTATGGCTGGCATCCCAAAAGGCAGAGCAGGATTAAGAATGCACCCCCAGCCCCCTCCTGCCCCTCTGGGGTGTTTTATCCCCAAATTCCCAGGGCAATCCCAAAGGCTCTGCCTGTTAATGCCCAGGACTGCAGCGAGGCACGGATGGGAATTTGTGCCTAAGGAAAACCTGCAGTTCATCAACTCTGTCCTAATCCTGCTGCAAACAGGGAATAACTCAGCCTATTCCAACAAAACAGGGGAAGAAATGCCAGTGGAACACCTGAAATGAAGGAACACAAAGCCTGAAGGGAGCTGTGGATGCAATACAGGGATGGGGTTGGGTTCCCAGCATCAGGAGCTCCAGCACCATCACCTCAGGAATCTGGGACTGAGGATCCAGATTCCCTTTTCCTGCTGGTCAAACCTGTTAAATAACAACCCTTTGCCTCCGTGGCTTCTCTGTTTCATTGTTTCCAGGTACTGGAGGGGTCAGCTCAGGCCAAGCAAGTGGTTCTGGTTAAGAACTGGCACTGTCTGAGCGGCCGGAGCGAGGGACAGCCAGAGCTGATTCCTGCTGGGAATGTGTCTGTCTGGGTAGGATGGGACCTGCTCACCCTGCCCTGCTCCAGGAAGCCTCAGCATGGAATTATTCCTCTTTCTTCTCTTCTTTTATTCCTCTTTCTCTGTGCTGAGGTTCCCTGGAGAGCTGGGAATATCCAGAGCCAGCAAAAGAACTCTCCCAACGCATCCCATGGGATGGAGCTGTTCTGGGGAGAGGGGTCCCCCAGCAGTCAGTCAGCTTTTTATCCTAAATCCTGGGGAGAATTTGGACCTGGGGATTTGGCCTCCGTGATCTCAGATGTCTTTTCCAACATTAATATTTCTATGATGTTGCTTCCTGTTATTAAACAAGAGCCTCATGTTGAGAAATCCCGGATAAAGTCAAGGAGATGCTTATCCAGGCAGTGAGATAAAAGTCCCTGCCACACTTACAACTCCTGGAGTTATCTGGGGCTGCTGCAGAGCTCGAAAAAACTTCAAATAGAGGGAATTACAGTCGCCTTTACGAGTTATTTTTCTGTTTCTTCACTGCAGAAATAAATCCCTTTGTTCTGTCAGATAAAAATGTGCCAGAAGAGACAGTCCTTAGTACAAACTCGATGGCTGATTATTGCTTAAAATAAACAAAAAAGGGATGTTAGGAAAATAAATGGAGTTTCCTAAGGATAAATCTGAACCTCATGTGCATTTCAGGTGGCAGCTGGGGGTCGTGGCCCTTTAGGGCACAGTCTTTTCTTGGGATGTCCAGTTCAGTGGGAACAGGGTGGGATTGCTGACCCCCAAGACTGGATTTGGGCTCTGATTTCCCAATCAAGGGTGGATTAATCCTGGCCCAGTGCCCAGAGCACAGAGCTGGGAATAGGTCGGGCTGTCTGCAGGAGCCTTTTGGCTGACGTGGCCAAAGGTCAGAGGTTGTGACATTAAAGCTGCCAGGAATTCTTCGTCAGGGACTTCTTTTAATTCTTTATTTCTCAGCCCAAAGTAAAACTTCTGGCAAAAAATCTTGTCCTGTACCTTTGCTCCCTTTCTCCTTCATCATCCTTTATTTTTTCCTCCTCATCATTGCAATAAAGAGCTCTTGTCAACAGGAAAAGAACAAGGGGAAAATTAGGGTGAGAGAAAAATGAAGGAAATTGGGCTCCTCCCCAATGCCATGTTGGATCTGTGGCAGCAATCAAAGTGGCAATTCCCAAGGAACCTGTGGCAATACTTTCCAAGGAATTTAAGTGCCAAATTCCCTCAAATTCCTGCGAGAAGGAACAAGAAGTAACCCTGAGCTTTTCTCAGCTCTCCTGCCTTTCATGTCAGCTCAAGGGTTAAGGGAGCCTTTAACTTCTCTCAGCCGGATTGAGCCTCAATTTTCCATTTCATCTCCATCCCCAGAACTCCTATTGATGGCAATATCCTGTTCGGGGCTTTTCCTTCCTTTTGATGTTTGATTTTCTCCTGCTGGCTGCGTGCTTGTACACAGAGGCTGATCAGAGGAGCTGACATTTATTTGAACAAGGGACGAGAGGGACTGGGATGTTTTGTCTCGCTCAACACGCCCTGCTCAGGGAGAGGAGGGAGCTGTCACCAGGTTCCAGCGTGTCCCAGATGGAAGAGGCAATTCCTGGGCTGCTAATTGCAGGGAAGGGATCCTGCCCAGGCTGCTGAGGGAGGGGAAGCCCGGGTGAAGCCAGGCTGAGGTGTGGGGAGGGCAGGGAGCTGGGCTGGCATGCTCAGCCGTGTTCCCATCTCAATTCTTGGGCACTGAACACACTGTGGCCAGCTGGGGCTGCTCCGTGGCAGGGTGGTGACAGCTGCAGACTGCCACGTTTCTCGGCTGCCTCCTGAAATCCTCCTTCCCTAAAAACCCCACCGTGGGCACTGCACAGCCAGATCGCAGCTGCTTGTGCTCCAAACGTTGTTTTGATGCCCCTCGGATGGGGATGAGAAGTGGGATTTGCTATGTGCTCTTCCTACAGATCATTCCTAGGTAAATAATGCCCCTTTCCCCATGGCATGGGTGCAGTAAAATGCCATAAAAGCACCTCACAAAATCAGGATTGGTGTTGGAGCACCTGAACGCCATGAGCTGCATCCAGGCAGAAAAAAATTGGCCGTGAAAATCTTCCCTAAATTTTTTCATAGTTGTTGATACGACCATTGCCAGCTCCAGGGTTTGGAGTTCAAAATCAAAATCAGATTTCCTTTGGCAGTGACTTCTCCAACTTAGGATGGGCTGACACAAGTGGGGAATGAAGGCATGGATTGAAGTCTGAGACAATTTGGCCTCTGCTCAGAATCCACAAGTTCAAGCCTTGTCTTTACAAATAATTCCTGCTGCTGAGGCTGCTGGGCCTCCTTTCCTCTGAGGGAGAGTCAATGTCTGGGAAAAAGGGCAATTCCAGGAGCTCCTGCACCCACTGGGTGTGGGGTTTATTGCTGGAGGAGCTGAGCCCACCTTCCCCGAGCTCAGAGTGAAAACCAGAAACTGCTCTGGTTTTTGGGAATAGCTCCGACCACAGAGAGCACGGTGGTTTTTCCGTGCCCTTCACCTCACCAGGAAAAAATGCAAACCCCACCAAGAACAACTGAGGTCTGCACTTTTCTCATCCCCAGAGCGTTATGCCTGGTGGCTGGAATGTTTCTGATGTGGCATTTCCTACCATGCTGTTGGGCTGGGAGCTGCAGGGACACGGCTCAGGAGCAGGGATGGTGGCACTGGGCAGGCTCTATCCATGAAGGAATTCCCCAGCTAGTGCTTCCCAGATGGGAAATCAGCCATGGGAGAGGAGTAGGGGGACACAACCACAGCTCTGGAGGGCAGATCTGTCACCTTCAGGCAGCCACTGCTTGTTTTTATAAATTTATTATCATTTTTTTACAAATTACCAGGCTCATCGCTCAATCTTAAAGCTTTTCCTTGCTAAGCTCACACCCTAGAATCAATAAATCAGCACGTTTACAAGGATTTGGGATTCCTCAGTGGGAAACAGGGCAGATAAATAATAATTAGATCACTTTGAAACCAGTTACTTCTCTCTCTTGATCAGCACAGAACACTCTGTCTGTCACAGCAGACATGAAGGAAAAGATGGTGATGATGATAATGATGATAATAATAATATTAATAACAATTGGTAAGATAATAAATTGCTATGCAAGTCTGCCAGCCAGCAGGAAAGCATTTCCCTGGCCTCTCTCCATATTAAAGGGTTTAATTAATACAATCTATGGACAAACATGTATTTTATTTCCAGAATGGGAGTTGTAATTTCCTGAGGCTTGGAAACCCAGATGGTTTTGAGTTTAGAATATATCAGAGTTTGTTTTTAAAGAGTATTTCAGTAAAGGTTGGACGGGGAAAGGGGGAGTGGGGTGTCTTTTATTTAGTTCAAAGTTTAATTTGTGTGCCTTCAGCTGAAGTTCAGAGCTTCCAATGGGAGCAGGAATAGGGAAGGGCTCAAAAATGCAGACAGCCACAGGACAATAGCTGTGGGAAGCCTTGTCTGCCTTTGAAATGAGTTGTCATCCAAGGGACTGGGATGGTCCCAGGCTAGGAGAAGCCTGGGATGCTGACAGGCAAAGGGAGCAGGGATCAAGGCTTTGGAAAGCCAGACACAGCTCCCAAAATAACGCTGGCCTTGTGGCACCAGCCTGGAGTGGCCTGGGAGGGTCCCCAGCCTGGCTTTGAATGATACCCTTGAGGTGAAAGTTAGAGGCTGCCTGGGGTTACTCATCCCCAGGCAGAAGAAAGATCCATTTCTTCTTTTTCCTTCTTTTTCCCTGGGTTTCTCTGCCTTGGAAGGGCTGGAATTGTGACTCACATCTAAAGCACATTAAACCCTTCTCCATGGATGGAGGAATCATTAAGGGTTTGAAGACATCTCAGACACAGAAGTCAGCACACACTGAGTCATTCCATGCTGCTGAGCTCTGGATGAAAACCACTTCCCTGTCTCCCTACCCCTCTTTCCCAGCCACTTTTTGGAAAGCTTGGGATTCTCATTAAGGTTTTGCAGTCCCCCCACCTCCACAGAGCTCAGGAAGCTTTATTCCAGATGTGCAGTGCCAGCTTCTTCCTGGTGCTGCTTCCACACTCATGGGATGGAGCAGTTCTCAAAAAGAAAGAGCCACAAAGGCCAGCTGAACAGAGGAATTGAAAAAGCACAGAATTTCTCATTTTTCCTCTTATCCTGTCATTTCTGTAATGCCACTGGTCAGGAGAGCAATTGCAAATCAGCTTTTCTAGCAGGACCAAAAAAGCTCTGATTTTCTCCTTCTAACCCTTTTAGGAATTAATATAAATTTCATTACGTCTCAATTAGTGTCTCACTTTATTTAGTTCACCAGATCAGAGAGTCACCATTCAAAAAACTGCTTTTTTCAGGGCTGAGCAACCCCCAAGAGCCCCTGCCTGGCCAAATCAGGCTCTTCTGCAGGAGAAATTGATTGTGGCAGAAGCAATTTTGTACCCAAACACTCCAGGCCCTGCTTTTCCCTACACCTCCTCACATGCCACTGTTTTTTGTGGAGCCCGAAGAGTTTCAGCCAGATTAACCCTGGAGATCGATGGTGTGGTTGAGAGGCAAATAATTGTGGGGTTTGTAACCAAACCCAGGGCTGAGAGCTGCAGAACCACTCACAAAAATTATCAGGGGATGGAAAATGCAGCCTCAACTCGGGTTCTGCTCAACAGCTTGAAATAATGGGGCAATTAAGTGACTTGATTTCCCAATCACAGTGAGAATTGCACTTGGAGATGTGGCCTCAAAGTGTCCCCAAATCAGGGGGTTTGTGCTGGAGCACGGCTGAGCAGGATCCTGATGCTTTACCCAGGCAGACTAAATTGTTCTTAGGCTGAGCCTAAAAAAAACCCCAAACGTGTCCTGCCAGCTGCAGTTCAAGGCCAGGCTACAAACTGGGTTTATTCTTAGGTTGGTTGGGATTGGGACAAGCTGAGCTCTGAGTGGAAAGGCTCAGCTGCCACATGGAGTCCCCTGGGGCATCAGTCCTGTGTGACAGCCTTTCCCTTCCGAGGGTTTGGAGGATGCTGAAGAAGAAATTCCACAGGCTGAAAGTTCTGGGCTCGGGGAGTTTTAAGCTGGTTTGAAAGTTAGCAGGGTCTTCTCTGTGGGAGCAGCAACACCCAGCCTTCAAAAGTCATGAGATAGCTCAAAATATCCCATTTAATATCAGTGTTGTCCCATCTTAAAATGCTTCCAGTTCCCAGCTCCACCTCTTCTATGATTCCATGATTAAATTCTACCTCAATGCTCCCATCTCCTCCAGCAATTGAGCCTTTCATCCAGGAGGGGTTTCATTAACAAACATCAGAATTCTCCTCAGTTCTGCAAAATTCAAGGGCTGTCAGTTCCCATGAGATGGCTCAAAATCATTTAATATCTGTGGTGTCCCACCTTCAAAGACTTCCAGCTCTCAGCTCCAACTCTTCCATGATTCCATGATGAAATTCCACCTCTACAGGTCCCATTTGCTCTGGGGGCCACCAGAAAAACACCAAATACTACTACAAACACACCCAAGACTGCTGATAAATTGAGGAGTGACCATCAGAATCAACTGATCAGATTTTTGGAGGTGATGTCGATCCCTCCATACCTTGGTCCTCTAAACTGGAACCTAAAAATAGAGGAGGCTGTCACTGTCCAGACAGATTTTAATCAAGAGCTCACTCTTTTCCCTCCTGCTATTTAGCACGGAAGTGCCATGGCTGGAATCATCTTCCAAAAGCACAGACCTCATGGAATTGCAGGGAGGAGACACCACCATATCATTATCCTGCTCCAAAAAGCCTGGATAAAAATATCCCACATAGCCAGGCAGGCTTCAGTGGCCAGAGGGGCACTGAAGGGATTTGAGTTTGGGATGAGCAGCTGGAATACTGAGGGTTTCAATCTCTATTGGGGATTCCTGGTTGAGATTTGGGCTCCCACCTTCTGGTCTGGGAAATCATCTCCAAGTCCATTGGATGGGGTGGGACATTCCAGGTGAAGGAGGTGATGTCGTTTTGAGCCACAAAACAACATGGAAAACATTGTCCAGAGAATTTGTGGCTGCCCCATCCCTGGAATTGTCCAAGGCCACGTTGGGATAGTGGAAGGTGGGACTGGATGAGCTTTAAGGTTCTTCCTGACCCAAACCACTCCAGGATTCCACGATTCCTGAGGTGATTTTGGGGGCTGTTGTGTGGGTATCCACACCCTGAGGTTGTTTCTTGCTCCCTCCCAGTGCCAGAGGGAAGAAGGATGTCAATCAGCTCCATTCCTGCTCCTCTTTCCAGCCAATGTCATCTTCCTTCTGCTCATGTTCAGCTTGGGAGCCCCAGACCATGAGCTCATTTGGCTTCTCGGAGCAGAGGCAGAAGCCAAAGAGAAAAAAGGGGAAAAAAAAGGCAAAAAAAAAAAATACAGAGCAAACAAGCTCCCTGTTTTCCATGGAATGGGATGGCACCAGCTCCTCTTTCCATCCAGTCCCTTTGGCATTGCAATCCTGGATTTTCTGGCATCACTCCCTGCTCCGAGTTTTCTGTTTGTGGCCTCCACGCTCAGGACACTTTTCACACGATCCTGGTCCCCTCTGGAGGACACAAAACTCAGGAATGGGAATCTTGCAGCTCTGAGAGGCCTCTCCTGCCTCCATTCTCCAGAGGGACATGGCATTGGATGAGGTGGGAGAGCCTGGAAATCTCCCCTGGCAACTCTTCCAGGATGTGTTTAAAGGAGACATAAAAACCTCTCCAGTCCCACTTTTTCCCCCCACCTCAAATCCAGGAGCTTCTTCCAAATGCTCCAGCTCCCCAAAAATCCCATGGGAAGGGAGAAACTCCTAGGAAAACTGTGTTGAAATAGCAAAGCCCCGAAAGAAACTTCTTTTTTAATGATTTTTATTTGTGTATGTGTGAATTTTTGGGGGTGATTTTTATTTACCAATTGCTGAATAAACCCAAAGCATTTCTGTGGACATAGTAAAAAATAATTTTCACCTTTCAGCATCAGTCCCAAATGATTCATTCCAAATGAAACAGGGAGATGGAGGAATCTCCCAGGACAGGAAAACTGCCTCTTTTCTCCTCCTTCTCCCAAAACCTGCTCAACACCATAACATAAAGTCAATTTTCTGATAGAAAAATAAACCTTGGCAAAGCCATTGGGAGGGATGGCTCGAAGGTGTGTTTATAGAATTTTTTGAGGAACTGATCAGGGAGGGTTTTGGCCTTGCTGCAGGCCGTTAGAACATGCAAACTCAAATTTGGAGCACACAGGATGTTTAATTGTCTCTTGGGACAGATGTGCTAAAAAACAGGGCTGAGAAAAATAATTAATGATGATCCTGGTACCAGTTGTGCCAAGGGAAGCTCCCAGGGGATTCCTGCACTCACCAGTGCCCTGCCAGAGTTCTCTCTCTGCTGGTTCTATGAGATGGCAAAATAGAAAATTAATGTGGGTCAAGAAAAGAAAATAAGGAGAGGCTCCAAAGCCAGGGCTATTTTTGTACCCTGGGGAACACACACCAAAAAAATACCATTTATTTCTCTCCCCAAACCAGGGCACCTTTCCCTCCTGTTTGTGAACCTCTCCAATGCTCCCAACTCCCCCAGGAATTGAGCCCAGAAGGGTTTCATTAACAAACAGCAGAATTCTCCTCAGTTCTGCAAAATTCAAGGGCTGTCAGTTCCCAGCACTGGGAAAACATCAGGCTTCCCATGGCTCTTTGTTGTAGGGTCGTTGGAGAGCTAATGGCCATTCATGAACTCCCAGTGTTGCAACACGATCCCCTTTTTTTTTTTTTTTTTTAGGTCTCCCCCCCCCCAGCAACTAGCTGGAATTAGACTTTAGCCTAAAAAAATCCCCCACATGTGGAAGGATTTCCACTGGGACTTGTGGGCACACTTGGCTGGCACAATTCTTCTGAGTGTGTCCTTCAGGAGGGAACAAATTCCTTCCCCTGCTGGCTGTTGGGTTTTCCTCTTCCCTGAGGAACTTCCATCCTCACTGATGGCTTTTGCAGTGGCTGGAGCTGAGCAACCTGAGGATGGCTGAAATGAGTGAAAAAAATAAAAAAAACAACCCGGGCTTTAATTTTTGATTTAAATTAAACACATTTTATGTGTGCTGGTGGGAGTGGCGGTAATTGGAAGCTCGAGGTACCAAACCTGGGAGGTTTTTGCCACCTTCACACAGCTGGCTGGGGCTGAGACATCTGAAGGAAAAGACATTTTTCCTTGGAATGCTACCTCAGGTGTGAGTACAACACGGCTCCTCCCAGCAGCTGTGCCAAAATTCAGCATTTCCCCCCACGCAGGTGAGGCCAGGGCTGACCAACCTTTCCTGCAGAGGCAGCAGCAGCAGTGGGAGAGGTGACAATTCCTGTTGGAGTTCTTCACTCCCACAAATCTCTCCCCTCATGGAGAGGCTTTTTTCATGTGTCCTTGTTCAGTAAAAAAGCAAACTGGACTCTTGGTTGTTCTCGCTCTCCAGGTTGTTTATTATTTTCTGAGCAGCAATTTCTGCACCCCAGGCTTTACACCAGCTTGGCCTGAGGGACAAAAGGCACCAAAAAGCCTCCAACACACAGAATCAAGGTTCTCTTCAAGAGAATTCACCCAATTATCACCAAGAACGGACATTATTTCTACTTTTCTACCGATAACAAACTAAATTTCTATTCACGTGACACTGTGGCAAATTGTGCCCAATGTTCCTGTGTCCCCAACACTGCAGAATGTGGAGGAGACGAAGAAAGAGGAAGAAGCCTGAAACCCACAAGGATCCTCCAGCTTGTCTTCATGTACTTACAATGCTAATAAACCCAAAAATCTAAATTTCTCCCCCTGTGATAAATGACATAGTATGCTATCTAATTTACACTCTTGAAAGTTCTGTTTCATCCCAGGGCCTAGGAAGCCCTTTCCATGGACAAAAGTTAAAAGCTGTGTTTGTCAGAGGGTTCAAAACATGCAGAGGAATATTCCCTGCATTCTGGGTTCCAACAATTCCACTTGTCCCCATGGAAATGGATTCTGGAGTCAGGTCAGGGCCTTGCTGGGGCTGTTCTGCCTCCAGAGCCCCAGATCAGCCTCTGGCTGATTCTTATTCTGACCAGCACCACTGCTTAATCTTGACTTATGGAGGAAACATATGGAATAGATTGAAAAAAATATTGCTGTACTCTGTGCAGCTCATCTCTCCCTTTCCTTGGAGCAGGGAGCAGCAATATGAAACATCTGGGATATTTCAGCACAGCCTGACTTGCTGGGCCCAGCTCTCACCCTGTGGGCCACTGCTCCATCCATCCTGCAGGTCCTTGGGGAGCATTTGGCTGGAATCAGCCCCTCCCCGAGGATTGGGATCTGAGCCACGGGGGCTACAGGTGGAGGAAATTGTGTCCAAAGCTTCCTAAGGCTCTCAGGTGTCAGGGCTGGCTGAGTAAGGTCACAGGATTGGTTTGGGTTGGAAGGGATCTCAAAGCTCCTCTTGCTCCAAATCCCCAGCAGGAGCAGAGGCACTTCCATCAGAAGTCCCTGCCGTCCCAGGCCATCCATCCCAGGTTGGGTGGTGTCAAGGCCACCAGTGAGACCCACTTTACTGAAACTGGCTTTAATCATGACAATTTTCTCAAAAAAAAATAACCAAACCGATTTTTTTTTGTTGTGCTGTCACAACAACCTCCCCATTAGTGCAGCCTGTCCTGACAATCCCACTGCCCAGTGGAATTAGATGGGATTTCGGTGCTGGGGAAGGTTTGGCTCTACTCAGCACAGAGCTGGAGGTTCCCTGGGGCTATCAGCACCTCCACCGTGCCCTGGGAGGGGGCAGGAAATTGTTGGGTGCCCTGTGCCAGGCCCAGCCACGGGGAATTCACACCTCCAGCAGCTGCCATCCAGAGCCAACGGGCTCTGACTTGTCCCTCAGATCATCCAGGCTGCTGGAGGAGATCAGGAGCCAAGAGCTGGATCCACCCTTCCTCCATCCTTGCCTGTCAGAGGGAAAGGAGAGCAGAGTCAGGGTCACATCAGGACACCGTGGTTTGCAAACACACCGAGAGCTGCAGCAGCTTCTCTGGGTCTCATCCCTGCCTTGGCCCTCAGCAGCAGCTGGGGCTCTCCCAGCTGGGACAAATATTGTTGTTCTTCAGGATTTTTGTGAATCAGGGCTCAGCAACACCTCAGGAACATCCAGGATCTCTCAGGACCCTCAGCCAGAGGCTTTCCTGAGCTGCAGAAGATGGAAAAACTTCACACTGCCCTTGAGCTGTGGTGGGGAAAAAGTCTCCTTATCCATGGGGATGGCAAACCTCCTCCAGTCCCTCCCAGCAAGGTGCAGAGCTCAGCTCTGTCCCCTTTCCAGCCCAGGAGATTTATGACTCCAGCACCAAGTCTCCTATTCCTCGAACTCACCCACCACATCTTCTGTCAACTGCACATTCCTTCAGTGCCTGCTGTGTTTATTCAGTCCAGCCACTGGTTTATTCTCCTGAAATATCTGTTTCAATCTGAGGGAAGTTCATTGCAGTTCCTATTTCCCCTCTGCTGAGCTTTAGGATAAAACTCCCACTGGACAGCTGAGTAAATGACACCAATAAAGGGCTGTGCTTGGCCTATAGAAGCACTGAGGAAAATGGAGCAGAACTCAGCTAAAGATGTTCTGATTTATGTTTTTGTTGGGCCTGCTCTGGGGTGGACCCTCTGTCTCTACTTCCCTGTGGCTTGAACCGAGTGTCAGTCTGAGTATGGTGAAAAAACACAACATTCCTCAATTGTAGCTGGGACTGCTGCTGGGAAAAGTGACTCGTTCACTTCTGAGGGCTCAGCATGAGCTGCAAGACCCCTGGGATATTCCAAATGGAAAACATGTCTGTGTTGCCTCCCAAAAGGAGGAAGAATAAACTGCCAAGGCTGAAGGCACAGGGACCCAGAAGGCTCCTCTGTGTGTGATTGATTCTCCTGCACAGGAGTTTCTCGATGTTTTTCTGGCTTTTAAGTTAAAGAAGAAAAAAAAGCCCAGGCTCAATGCTGTGGTAGGTTTTTCAGTCAGCTTTGTGGGGCTGCCTGAGATCCCCCTGGAGAGGTAAAACCCTTTGGTCCATGTGTAGCAGCAAAAGGATGGCAAAACAACCTCAGAGCCTCCTGAAGACTTTGGGAGAGGTTTGGATTCCTCCTTGGGAGCTTCCATGTGGCCCATTATTAGAGCTTGGTGGGTGTGGATGTGTGTTCTTTTGGGGTCTGAGCCAGCTGAGCTCAGTGGGAGTTCTTTGAAAGTCCTCTCCTCTGCCCTGAGCAGGCTCTGGACCGAGCTGGGAATGCTCCTGGGGCAGGATTTACTTGAGGAGGAATGTTCTGTGCTAGGAGCAGCTTTGCAGGGCCTGTTGATAGAAAGCCATTACTGAAGTCATAAATAAGAGCGTTGGCACTGGCTGGGGTGAATGAAGTGAGGAGTGCATTAGGAGCAGGGGTCACCCAAAGCCAAAACCCAGGCAAGGAAGGCTTTTAACTCCCAGAGAAACCTCACATGCTCTCAATCCTCCCAGAAACTTTGATTTACATCGCCTGGGCAGGCTGCTTGCAGTGTGATGTGGCAGGGGGGAGCAGAGGCTGGGTGAGAGCTGCAGTGCTGAAGTTTTGAGGGGGTTTTTTTTTTGCACAGAGGGGTAAATACTGAAGTGCTGGAGCAGTCATGGAAGTCCCTACTTCAGTGTGGTGACAGCACCTTGGGGACAGGGCTCTTCTCCTGTGCTGGGCTCTTCAGCTGCTCTCGCTGTTCGAGTGCTCTCCTGGCCTTCCCCTCACATCAGCCGTGCCAAACCTTGAGTGGAACCATCTGATAAAAGCTGGAAGTGTATCAAAGATGGGATTTGAGCACAGTAATTCGGGCCTCAGCTGCAGGCCAGAACCACCATCTGCTCGACGTGTCCCGGCCTGGTCCTGCGCCGCTGCGACAACGCCGTGCCCAGCATCCCTGAGCACACCAAAGGAGACCAAAATCTGGATTTTCCTCTACCCTGAGGGAAAGATTCTGGGGTTTTCTAGATGGCAGAAAGGGGAGAAGGAGCTCCCATGTTGCACAGCTGATGGAAATAGCAGAACATGGTCAGGGCACCAGAGGGATCAGTTTATAGGGGGGAATTTGGGTTTGGTTCTCTAGCTTGGCTCGGGGAGGAGTGGGCAGAAAAGCAGCCTGGAAGGATTCCAAGGGTGTGAGCACAGAGAACTGAGGTGGAATATGTGGAATTGCACTTGCAGGTGTGACTGGGAACATAAGGAAGAGGGAAGGTGCAGCACAAAGTGAGCGAGATCAGCCTCTGGCCCAATCTCATATTGTTGCCATGAAAAGCCAGAAAATAGAGATTTTTAATTTAGCTGACTGCTTCATTTATTTTGTTGAAATGCCATTAAACATCACTTTTTTTCCAGATGGTGTTGGAACTTCCAGAACATAATACAAGGGCTTTGTGCACCAGCCCTCTGCACGGCACCGTGAATTGTGCAGTTTTAGGAGCAGAAATAAATACAGATATTAAACCAGAGGATATGGAAAAATTACTGGATTTTCCACAACAAATTGGCAAGAAGGAAAGATCCATACTCTCACTCAAAGATTTTAGTGTCCAACATGTGTGATTGTGGAATCTCATCTATTTTTCATCTTTGACTGCCCAAATCTCTGCTGGCGTAAAAAAAGAACTCTCTGAGAACAGCTACACTTGATCTTAGCCCAGAGTTGTTCCTTAAAAACCTCTGCATATTCTTACGTCATGCCCTGGGAAGCTGTCACTAATTAAGGATAGATGAATCAATCCAGATAAAATTAAGTCCTGGTTCAACTTTTGCCCCAGTTTCTCCTTTCCTGCCGCCCACAGGAGCCTGGAGTGCCTGACTTGTTCTCACATCTTTGGCTGTGTTTTGGTGACTGGAATTCTTTGGGAATACAGGAATGGGATGCTTTTTGTCCTATCTAAAAGAAAAGCTGTGCTGGTTTCAACAAAGAAACCTCAGACTCAACAAGCCTCAAGGGGAGGTGGATAGAAACCAAAGCTTTAGTTTGCTGGAAAAAGAAAATTTAATAAAATTTTTAAAAATCAATTTGCATTAATCAAAAACCTCTTAAGAGATTTCCAACGTGGTTTTTTCCAGACTCAAGGAGCTTTGGAGGCAGAGGATTCCCACTGGCTGGGTCAGAGTCTCTGCTGGCATCCATTTGAGGTGTCTAATCCAACACATCTCCCACTGATATCCACCAAAGCTCCCCTCTTGGAGGTTCCTTCAGCAAACCACATCACCTGCGGTGCAAGGAGCGTGTGCCTCTGGAATGACATCCAAGGGAAAGCTTGGCATGTCAGCAGAAGTACATTTAGAGCTGATTTATAGTCGGGTGTGCGAGTGGAAAATCGGCTTTGCAGTGTTGGGATGGACACCAGCAGCTTTTCCCTCAGCCAGGCTGAACCCCCAGGCTTCCTGAAATTCATTTATCACCCTGCTCCCAATCTGTTTGGGAACAAGCTGAGGGTAATTCTGCATTCCACAAACTTTCCTCTCCTACTGCTGGATTCAGGGAAGGCTCCAGCTACTTTGCTTCTGCACAAATCCCCAAAATCAAACATCCACAGCAACTTTCCCTTTGGGACAGAAGGTGCAGGAATTCTCCTGAACAACCACTACAGGTGACAGTCCCATGGCAAATCCCTTCATATTTTAACAGGAAAAATTTGATTTTTTTTCCCAGAAAACATATATAAATCTCATTTCTGGGGTGGTTTTTTTTTTTTTGCTAAAACATTTCTTTTGCTGTGTCATCCCCCTCGGAGTGTTTGCAGGTTGGGACAGAGAGGTGGAGAGAAGGGTTCAGGAGGAGAAATTTTCTCCATGTCCTGATGTAGCTGTAAGAAGGCAATGCTTGTGTGATGTTCACAACCAGGATGACTCAAATAAACCAAAATCTGAGATATTTCCTGCCCAGGCATCACCCCTGTGCTTGCTTAGTGGGACAGCATCTTGGGATGGGATTCTGGTCTTTTTTGGGGTCATTTTCCAATAAAATTTCCATCTGAGAAAGACATTAAATCCCCAATTTCCACCACCCTTGCCCCTGGGAAGAGGATCTGTTGGAGCAGTGCAGAAGCCAGAGGTGGTTTAGGGAATTTTCTGCTTCTCATCTTGTTTGCTGTTTGGGTTCTGATTTTAGTGCTGGGCCTCTCCCTCCTCTCCAAACAGGCTCTGCTTTTTGTAGGGAAAGCAAGAAGGCTTCAGCCACCACGAACTCCAGCCAAATCTCCAAACAAATCTGTTTGAAGGTTCCTGGTCTGGGAGTGATTAATCCAAAGTGGAGGAGGGGGGAGAGAGAGAGAGAGAGAATAAAAAAGGGGAAAATCAAGATAAGAAAACCCTTCTTGCGGGGATATTGCAATTATTCCAGGTTTAATTTATGAACTCTTTGGCCTCTTTGTGGTGTGTTCATCTCAGGTTTGTCTGTGTTGACCAACGTGCCTTTCAACAAGGCCAGAAGAAACTGAAGCTTGGGTCAGGCTGTCACAAATGTTTTCATTCTTGTGACAGCCTCAAAGATCAGCAGAAAATATCCAGTCCCCAGGCACAGGGCTGCAGCCAAGAGGGAGCAAGGCACAATCTCCACAGGCCCAAGGCAACCTGGGGATGAGTCCAGCAAGGGCTCTGACTATGAATTAAATCAATTCAAGTGTTTTCTAAGCACCCTCCACAAAATATCTTGGCTGCCTCATTGGTGAGTCAAGTGAAGAGCACCAGGAGCACGTGGGAACGTGGCCACCACGACAGCGTTTCATTCATTCTGGGGATGCTTTTTGTGTGTGGAAAGCCTTCCATAAAAAGCAGAGCAGAGCCGGGATGTGCAGAATCCATCCCTGGCAGGGCAGGGAACAGCTTTTTCGTGGCTACAGGGAAGGAATCCAAGCCTCAGGTTCCAGCCATGCTGGCTGCAGGAGAGGTGTGGCCACAGCTCCGTTACCTGGGCCTTCCCCTCCCTCTGCTGGCACCAGGGATGCAGGAATAGCACCAGGGATGAGGGAATAGCATCAGGGGTGCAGGAATTGGCACCAGGGATGCAGGAATAGCACCAGGGTGAGGGAATAGCACCAGGGATGTGGGAATTGGCACCAGGGGTGCAGGAATTGGCACAAGGGATGCAGGAATCAGCACCAGGATGCACGAATAACACCAGGGATGCAGGAATTGGCACAAGAGATGCAGGAATAGCACCAGGGATGAGGGAATAGCACCAGGGATGCGGGAATAACACCAGGGATGTGGGAATTGGCACCAGGGATGCAGGAATTGGCACCAGGGATGCAGGAACAGCACCA
>CM031872.1:3093690-3106169 GCA_018697195.1 Certhia americana
GGAATTGGCACAAGGGATGCAGGAATAGCACCAGGGATGAGGGAATACATCAGGGATGCAGAAATTGGCATCAGGGATGCAGGAATCAGCACCAGGGATGCAGGAATTGAATC
This sequence comes from Certhia americana, assembly GCA_018697195.1. NCBI lineage: Eukaryota > Metazoa > Chordata > Aves > Passeriformes > Certhiidae > Certhia > Certhia americana. Next base: position 3,093,804 of record CM031872.1, read on the forward strand.
CCAGCTGCCGGTAAAGCCATCGGAGGGGACGGTTCAGCGCCGGGGCAGCTGTTCCAACCTCCTGTCTCAGATGCTCCTCATGCAAAGCTCAAATTTTCCATCCACCCCTCCAAGCTCAGCTCCCTGTTTCAGGGTCTGAAACCTCTGTTTCACAGAATATTGAGGAAAGTTCCAGCCAGATTTTCTCCCTGGGTCATTTTCTCGGTTTGGGAGGATTTTGCTGCCGTGTGTTTTGTCACCGAATGCTGGCACCCTGTGGTGATGCCGCGGGCAGGAAGCAGAGTGTTCCCAGCCAAGGACAGAGGATACAGGGGTGATCATCCTGCACTCACACCCAGCCTGGCACATTCCAGGGCTCACCAGTAGAGCCTGGAAGGTGAATTTTGCCAGAATCCTTGCAGAGAAAGCCAAACTCCTGAAGAGGGAGGCATTGGGGCCATCCCTACCACCCAGGGAGAATCTGCACAGAAAAAGAATAATTTCTTTTTCCTCCATCACTCTTTAAAGTGTTGGCAGCCCTTAGGGTGGTCCAGAGAGATGGGAACACACAGGGTTAAAAGCAGCCCTGGCTCTACTAAAACTGATTTCAAAACCCTCTTTGGCTCCAGTGAAGCAATTTTCCCACCACCCTCACCAGATCTGCCTTCCCAGAAAGGTGAAGGACACGCTGGGGAGTTGCAGTCAGAGCCGTGCAAGGAATGCAGATGGTTTATTAGGAATCCTGCAGCAGCCTCAGTCCTCCTGCAGCCCTGCCTCGCAGCTTTGTTCTTGAGAATCCTCTGGGGAGCTCATTTAAAAAGCAGGAATGCTCACCAAAATTCTGTCTCCTGCGAGCTGGGAAGTGGAAGGAAAAAGCAGGAGAGACCTTTGAGAAAGGCAGAGACCCATCGAGTCGGGGCACTGGGATTGTTTGCTGCAGCAAAGCCAGGATCTTACCTCTGGATTTGCTGCTGGCTCTGCCCCAACACTCTCCAGAGAACTCCAGTTGTCCTATTTTTGGTTTAGGCTTCAGGCTCTCCCTGCAAACCTGGGCTCAATTATTTGGGTACAGCAGGCTGGAAGTTGACCTGCAGGTGCAAAGAAAAATGTTAATAAACCAATCGTGTCTCTCCAGCAAAGGAACAGAAACAAAACCTGAATCAGGAACCGTTTGGCTGCGAAAAATTTTGCAGAGCAGAGGTGTTTGCAGAAGCACTGGGAGTAATGAGAATGATTAAGAAATTAGAGCTGTCTTTGCTGAGACAACTTGGAAATAAATGCATAAATTAATGGGAGTTTGATGAGAAGGTTTTAATCATTTTTTCAGACAGCTGTGCACAGACAGCAGCTCCTTCTCCTGACTGGGAAAAAAAACTGTGTTAGTTCTGATGTTAAGATGCCACTGAAGGGGAATCAGGGTGTGAGGGGAAGGCTCTGGGAAGTGAACACGTTTATTCAGGATGAATAAACCCCTTGAGGTAAACAGATTTCTCTAATCCCCCTCTCTCGTGCTGTAACTCCTCCGATGCTATCAGATCTTTGCTAGAACCAGCAATTTTTCCTACCAATTACCCACCAGTTCCAGCCCATCTCCCTCTGAAATAACAGGCAGGGCATTCATGTCAGATTCCAATCAGATGATAAGGGAATTTATTGCTGAGATGATCACTGCAGCCATGGTGATGAATGGGCTCGGAAGGATTTTAGGGCATTATTTCCCTGCTCTCCTTCCCATGCCTGTGCCTGCAGCTCGGCTCCTCCACAGCCTTTTAGAGGGTTCTTTCTGCACGAGGATGGACATTTTTCTCCAGGTTTTATTCTTCCTCCAGCTCTCCTCGCTCAGAAAACAAGAGAAGGACAATTAAATCCATCACAGGGACGGGGCTTTTGATGGGGTTTGTTGTACTTGGCACCCTGTCAGCAGCGGGGCCTGCGATGAAAAAGGTGCACGTTTAAGGGGCTTTAATCACTGCTGCAGAGCCGTGCAGGGTGTTCCAAATGAGCTCCTCTGCTTCTGAAGCTGCTGAGGAGATGCAGTTTGAAGATGGGCTCCCTGCTGCTGCTCAGCTCCAAGATTTGGGTTGCTCCTTTTCCTTTCCTTTCCTAGAAACGAGCGCCGTGGTTTTATCTGAAGCTGTTTAATAGCAAAGGTGGATCAAAAGGGGAAGATTCGCAGCTTGCAGCCTGATAAATTTGGCTGGTGGGAAAACAGGCTGGCATCTGAAAGGCTGGTCCAGCTCATGGGTCAGGTCAGGCTTTTTAACAACCCCAAGCACCAGGAGCCACTTTCCTCCACCCAGCCCAATTTAGACCAGTGACAGCAGCAGCAAGGAGCAAAGCAGAGCCAAGGAAATCCCCAAATTGCTGCTTCTGCTGGAGAGGAAAAACAATCTCAGGGCTTTTAGCAGCCCTGCAAAGTCTGAACACCTCGAGACAGCCCTAGCAGATCATCCCAGACAGTTTTTCTCTCCAAGCCAAACTCTTCAGTGCCCTTTTCTCATTAAGGCTCATCTGTTGGATCACTCTGAGGGAGCAGTGGGATGTCCAGAGCTGTCACTGTCATCTCACACCAGCCACTGCCAGTGATGCTGTCATGCTCCAAGGGAAGAAAACAGAGCTGAGAATGTAGATTTATGGTTTATTTATGGAAAAAAAACCCTGATATTTTAAAAATCTGGGGCGGTACCCTGATGGTGTCCTAACAAGGAAGGGCAGAGGGCACTTCCCAAGGTTTATAACCAGCTGGAAGTTTAAACCCTGTCTGGTTTTCCCATTCCCAGAGATGCAGTCAGGGTTACCATGCCTTTATGTCATTAGAGCCTGGGTGGATTTTTGGGTTTGGGCAGAGAAAGACAATTTCCCAACAGAAGTGCTTCCCTTTTTCTCAGCTCTGCATTTGGTTCAGCTGCCTGAAACTCAGGATACTGAAATTTAGGGCTCATCAGTCTCCTCCAGCTGGGCCTCCTCTCCAATATCTCACCGAGAGAAAAGTCCAAGGTGTTTAAAAGCAAGATCCTTTGCTGAATGTATAGAGATGCAGATTTTACTGCATCTAAAACTGACCAGGGAGCAAATGTTTGATCTAGGCTCAGCCTTTCCCCCACTTTATTGGAAGACAGTCCCATTTGGGGCTCGGCAGTCTGGATCTAATACACAGCACGGCATTAATAGATGTTGGAAAGGGTTGCTACAAGCTATTACTGAGGCAAAGTAAAAGAAATCAGATGTTTATGTACAATTATGCTTTTGTAAAGAGCTGTGGCCAGGAGAGAGCAGAGACAGTAAAAAGCAAAAGTGCCTTTTTCCATTTGGGGACGGCGTCGAGATGGACGGATAAGGACAAGGAGAGAAGGCACCAGGGGCTCAGGTTTCCCTCACATCCCTCTGGCAGAGCAGTGCAGGGAACAAACAAATCCCAAATCTGCTGACTCTGCTTCAGGGAAGGCAAAAGGGGTTTTGCTGTGGTGCCTCTGCTGAGTTTTCAGTCAGCAGTGGAAGTGCAAGCCCAGCCCTCACTCTGCCCACGGTGACATCCGTGTCCCACCCATGGCACGGGCAGAGCCCCTGCTCTGCTCCCTGTTGGCTGCTGCAGCAATAAATCAATTTTCAGACGCTTTGCTCTCCTTCTGCATGAACCCTCTGGCTTCATTGATGCCTTCAGGAGGCTGAGCTGGAGCAGAGCCCAGCAAAAGGATAAAGCAGGGATTTATTAAAAGGCCTCACTGGGCACACCTGGGCAGTGCCAGAACCTGGCTAGGCCACACCCAAGGCGACCCAAATACGGGCACAAAAGGGACAATTGGCCATGAGGTCTCACACTTTGGTAAGTTCTGTCCCATCAGCACATTGGAGTTAATTGTCCAACCATAGCTTCAGGTTATGAAGCTCCATCCTCCTTGGTTTTCCTTCTCCCTTCACCCTTGGTTCTGTTCTTGGGCCTGAAAGTTGTCCTTGGTATCAAACTAGGGAAGGAATTGTTTTGTCTCCCTGCTCTGTGAAGAGAGCTTAACACTGAATATGAAAACCCAAAACTACCCACTAAAACAGCACAGAACCTAAAAAAAATAAAATCTAAAACTTAAGGCATCACTATAACCCACCCTGCAGCCATCAAGATCTCCAGCAAAGCAGAGAAGCTTCATCTCCACCTTGACCCTGGTACTGGCAACATTTTTCTGCAGCCAAATGTCCCTGAGTACACCTGGAGCAGCTCCATCCATCCCCTAAAAGTGGTTCCCCAGGGAGTTGTGACACTGAGCCAGGTCCCATCAGGGTGCTGGCCACACCCAGTGTCCCTCAAGACACCCAAATTTAGGGACAGAGCCACACATGGCCCTTGGGAGCAGGACTGGTGTGTCACTGGGTAGAAAGGGACATGCCACCAGCAGAAAGGGACATGCCACCAGCAGAAAAGGACATGCCACTGGCATAAAAGGATATGCCACCAGCAGAAAGGGACATGCCACCAGCAGAAAGGGACATGCCACTGGCATAAAAGGATATGCCACCAGCAGAAAGGGACATGCCACCAGCAGAAAGGGACATGCCACCAGCAGGAAGGGCCGTGCCACTAGCAGGAAGGCACATCTCATGGCCTGCAGTTGCCCTCCCTCCAGCCCCAGCTGTTAAAATCCCCGCCAGCATCCCCAGGACCGTTCCCAGCTCCCCGGCCATCCACGCAATCCGTGGGAGGATAAAGGCAAGGACAGGGAGAAGGGGGGAGAGATAAACAATTTCCTACACAGTTGTGGCTCAAGCCTGTCTTACAAGAAACACATGGTCCCTGACACAATATTTAGCTCTGCTGTAACGTGGTCCATTTGGAGGCTGGTGGCTGTGTGGAGAGCTGTAGTAAAACATTCCTCACTGGTAACACACACACGGACACAGACAGAAAAACCCAACCTCAGGAGGAATGAGTGGGGTTAACTCCAGCAAGGCTGGAGAAGGGGATGGCAGGGAGGTTCCTCTGGAGCAGGGATGTGCCTCAGCATCTCCTCAGGATGAGGAAAACCCAACTCCACTGGTTTCAAAAGTTTGTCCTGGTGGGTGGTGACCCCTTGGCTTTGCCCCATTAGACCCAGAGGAGAGGAGTCCTGGGGGCTGGAATTTTTCCTTCACTGTGTTGTTCTCTGCTCAGAAAACAGTGCCGGGGAGGATTGCTGTGTTACGCCAAAAAGAAGAAAAAAAAATTAAAAAGAAAGCCTTTTTTTATTATTATTTTTATTCAACTTTTGTGCTCATTAGCTCAGGAACTTACAGTTGGAGTTGTCACTGGGCTCCTCCTGCCAACATCTTGCAGGGCTTCACGGGAGTTACATCATTTGGCTTCGGAGAAGCAGCTAAGTGGAAACACATTTGGGTTTGCTCGTGTGGCTCCGGCTGCTTTTCCCTCTCTCCTGGATTCCCAGGGCAGAGCAGGAGGTCAGGCAGCCCTCAGTGCCCATGGAGCACAGGGACCTTTTGGGATACCGCATCCCATGGGCATTGCACTCCCCAAAACCATCCCAAATCCTCCTGTAATTGGCACAGATCTGCTCCAGGCTGGGTGAAAGCATGAAAAACTGGATTTAACTCATCCTGGCTCATCCCTTCTGCTTCCTTAGGTTTTCCCTCAGATTTCTCCTGGAGCTGTGTCCTTCCCCTCCCAGCTTGTTCCAAGCCAGCGTGTCCCCATGTCCAGCACTCTGTGCCCTTCCCACTCCTTCTCTCTCTGCTCTGCAGCCCAGGGTTTGCTTTGCCCAGACATTTTTATTGAGGGATTGAAACACTCCCAACCCCAGCCCAGTCCTGGCACAACCAAGGGTAAATCAGATCCCACAGCAGGAAATTTGTTGGTGATGTAGCCTGAATTTTTTCCTGACCATAGCAGGGCTGCACAGTGACAATTTTACCTACAATGGCTCCATTTGCTCCTCAATTCATCCATTAACAAAATTCCAAGGATGGCTGAACACCCAGCCTTGCTCACCAGAACTCTGGATCTTGCGTGGTGCTGGCGCTTTTCTAACCTCAAAGCCAAGGAGGAAGGGGATGATAAAGCAAAATGATCATCCCAGTTGCAGGCTGGAGTGGATTTTTAATTAGTTGCAGCCTGTGGGCTGGCAGCCACTGGTGCTCTGCTGTGCCCAGCCTGCCCAGGGAAGGGGACTGGGGGATGTGCTGGGAGCCAGAGCGGGTTTGGAGCTTCCCCACCAGTTTTGCGTGTCAGTGCAATCCCAGCTGCTCCTCTCCCTCGTGCCCTGACGAGCTGCTGAGGAATAGCTCATTATTTAGAAAAATAAAGCCAAGAAGCTGTCCCAGCACAGGCCACCCCAGCGAGCTCCCTGTCACCCAGGTCACCAGCTGGACACGGAGCAGAGCTGCTTTGGAGCAGCCCCCACCAACACCCCCAACCCCTCTCCCTGCATCTTCTTCCCACACCAGCCTTTCCTCTGGGCTGAGGACTCGCTGATGGGTTTAAATTAAATTTATGGTCATGGTTCATTTTATCTTCTGTCCCTCGATGTTTAGTCATGAGGAAGCAATTCCTTGTGAGAGCGCCCTGAGCGTGCCCTGCTGCTGTGTGGGTTTGTCCCACAGGATGTGCTGCAGGGCTGGCTGCACTGACTCACGGCCCTGAGAGCCCCGGGGAGGTGCAGGAGCCTGGGGAGAGGGGCAGAGCCTTGAGCAAAGCTCCATGAACAGCCCAGGGACACATCCTGCAGCACCTCGACCTTGTCCCTCCTCCCGACAGCCTGGGGACAAGCGGAGAGATGGCAAACATCCTCCTCCTCGTCGTTATCATTAATGGCAACGACTCCCAATGTTGGAGCCCCTTGAGCATCCCCGGGCGCGGCTCCGCTGCTCCGGGAGCTCGGGAAAAGGCAGGCGTGAGCACCATCTAGTGATGCCAGCGGCGACCCCGGGGCTGTCCCCTCCATGGGGGTCCCCACCGGCCCCAAAAGCCAAGCACGGACCGGGCTGGGCAGGTTTGGTACCGCTGAGCAACCCGTGATGGGTTGGGTACCGCTCTGCTGAGAGCTGGGTGTGGCATTCCACCTCTGGGGAGGGATGAGGGGAATGTTAGCACCAAGGAAATGAGGGAATTTTATCCCTGAGTGCAGCCTGGGTGGTTCAAACCCTCCAAGCTCTTCATCCATCCCTTCCCACTCCTTCCCATCAGCCTCTGGCACAGTCCTTCCCGGGAGCTCATCCCAGAACTTCCAGCACCCTTTTGGCAGCAGAGGATCTGCAGGATTCTGGGAATCCCTGCCCTGGAAGTGCAGAGGAGGCAGGGGACACGATGGCACTTCCTAGGAAAGGTCTTGGTGTCACAGGAACTCTTCTTAGTTGTCCATTTTCCAGCATCATTTGAATGCACAGAAATCTCAGATTTTTTTTATTTTTTTTTTTTTAACAGTATTCGTTTGAATCTTGTGAAAGTGTGAGCTAAGAGAGTGGCAGGGTTCCGAAACTGGAAAAGCCAAGTGCAAGTTGTGCCGCAGATCCTGAATTTTAGGGATGAGTATGAAAAGCACAATTCCACTCCGTGAAAATTTTCAGGGTACTGAGGGAAAATGTGGCCTGTTACACGTTGAAAGTAGAATGTTTACAAGTCAGGGTTTGCCTAAAAAATCAACCCTGCCTGGGACAGGGATTTCTGATCCTGGGGCTTCTCCCAGTTTTATAGAACCACATTTTGAGCAATGCAGACACACCAAAAACCTGCTTTTCTCCCTCACGAGGATTGGGGTTGTTGGTTTATTTTGTCTTAAAATCACGGATTTAAAGATAAACCTGCTTTCTGCTACCAGAAATTATGCATTTCACTAACAAATCCTGGTTTGACAGAGCTCTGTACTCCTAACACAAAATATTCACCACATTCCTGTTTTTTTTCCCCAATTCCAGCTGAGGACATGCCACACACCTTGTCCCACATACCTGAAGCACACCAGGGGACAGGCAGGCAATTTGTGGATCGTGGCTATAGCACAGATCACTGGAATTAAAATAGCAGGAAGCGTTTGGGAAGGGATTTTCAGTCTCACTCTTCAGGGTTTAGGTGGATCTGTTGTTCCTAAAGACAGGGATGAGACTCAACAGGGGCAGGAAAACAGAGCAGCAGAACCTGGCAGCTGCCAGAGACCCAGCTGGGTTTAAGGTCTCATTTAACCTGGATTTTCTGGGCAAGGTTTGGGTGTGTTTGGTTGAAGGTGAAGGAATGTGCCAGGGAGGCTCCCCCAGAGCAGGGCTGCTGCCCACACCCCAAATCCCAAGCTGTGCTCCCTGTCAGCCCGGCTCCATCTCTGCCTTTTTTTAAGGAATACACAGCCTGTTCCCAGGCTGGGCTGAGGACCAGTTTTCCCTGTATCCAGAGGCCCACTGGCCCTTTCCTAGGTGAGCTCAGCAAGCACAAATGTCCTCCCTAAACAACTCCAGAGAGGAGACAGCTGGATCCGAACGCGCCCGTTCTGGGGCAGGCTCCCTTTCCAGTGAGTCATAAAAGTTCCTTGGCAGCTGCCTGTGTGTCTCTAACTGGGATCAGGTTAGGGGCAGAGTGGAGAGCTGAGGATGGAAAATATGTGTTGAATTTACTCCTCTGTCCCACTGCTGATCCCAGGGCTTGGGAATGCTCCTGCTGGAGCCCTTTGCCACACGCCAGCTCTGTTCCCAGCTCTCTGGGGCTTGTTCTCCCTCCATTTCCCTGTCCTTCCATCCTTCCATGCCATTCCCACCTGGAATTCAAGGCAAGAGCATGCAGATGGGGGCAAAGAGGCAGTCAGAATATTAGTGGGGACAGCAGGCAGCAGCCCCCAGGCACTCAGCACAACTCATGTTGTCCAGGCCACACAAAAAGCTTGGGGACTGAGGTTTTCCATCTTTTATTTTGTTCTGAGCAGCAGCAACAGGTAAAAATTCTCATTCCCTGCCTGCAACAGCTTCCCGTGTCCCTGTCTAGGAGCTCTGAGTGGTGCAAAGTGTGGTAACACCCCCCAGATCTGTCTCAGCCTGGCTGGGTGTTGGACCAGGCGATGCTCCCACTGCATCCTGACACTGCCCCGCTCTGTGGTTATGGAAAGAGGAGCTGGATGTGCACATCCCAGTGGGAAACACCCAGAGGAAAATTCTCCCAGTCTTCTCCAGGCTTTGTTTTACCTCAGGAAAAGTGGCAGAGCCTTTGTGTGGAGGCACAGCTTGGATGTGGTTCCAGCCCAGGAGTCTCATGCTTGCCCCAAACACCCACAGTGAAGGGAGGAAGGATCAGCACAAAGATCTTGGGAAGGGATTCCTGGGAAATGGAGTTACTGAAATCCTGGAGGAAATGGAGCTCTTGGCACAAAGCAGAGCTGTGCTTTTTCATAATCTGTGTTTGGTTGGGAGGAAGCAAAGCCCCTCTAAGGAGCCTCTGCTCTCAAGGCAGAAAGCAGCACCCTGGTTTGAGCAGAGCCCGGAATAAAGAGGGAAATTCTCCCAAAAAACATGAGGAGGAGCTGCCAAAGCTCCTCTGCAGCCCTCCCCTTGTCACAGCATCTGAGCCCTCAGTGCCACCAGCAGCTGGCAGGCGCTGCTGTCCATGTTTGCCTCCCACTCCCACTCCCAAACACAAGCCGGGATAAAAGAAAGCTTGGGAAGCCCCCCTCCCAGCACCCAGAGCCACCAGGCAGATCCTCTCCAGGCCTGCAGCCAAAAAAGCTGCTGGTTCTTCTTTTGTCAGCCATTTCTCTGCCTGAAGTGGACACTGAGAAAGGAAAAAGTGAGAAACGAGCAGAGAGTGCTGGGCCTGCAGATGTGTGGAGCCTCCCTGCCAAAATCCCTGCTCGCTCCTTCTCCTGCATCCCAGCTTGAGGAAAACTTCCAGGGGCTCCTCGGGGTGTGAGGTCACATTTTCTACTTTTTCTGCTGCAAATGGGGATGTGGCCAAAGCCAGGTTGGACAGGGCTTGGAGCAAGCTGGGATAATGGAAGGTGATGCTGCCCATGGAATGGGATGAGCTTTGAGCTCCCCAAATCAGTCTGGGATTCTGTGTCCACATAAATCCCAATTTTTGTGGCCAAGATCACAGAAAAAAAGGGGCAGGGAAGGTTGATCCCAGCAGGGAGGATCCCTGTGGATGCTCACTCTGGGGGATGTTTGCAGAGCTGCTCCCACGTCTGCAGTCTCAATCCTTGTGTGTTATTTTTGTCAGCATCCTCCTCCTGGGGTGTGAAGCGATCACCAAAGGAACTCTGCCCTCTCTCAGCTCACACTTTTCCCTAAGAAAATAAGTTTGGCTCCCTGCCACAAATCTGAAAAGTTTAAAAAAAACCCAAAAAAACAAAAAACCCACCCTCATCTTTTAAAGTGAATTTTTTCCTTGATTTTTGGTGTTCAGAGGAGAACTTGAAACAGAAAATATCTCTGCAGAAATCCTGAAGTCGTTAGTTTGACAGAAAAGTTGGCGCTGCTAAAATTTGTCAGGGGAAAAAAAATAAATATTGAAGAGCCATCTCCAGGGCTTGATCAGCTCAGGATTTATTTGGAATGAGAGATTTTCCCCTTCCAAGGAGAAGTACCGAAACAAAAGCAGGGAGGAGAGGAGATTCCCTAATTTTAGGACACCAACACATGAGAACTTCCCCCAGGACATCACTGCTGGGATGGGATGTTGAGTGATGGAGACCACGGGGTTGATTTCAGATTTTTGCAGCAATTTTACAAGGCCTAAATTCTTAAAATTACATTTCCTACCCCGAAACAACCCAAAGATGAGCCAGCCCTGCCACCACTCAGCAGCCACACTCTGTCAGGAGCCACAAGAGGGCATTAGATTTGTATTTTTTCCCTATTTAGCCAAAGAAATCCAAGAGATTTCCTGGATCCTACTCCATTTCCCAGTGCCCAGGTAGGACTGTGGGAATACTTAGCCAATCCTAAAACCTTAATCAGGCAGCTTGGCTTCCTTTTCATTCCTGCAATTTGGCTTTTTCCTGCCTCTGTGGGAATAAGAGGAAATATATAACTGGAATAAGGGAGTGGGAAAAGCAGAACATTTTGAAAATAACAAAAAACACAAACAAACCCAAGCCACAACATTTCCAGTGCCTGCAGGAATTGAATGGACATGAAGGAAACTGAAAAAAAAATTTGGGAAATGGTAAAGGAAGCAGGTTCGGGGGGTTGCTGAGATCCAGGGAATCCTCCTGAGCCTGGATTTCATGGAGATATTTCCTACCCTGAGAGCTGCCATGCTCAGGCCTGTCTGGTGTCACCCGAAAGTGTCCCCCTGACCTTAGCTGAGGTCATTCCTCCAGTGAAATGACATTTATAGGGCCAGGGCCATGTCCTGGGAGTACCCTGCCAGCATGAAGGAACATTTTTCAACCCCAAAGCTCCATTTTCAACCCCTTAATTAAAAAATCGTTCAAAGCAGCTGAAAGCCATCAGGCTGCAGCTGCAAAGAAATCAGCAGAGGCCCTTGGTCTTCAAAGCTGAAGTTTTTCAGCAATATCAGCCCTGAAGAAATCGATGCAGACCAAGGTGTGTAAACACGAACCTGCCAGGCTGGTGGAAAGTGCTGTTCAAAATGTCACAGCAGCTCTGTGCATCCACAGAGGAAGGAGAACGTTTGGTCTGCAAAGACCTAAAAAAAAAATTAAATAAAATAAATAAATAAATTCAAACTTGAAGCAATATAAGGAAGATTTATTCCCTTTGTGTTGCCTGCTCTCCTGCGCTGCCTGACACGTTTGGGAGTCCAGGGAGAGAAACCTTCCAGATCAGGGGGGAAATGCAGATGGAGTCAGCCCTGACTTTGCTTTCCCAGCTAAAACTGTGTCCTAGGGAAGTGTGGCACCAAACCCAAGGCAGAGCTGGCCTGGATTTGGCTCGTGGTGGCCTCCTGGTGCCTGGTGAGAGACTCAGCTCTGCCCAGGGGTCCCCATGTGAGCCTCGTGGACTGGGGAAGCTCAGGAGATGAGCGTTGTTCCACTGAGCAAATCTCTTCATCCTCAGCTCCAGGAAGGTGGAATATCAGTTCCAGAATGCTGGAACATCAGTTCCAGGGTGGTGGAACATCAGCCCTGTGACAGGAGCAGCTCATCCCCAGGAAGGTGGAATATCAGCCCCAGGATGGTGAAACATCAGCCCCAGGATGGTGGAACACCAGCTCCAGGAAGGTGGAACACCAGCTCCAGGAAGGTGGAATATCAGCTCCAGGATGCTGGAGTGTCAGTTCCAGGATTGTGGAACATCAGCCCTAGAAGCTGGAACAGCAGCTCCAGGGTGGTGGAACATCAGCCCTGTGATGGGAGCAGCTCAGCTCCAGGCAAGTGGAACATCAGCCCCAGGATGGTGGAACACCAACCCCAGGATGGTGGAATATCAGCCCCAGAACGTGGAATATCAGCCCCAGAAGGTGGAACA
>CM031872.1:3115684-3144877 GCA_018697195.1 Certhia americana
TACGGGATGCAGGATATTAGGATGAGGGATGAAGGATATTGGGATGCGGGATATGGGATGCAGGAATCGGGATGCAGGATGTGGGATGCGGGATGCGGGATATGGGATGTGAGATGGGGATGCAGATGCAGGATATGGGATGCAGGACGCGGGGTGTGGGATGCAGGATGGGAAAATCGGGATGCAGGACGGGGAATGTGGGATATGAGACAGGGGTTGGGGGATTCGGGATGCAGGATGCAGGGCGTGGATATGAGGCGGGATGCGGGATTCGGGATGCAGGATGCGGGGGCGGTACCCAGGGCCGGCCGTTGCCATGGAGACGCGCGGGCGCAGCCAATGGGCGGGCGATGCGCGGGGGATGCGCGGGGCCGGCGCGCCACCCGGTGGGGCCGCGGGGACACCGCAGCCCCCAAAATCCCGAATCCCCCGGGAATGGATCCGCGGAGGGAGCCCCACAAAATCCCGAGGGATTCCCACAGAATCCCAGAGCCCGCCCTTTGCCAGCTGGGCTTTCACCGCAGCCTCTTCCGCACCCAGGGCAAGAGCAGAGCGCCAGATCGGAGGGAATTTTTTTCCTCTTCCTGACCTTGCTGAAGCCAGCGGGAATCTGCGGGATCCCAGTTTAAAAAGTTTGCTTTCCTCACGTGATCCTGATGTCAGATTAACAAGCCACAGCCTTCCCCCACCCGCCCCAAAACTGCTTTAAAAGGGGCAAGCTGGGATTTGTCGGCACTAGGAAGTGAAGGTGGTCATTGGGAACTTCCCGAGGCTTCCCGGGAAACCTGTCCGTCCCACTGCCTTCTGATCCTGCTCCCTGACGCTGGTTTCCATAAGCTTATCCCTTCCAGATCATGCAAATCCCGTGAAGGTTCCCAAGCTGATGTGCCGGATTTTCCTTTCAAGGTTGGATTTTTCCCATGGGAAAAAGGAAAAATCTCTTTATTCAGCATAGAACCCCTACACGCATTCCTGGCATCAAGGATACTGGAACCAAAAGTGTGGGAGAGGGACTCTCTGCAGCAGCAGGCACCAAAATGGAATTTCCAGCAGAGTAGAGAGAATTTGGGGCAGTTCAGAGCTGTTGTAGGCAAAAATTCCACAGCTGGAATTGTGAAATCTCACTGGTGGGAAAGAACTGGGTGTACATTATCAGGAGAGGAATGGCAAATTTTGGAGCTCTTAAGCAGAAGCCAATCTGCAAACAGAGCAGGGGGGAGTGTATTTTGATTTTAAAAAGTGGGATATCCTGAGTGATGCAACTGGAAAAGAGCCAAGAGACAGAACCACGGATTTGGAGACTGCTCTCACACTGTGCTCCTGCAACATGGAGAGTTTAGAGCAGGAAAAACGGGGATTCACATTCCTGGAAGCAAATGAGAGCAGAAAAAATGATTTTCGAGCTGATGATTTGAGTTTGGAGAGTAGGAGGGAGGTCTGGGAAAAGAGGAATTTCCTAATGGCTGGAGGAAACATCCTGGGGTCGGGAAGGTCCTGGAGAGGAGTGGAAGAGCAGGGGATGCTCCGGGAGCTGGGTGAGCGCACTGGGGGGAGCAAGAGAGCCGGAATGAGGGAAGGAGCAGCTCAGGTGTGTGACAAACCCAGCAGCACAACCGCTCCGGGCTGGCCTTTGCCCCTCCAGCCCGTGACAAGGGACGTGGCCGTGTCGCACCCCAGGGGATGTGACGGTGTCACACTCCTGGGATTCTCCTCCGTGCTCAGCTCTGGTCTCCAAAGCCCTTGTGCTGTTTTCTGCTCACGCAGGGAGGTGAAATCTCCTCTCTCAGACCCTTTGTCCCAGCTCTCTGCTCAGCCTCTCCAAATCCTCACCTTCAGGTGGCTGCCCAGGTGTCCTTCCTGTCCCCAGGGTCCCACAGGCCTCTGAGCTGGGACTAAGTCCATCTATTCCCAGCCCAAGCCCTGCTGTGCTGATGCTCAGGCAGAAGGAGTCCCCAGCCTCTTGGTTATCTCCTTAGGACCCGGATTTTGCCTCTTCAAAACCCACTTTTCTCCAACTCTATAAATAAATCCCATTCTGCGTGCTTGAGTTAACATTAGCCTAAAAACCACCCTCCTTATAGCTCCTGTCAGGCAAACAAGACAAGCTTGATAAGTGGAGAGAGTGATTTATAAAGGCACCATCTGGGAGCTTGTCTAAGAATCATAATTGATTAGTGAGCTGCAGAAATATTGCCGTGGTGCAGACACCGAACCCTTCCAAGGTTCAGCTCCTCCGAGGGGCCTGGCACCCATTCCAACTGGAAAATCACCCTCCATCCTCACCCCAAATTCCCTGAGGGGCTTCTCAGCCCGGTCCCACCTGCCAGGGATTCTGGAAGCCTCCTGAGAGCTGGAGGACACGATGAGGATGGGAGTGCAGCCATCCATCTGCCAAGTCCTTTGGTTTGCTCCGTGCTCCAGGAGAATCTCTGCCCTGGGATCTGTCGAGACACTTCAGGCAGGTCCCAGGCTGTGGGGATCCTCATGGCAAGAGCTCCCAGTGCTGACAGACAGTCCCAAGCAAGCAGGGAGAGGAGGAAAACACCCTGGATTCCCTCTTCCCCAGGGATTTGGGGCTCAGCCGGAGCCAGGAGGATCCCTCAACCCCCGGAGTGCTCAGGACATGCTGGATTTATTCTGCACTACTTTGCAGCTTGCCCCAGAGCTGTCCTGAGTCCCAGCAGGAAGCTTTGGGCGTCTCTCAGTGCTGTCTGTGAATAAAAAGGGTCCTCACAGGCCTCACTGTGTCACTGGGCATGAAGGGAGACATAAAATACTCAATTTAGAGCGCGTGCCAAAAATGCTTATTTCCAGCAGCAGGCAGCACCCAGCGCCCATTAGCCAAGAGTTGTTGAGTTAATTAGAAATGTATATTTGATACCAGGGCTGAGCAGGGCCCCGCACGCCGCTCAGCTTTAATAATTGATTTGTAATTTATTTGCCCATTAATTCTTCCTCTTTCAGAGCCAGGCCAGGAGCTCGTGCAGGCTCGTCCATCATCCCAGGCAGCAGCAGCAGCAGCAGCAGCAGCAGCAGCACAGCCCCTGCTCCCCCAGAGCTGTCGGGGGTGACAGACTGGAGCCCCGTGCAGGCTGTAATTAGTTACTGACTTCAGAAGCTTTTTATAGGAGCTGCGTGTGCCTCTCGAGGAAGATTAACAAAGGGTTCCTTTCCTGAGGACTCGGGCCGCGTGTCAGCACGAGCCAGGCTCCAGAAATTATTGATTCCCTTTCCATAAGGTTTGCATTTCCAAGGTAAGTGATTTGGCTCTTACAGGCAGCGGGTCCCAGGGCTCCATCCATCACGGCTGACCCAAGCACCTGGCAGCAGGTTCAGCTTTAAACAGAGACTGCAACACTTTCCCTCACTGCCACCACTTCCCGTGACAGGGAGAAGGGTTTCCAAGGTGCCCATTCCCAGTTAATCAGAGGGGAAACATAATTACAATCCTCGAGACCCCCCACTCATTTCTCCTGTCAGAGGATCATTCATTGCTCTCTGCTCCTTCCTTTTATTCGCTGGGTGTTTTCTGAAATTGCAGCATTGTGTCTGACTTGGAGTTTTCAAAGCCCCCTCAAAAGGAAAATAGAGTTTTTCAAGTGCCTGGAATGTCCCAAGGTCCTGGAAACCTGGGACAGCCTGGATGGACCAGAGGACACCCACGAGCAGCAGGACAAGCAGGCAAAATCCCAGCAGGATGGGAAAGGGCCCTGACAACAACAGCTGGCAAGCAGGGAAATATTTTGAATAGTCAGGAACATTTCACAGAGGTGAAAATCCCATTTTTTACCAAGAAAATACAGCCCACACTCTCACTAGGAAGGAGAGTGCCTCCCCTCTTATCTCAGCAATCCTCATCCTCCTCCACCTCTGGGAGCCTCTGGCTGTCAGAACATGCTCTGATAGAGGAATAAGGATGGGAAAAGTGGCTTGGGATGGGGCAGGAATGCCAGCTCCCCACATGGGCAGGGCAGAGACAAGACAAAAGCCTCCAGGGAGGTTGGGAGGCCCAGGCAGGATTTTGGCAGGAGGGAGGCCACAGAACAAGCCAATCCTCATGTGTGAAATCCCACGTGGAGCTGCTGCTATAAATAAAGTTGAGGGATGGATTGCCATAAATCATAACCCTGCTGACACCCCAGAGCTCTTGCAAGCTGCAGGGATGCTCGTGGGGCTGGTTCTGCTCCCTTGGCAGGGGCAGGGGAGAGATAATTCACTCCTTGTGTTTCCTGAATCCACCTCCTCCCTCCCCCTCAGGATGAGGGCTGGAAGAGAAGGATGGATTGAATCTCCTTGGGAAGGAGTCGGTGACATCTCTTCATCACAGGGGTCCCCAGATTTGCAGGATAGAGTCCTTGCAGTCCCAGGGAAAGTGATGCTTTCCGCAAGGTCACAGCTTGTTTTGGGCAGGAAAGAAATAAGAATCCAAATCCTCTTCCTGTGAGGTTAAATCCTTGATTTACACAGGGCTGTGGGGCAGCCCTGAGCTCTGGAGCACATCAGAGGGGACACAGATCTCACCACAGCCAGGTTTGCTCTCAACCTCGGGCTGGTCTGGCCCAGAAATGCTCCAGAATAAAGCCATGGAGCAGGACCAGCCCAGGATCAGCTCACACCTGCCTGGGAATGACCCTCTGGGAGCACAGACCCCAGCCAGGCCACTCCCTAGAACCTGGTTTAGGGGTGCACACCTGGGGCAGCACAAAAGCACCTGATTCCTTTGTCTGATCTGTCTGTAACTTCCCTGGCTCCAGCAGCACTCCTGATTTACACCCCTGGGAAGATACGAGAGTTTGCCCTGGGTAAAATCCCTCAGCAAAACCCAACACCCCCAGTGACACCCCCAGCCAGCCCCAGAGTCTGGAGCTTGATCCTCTCCTTCAACCCCTTCAAAACCTTCTCCACAAACGCACTTTCCTTAAAGTTCACCACGTTCTGGGCATAAATCCTTTCCCCTCCCTTCCAGCCCTGCTGGAAGTTTGCTACTGGCTATATATTTTTAGATTTTAAAAATGTCACCCTCAAGTGCTCCGAGCACACGTAAGTACCGTAAGAAACAAACCCATATAGACTTGCTGTCAATAACCCAGCCTCAGATGGACTCCCTGCAGCCCTGGCACAGTAAATTACAGCCTTCCCCCTCCTCCCTCAAATGATGCCTGGCTGCTTATTATTGGCTTTCATCTTTATTGCCTCGTCAGGTGGAATGGCTCAGAGTGACAACAGCAAATAGCCAGCCACAAATTGTGTCTGCTGCCAGCCTTGCTTGTCTGCGGGCTGAGGGGCTCAGGGAGCCTCCAGAATCCTGAAAGGATTCACACAATCCCAAGCTGTCCCACGGGAATTCCTAAATCCCAGTGTGAGGGTGCCCTGGGCAGCTGGCCCTAATTCACCTTCTCACTTACAAATATTTCTTCTCTGGGAGCATCCCATATCAGACCCCAGTGAATCCACAGGATGTACAGATGGCTCTGGAACTGGAGAATATTCCTTGGGGCTGATCCTTTCACTGCCACAAATTGGCCCCCAAGTGTCTGTGCTGTCACCAGAAGGGTCTGATTTGTGCCTGGAGACGTGGGGCTGAGACAGGTCAGAGTTAAAACTGGCTGAACTGAGCTCTTGTGGCTTTGAAACTCGTCGGGAGCACTTCCATGGGCTGGAAGGGATCTCCTGTCAATGATCCTCTTCCTAAGAGGCTAAGCAGAGATAAGAGGTGGGAATTTTCAGCAGAGGAAGGTGGCCCGGGCAAGCAGTCCCCTAAAAAAAAAGAAGAAAATTTATCAGCACGTAAAGACCAGAGCCTTGCAAGCAGGGGTTAAATCCAGGGGGACTTTGGGGACCCACCCCCACCCTGCAGACAGCAGGAAATTCTGTTCTTTGCCAGAAGGAGGGAAACAATCCCGGAGCAGGAACAGGCAGGCCAGAGCAAGATTTTCTCATCCGACCAGAGCCTGGCGGGAGGAGCCGGTTTCAGGATTAGGCAACATCCCAGGAGCAGCCAGGAGGGGACACAGAGGGTGACGGACACCGGGGAGCAGCTCTGTCACCCTGGCCCTGCCACCTACCTGTCACCTGGAGTGCAACGGGACAGGGATGGGGCACGGCTGGAATGGGGATGGGGCAGGGATGGGGCAGAGTTAGGACAGGGGTGAAGCAGGGTTAGAACAGGGATGGGACAGGATGGGACAGGAACAGGACAGGGATGGGACAAGGATAGGACAGGGATGGGACAGGGATGGGACAGGGATGGAGCAGAGTTTGGACAGGAGTGGGTGAAGCAGGGTTGGAACAGGGATGAGACAGGGTTGGGGCAGGGACAGGGATGGGACAGGGACAGGACAGGGATGGGACAGGGATGGGACTGGGATGGAGAAGAGATACAATAGTGAGGCAGGGTTGGAACAGGGATGGGGCAGGGTTGAGGCAGGGACAGGACAGGGATGGGACAAGGATAGGACAGGGATGGGACAGGAATAGAGCAGAGTTAGGACAGGGGTGAAGCACGGTTGGAACAGGGATGGGACAAGGTTGGGACAGGGATGAAGGACAAGGCTGGTGGCTGATGGGAGCAGCAGGACAGTGCTGTTCCTCTCTGCTCATCCTGTGGCATTTTGGGATCAGAATTCCTTGCACTGCCAGCCCAGGGTGCAGGAAAGGCTTTTCCCTCACTCTGGGCTGCTGGGACATTGCAGGGACAAAGGTTTCCTCCATCTGCAGAGTGGTGTGACCCCTTCCCAGGCTCTTCCAGGACCCTGGAACCACTTCCCTGCCATGGAGATGAAGCTGCAGCTCCTCCCGCCCCTCCTGTGACACAAAACCACTCACCAATAATGTGCTGTATCCCTTCCCCTCTCCCTGGCAAGCAGGAAAATATTTTGAATAGTCCAAGAAGAACATTTCACAAAGGTGAAAATCCCGGTTTTAACCAAGAAAATACAGCCCAAACTCTCACTAGGAAAGAGAGTGCCTCCCCTCTCATCTCAGCAATCCTCATCCTCCTCCACCTCTGGGAGCCTCTGGCTGTCAGAACATGCTCTGATAGAGGAATAAAGATGGGAAAAGTGGCTTGGGATGGGGCAGGAATGCCAGCACAAGCAGGATGAGTGGAAAGCAGCCCCCTGAGTGGGCAGGAAGGAGCTGGGAGCCCCAGGAAGTGACTCCAACCTGCAAAGTTCACCAGCAGCAGAGCAGGAACACCCTCAGACAGTCACAGAGTCCCCCAGGCTGGAAAAGAACTTTGAGATCATTGAGTCCAGCCATTCCCAGTCTGCTCCTGACTCGGTGGCCAGCCTTGAGCCTGCAAATTCCCCCTCCATGAGAGATCCCTCGGCTCTCTCCGGCTCTCCAGTGAACTCACACAAGGATGGAGCTGCTCTTCTTACAAGCAGGAGATTTTCTGTTATAAATTAAAAGATCCAGACAAAAGAACCCTGAGAGCTGAGTCCTCAGGAGTCACAGTGACTCAAACACGAGCCTTTCACAAGAAAATAAATTCAATGTCCTGGCTGCTTTAATCATCAGGCTTTTCTACCTTTACCAGCACCCCAGCAAACACTTGTGCCTTCATCTAATGCTCCTCAGACTAACACCCAGCACAAAAGAAATCCAGCAGAAAGCCTGGCTGATAACTTCAGCGAATTTCCATTTGACCCTCCCCTTGTGTTTTGGGGTGAGTGTTGAGTGAATGAGCTTTAAAAGCATCTTTTCATTTAGCAGAGGCTCACCCAGCCAAGAATCATACCTCACTCTGTCAGAAGAAAAACAAGATGTGGGCTTAGAGCAATTGAGCAGCGCTGGAGCCCGGGATGGAAAATCTTGCCTCCAAAGCCAAACAAGGTTTCACTGCCAGTGTTGTAAGGCAGAGAGATGCAAAATTTTTGTGGCTGATATTTCTCGGCCCTGCCTCGGGATCTGGGGCTCTCTGGAAATGAAGGAGCCTCGGTTTTGGTGATGTTTTAAATGAGGATTTATTAACCCTTAGCCAGGCTGTGAGGGGAGAGCAGGCACGGGCATCCCATGAAGGGAAAATGAGTTAAAGTGTGTTAAGATTCAATGTTTGGGCTGTTGGTCTGTGCCAGTCGCCCCAGCAGGAAATTTCGGAGAGGGATGGAACTCCGGTCAAGGGCTCGCTGCAGGGCGGGAGATGGCAGCAGCACTTTGCTCTTTGCTCGGAACGGGCCAGGCCGGCCTCCGGGGGTTCCCGAGGGTGCTGCCCCCCAATCACGGATTGGGATCAGCCCCGCTCCGGGAGCCTCCTGTCCCCGGCCTGCTCAGCCACTCTTTCTCGCTGGAAAAGACCGCCAGCACTTCCCAGCCCCAAGTCCACTGGAACGCCGGAGCGCAATTACCCCCACGTCTGGGGAGCGGGGATGGAGGGGGAAGGCGCTGCGGGCAAGGGGGAGGATCAGCTGAACTGCAGGGTTTTATTTGAAACAGAGTCTGAACATGAAATCCAGGTGCCCTGAGCTTTCCACCCGCACAGGGGCGAGCCCGGGCCGTGTCCCTGCGGCTCGCCGGTGCCATGGGGACATCCATGGAAATGTCACTCTTGGGATGCTCTGCAGAAGGCCAAGGTGCCCTCTGTGGCCCCGGGGCGGGGGGAGGACCCCGACCCCGGCCCCGGGGCCAGCTGGGGTGAAAAGGCTGCTTGAGAGAGGTCAGGAGGAGAAAACCAACCTGCTTTTCTTCGGCAATTATGAAGTGACAAATGACCAGCGAAAAGAGCTCATCTGTGCGGGTTTGTTTGGAGAGTCCCCTCCTCGCCGCAAAGCTGAGGCACGGAGAGGGCCGGGATCACAGCCCTTCCCTTAAGGATTTCCAAACACTCTGCTGACACCCCACTCCATCTCTGTCAGCAGCGGGGATGCTCAGAAATTCAGCGGGGCCGCTCCAAGAGAGAGCCCCGCACCCCCAGCTCGGCATCTCCCACTCTCCATCCCCACCCGGAGCACAGGGAAAGACATTTTCCAGGGGAAACTGGAGCCCTCCCTCCCGATCCCACGTCTCCAAGAGCTCGGGATTTAAGGAGCTGCGGCGTTCCTGATAAAGCAGAGAGCCCCGGAGCTCTCTGTGTGCCGCCGATGTCTCCACGCTGCTCCCAGGGCAAGGGTGAATCCCGAGCACACCCAGCCCGGAGACACAACAAAAGCCCGGAGCCACGACACGGGTGAGAGGTTTAATTGCATTACAATCATCTGCTGGTATCAAGGAATCCGGAGGAGAGTCCAAACAGGCGTTTTGATCCCTGCAGAAGCTGGAAAAACAGCAACGGGAGCTGCAAACCTCCTTCTCCTCCTCCTTCGAGAGAAAGAGAGAGCAGAGCCCCCCAAGCGCCCCCCAAGGAGAAAACACAGAAGGAACCAAACAGAAGATTTAAAAATAAAAATAAAAATAATAATTTAAAAACCCAACAAAACTCAGTGGCCAGCTCGGCTTTGCTTTCCTTTCTGTTAAAAATAGCAAACCCGATTTTCCAAGCGAAAAGTGGTTTCCCAGCCCAGCGAGCATCCCGGCGTTCCCCAGCGCTCCCAGTCCGGGACAAGGGGCACAAAAACCCCTCGGGAGGGAGGAAAATGTTTGTTCTCCAAACACCGAGTGCTGCCCGGAGGTTAAGGAGGCACACAAACCCCTCGGTGCAGCCGGAGGTGGGAGCGTGGCCGGGCGGGCGCTCCCGAATCCCCGGGGGCTCCCGAATCCCGAAGGAATCAGCAGCCCAGGCTGGTTTGGGGATCAGCAGGGAGTGGGAATGGGCAGCTCTGGGAAGCAGCAGGTAAAAAAAACCCCGCTGTGTCCCTTCTCTGCACAAGCCTCCTGCCGAATGAAAAAAACAAACCCAAAACACTAATTTTTCCCAGAAGAAAAAAACCCGGATCGGCGTTAACCGAGTGGAGCCACCGATTTTCCATCTCCCTCCGCCGCCGCGGGAGGATTTATTTTATCCCTCCTGTAAAGCCGAGAGCGAGTTCAAGCTCGTTTGTACCTGGCAACAAACCCAGGTGATGCGCAGGCTAAAGGCTGCGGCTGTGCCAGAGCCGCTCCTGCTCCGGGGACAACTCCAGGAGGGATGGGGACAACTCCAGGAGCGATGGGGGCAACTCCAGGAGGGATGGGGGCCACTCCAGGAGGGATGGGGACAACTCCAGGAGGGATGGGGACAACTCCAGGAGCGATGGGGGCAACTCCAGGAGGGATGGAGGATAATCCAGCAAGGATGGACCACTCCAAGAGGGATGGGGCAACTCCCAGAGGGATGGGGACCACTCCAAGAGGGATGGGGGCAACTCCAGGAGGGATGGGGACACTCCAGGAGGGATGGGGGCAACTCCGAGGGATGGGGGCAACTCCCAGAGGGATGGGGCCACTCCAGGAGGGATGAGGACCACTCCAGGAGGGATGGAGGATAATCCAGCAAGGATGGACCACTCCAAGAGGGATGGGGGCAACTCCCAGAGGGATGGGGCCACTCCAGGAGGGATGGGGACCACTCCAGGAGGGATGGAGGCAACTCCCAGAGGGATGTGGCCACCCCAGGAGGGATGGGGACAACTGCAGGAGGGATGGGGACAACTCCAGGAGGGATGGAGGATAATCCAGCAAGGATGGACCACTCCAAGAGGGATGGGGCCACTCCAGGAGGGATGGGGCCACTCCAGAAGGGATGGGGGCAACTCCAGGAGGGATGGGGGCAACTCCAAGAGGGATGGGGCCACTCCAGGAGGGATGGGGGCCACTCCATGAGGGATGGAGGATAATCCAGCAAGGATGGACCACTCCAAGAGGGATGAGGCCACTCCAGGAGGATTGGGGGCCACTCCAGGGACGATGTGGGCTACCCCAGGAGGGATGGTGGCCGCTCCAGGAGGGATGTGGGCTATTCCCGGAGGGATGGGGGCTGGCAAACATCTCTCCCAGCCCCTAAAATGCTCTGTGCCCCCAGAGCTGAGCCCTGGCACAGGGACGGTCCCCGGGTGGCAGTGCCAGCCAGGCAGGGACAGGCTGGCACTGGGATGTCACCGCGGGACCCCAGCGGGTGCAAAGGGCTCAGGAAATCTCTCCCGGGAAACACCCGAGGCAAAGGGGAAGGGATCGGGGAGAGCCGGGATTCAGCTGCTCCTTCCTTACAGCCAGCCGGGATTCCCTTGGATTTGCAGTGCCCTGGAATGGGGACAGCCCCTCCAGGGGAAAACTCAGGACACACCAATAAAAACAAACGAGGACTTGGACTGGGTTATATTTTAAAATGCTCATATATTTTCTTTTTTTTTTTTTTTTTTATATTTTTTTTCTTTTTCTCTTTTTTTTTTTTCTTCTCTTTTTTTTTTTTTCACAATTCTAATACCATTTTTTCCCAAAAACCAGAGGTTTCCAGCAGTAGTTTTTTTTTTTTTTTTTTCCTTTTTTTTTTTTTTTTTAAACCTTTTTTGTTGTTTTTGAAGTGAATAATAATATACGGTAGTGATTTCACAGTAAAACAGACCTGCAGGAACGCCAGAGATACGTGACAAAAGACACCCCCAGAACCAGCCCTCCCCCTCCCTGCCACCCCTCTCCCATCCCCAAAAAGATTTTGGAAGTGGGGGGGAAAAAAAAAAAAATATTAATTCATTCAAAAAAATTATTTCAAAAGAGATTTCATATAAAGCCTTTAAAACACGGTCAGAAGTTTCTCCCTCTTCTCCAGATCCCTGTGGCTGAACAATTTACAGAGAGAAAGAGAGAAAAAAAAAAATAGAGAGAGTTTATAACAATCTCTGTAGAAGAAACAAAACAATCCAGGAAAGAAAATATCCAAGGATAAGGTAAGGGATAAAATTACATTTGTACAAAAATAGATTTTAACTTTATTGATGCTTTAGATATTTTTTTCCTTATCTTTTCTCCTTTTTTTTTGTCATTCTAAATTTTAATGTCCTTTTTTTTTTTTTTTTTTTTAATCTATGTATCCCATAGCCAAGGCATCCATCACTAAGTATTGGGAATTGCTAAAGCTATTCTTTTACTCCAAGCCACCTGCTTAAAAGAAAAGAAAAGAAAAGAAAAAAAAACCCAAAACAAACAAAAGAAAAGAAGAAAAACAAAAGGAAAAAATGAAACAAAAAGAAGAAAAACAAAACAAAAAGGCATCTTAAAATAGATGCAGTTCCTTTGTCTCGAGGAATAAAAATCCAGATTTGGCATCTGCCAATTTGGAAAGGGATTCGGATACAATGGGAGCAAAACAAGGAAAAAAACAAAATAAAAAGCGAGGAGGGAGGAAAAAAAAAAACCAACCAAAAACCAAACAAACCAACAAAAAAAAAAAAACAGGAAAAAGGATCGACTTAAACCAGAAAAAGCCAGGAAAAGTCTGTAATTGCTACAGTTCTCTATGTGTATATGTGAGTGGGGTATTATACAGTGTGGATATCTACAGTACATACACAGACACACAGAAACCCCACTGAGCCCACCCCAAAGTGACGGGCACAGCCCCACAAACCTTCGGTGGGATCAGCAACCCAGCCTGGCTTTGGGATCAGAAACCCAGCCTGGCTTTGGGATCAGCCCCCACAGCCTGGCTTTGGGATCAGCCCCACAGCCTGGCTTTGGGATCAGCAACCCAGCCTGGCTTTGGGATCAGCCCCACAACCCTTCTGTGGGATCAGAAACCCAGCCTGGCTTTGGGATCAGCCCCACCAACCTTCTGTGGGATCAGAAACCCAGCCTGGCTTTGGGATCAGCAATCCAGCCCTTCTGTGGGATCAGCCCCCACAACCCTTCTGTGGGATCAGCAGCCCAGCCTGGATTTTGGGATCAGCAGCCCAGTCTGGTTTTAGGATCAGGCCCCCAGTCTGTTTTTGGGATCAGGCCCCCAGTCTGTTTTTAGGATCAGGCCCCCAGTCTGTTTTTGGGATCAGGCCCCCAGTCTGTTTTTGGGATCAGGCCCCCAGTCCGTTTTTGGGATCAGCCCAGGGCTCTCCCTGCTGCACTGGAGGGCTCAGCAGGGCCAGGGGTCAGCATTTCCCACCCCCAGTTGTCCCTAAACGTCCCCAAGGCCACTGTGGGTCAATTCCAGTGCCAAAGGGGGCTCGGCATTCCCAGGAAGGGGTTTGGGGTGTGCTGGAGTGGGTTGGGGGGAGTGGAACATGCTGAAAGGCTGATGTTTGTGCTATCTTTAGAAAATTAAAGATTGGCCCACCAACAAAAAGGAATTAAAATCAGCATTACAAGCAGATAGATCATCCAAGCCAGAGTGGGTTTTTGCAGGAGTACTGAGAGCTGCTTAAATCCAGCCTCTCTAGGGAATAATGAATTTTGTTTTCCTTCAGCCATGGCTCACCTCTCCACACTCAGGGCTCACCTCTCCACACTCAGCGTTATCATGAGGACAACAGCAACAACAGAAACAACAAAAAAAAGCCCAAAGTGAAAAGACTGCAAAGGAAAGACTCAAACTCATGCCAAGCTCGCTGCTTTAAGGCTGCTCTGACTGATCCTGACACACAAAAACTTCCCCCGGGAAGGGCTGGGATGAGGATGGAGGGGCTGGGCTGGGCTTTGGGGGATCAGGGAATCCCAATTCCCTTCCACCAGCTGCAAAGTGACATCCCAGGACAAGGCTCAGCTTTTCCCAAAATCCCCTTCAGCACAGGCGTGGGTTGAGGCTGGGCTGCTCCAGAAGGGAAACTGAGGCAGGGGGATGAGCCTCACAGGGAGCCTGGGGCCTGCAGAGCCTCCCCTTGGTGGTGGGAGGTGGGATGGGATAATGGGATAATGGGACAATGGGATGGGATGGGATAATAGAATGGAATGGGATGGAATAATGGGATGGGATAATGGGACGGGATGGGATGGGATGGGATGGGATGGGATGGGATGGGATGGGATGGGATAATGGGATTGGATCCACAGGATGGGATAATGGGATGGGATCCACAGGATGGGATGGGATCCACAGGATGGGATATTGGGATGGGATGGGATAATGGAATGGGATAATGGGATGAAGTGGGACAGGATAGGAATAGGATGGGATGGGGATAAATGGGAAAAAAGGGGATGGAAGATGATGGAATGCGACAGAATGGAAAGGGATGGGATGAAATGAAATGGGGTAAGATTAGAATGGGACAAGATGGGATGGGATAATGGGATGGGACGGGATGGGATGGGATGGGATGGGATGGGATGGGATGGGATAATGGGATGGGATGGGATGGGATAATGGTATGGGATGGTATGGCATGGGATAATGGGATGGGATAATGGGATGGGATGGGAGCTCCCACTGTGCCACCCTGCAGCCACCACAGCACCCAAGAGCCCCTTCCCAGCCACCCCCCCAGGAAAAAATTACCTCCACCCACCAGAGCCCAGCAGGTTTATCCCAGTGCAACATCCACCAACTTCCCCAAAGTCTTTCCTCAGTGTCCCAGGCCCCTTCCTTCTGGGGTCTGGCTGGGCTCAGGGTTCCGGGCTCTGCCACCTCCCTGCTCCCCTCCAGGGCTGTGCCAGCCTCCCGCTGGCAGGGAACAGCCTGCTCGTGTTTCCTGGCACCCTTGCCAGATTTCATTTCTCCTGCCTCGTTTTCTTGGCAAATTCTTGCAGGGTGAAGCTGTTTAATAATATTTTCAGCGGCTTGCAGGCTGCTGGGGAAACAGAGCCAAGGCGCTGTGCCTGCCTCTGCCGATTCCCCAGCCCCAGGGGGAGGAACCCCCCGAAATCCTGAGGGGATTTTTATTTGGGAGCTGCAGGGGGATGGAGCTGGGGCACTCCAGCTGCCAGCTGGGATGACAACAGGCAGGTGGGAACAGTGTCCCCTCCAAAACAGAGGTGGGAGTGAGGTGGAGGGTGCAGCTCCAACTCCCTCCAGGATAAAGGAGGAGTTTCCAACCAGCTGCAGACCACAGGGAGGATCTTTGGGACCTCATCCTTTGCTTTTTAAAGCCCAGAGGGCACAGAAGTGGTGGGGAAGCCCTTGGCCATGGGTACCTCGTTCTGGGCTCCCAGCACAGTGTGCTTGGCACCCTCCATCCTGCCGAGGGGGGAAAACCCTTCCCAACATCCATCTCCATTCCCTCAGCTCTGATTCTTCTCCAATTCCTGTTTTTGGTGGGGCACTGGAGACAACTGATGAGGGTGAAACGGGGAGGTGAAGGGGTGACCTCTGGCCACACACTCCTGGGGGAATCCCATCCCACATTCCTGGGACCGTGTCCCTAATCCCCAAAAATCCTGCCCAGCTCCCCGCTGTCACACCAAGACTCAAGGAAAGGGTTGTGCAAAAGCCAAGGTGCTTTTGGTGCTCTCAGGATCCCAGGGAGGACAGGGATGGTGTTGCCACAGCCCCCAGGCAGAGATCCAGGGGAGGGGGAGCCCTTTTCTTGCTTCACCACTAATTAACAGCTGCAATTAACCAGCCAGGCCGAGCACTCCCACTAATTGCTGCCTTGCAGTGTTTTGCAGGGCTGACACAACAGGAGCAGCCTCCTGGGTGAGCCGAAACCCCGGAGTGGGGTCACACAGTGATGCTGGGGCAGCACTGGGGTATACTGGGGTATACTGGGATGCTGTGCTGAGGTCCCAGCAAGCCCCCAGGAGCTGGGGAAGGGCCATGGGGAGTCCCTGGCAGCCTTAAAGCGAGCACTGCAGCTGGCTCATGTCCACATGGGGTGGGCAGCGATGGCTGGCTGCCCTCTGGGGTGGCCAAAGGGCATTTCCTGGTCTTTGGGGGGGGATTCAGCTCAACCCCAAACCCTCTGCTTTGAAGTGGAAGGAGAAGGCTCTGTGCAGTGACTCACTCACAGGGCACAGCCTCTCCCTCCTCAAAGTAACTACCGAGACTACTAAGAATAGTTAGAAACCAAAAATAGAAATTTTTTTTCTTTCTTTTTTTTTTTTTTTTTGGATAATCAGATTTTTACAAAAAAAAAAAAAAAAAAAAAAAAAAACAAAACCCAAAAAAACCCCAAACCCTCCATCCTCTGAACATAGCCCAGCTGCAATCTGGCAGAGTCCAACCACTCCCCCTCAGCTGGTCCAAACCCCACTGCCCCGAGGGGGCTGGCACCGTCCTTGTCCCCAGGGGAGGGCTGGGGGTGGTGGTGGCTCATCCCAAACCTCATGGCACGGCGCGGGGTGGGGGGACAGGGGTTGGCAAAGCTCTCTCTCCGCTCCCACTTCTCTACAAGTAGCACAGGGGGAACCAGCGAGCAGGTCTGGAGATGCAGCAGTGACAGCGAACGGACAGGGGGGCAGCGACGAGGAGCAGGGGGATGCCCCCGGGGTCAGACGGTGCCTCCGGCGTGGGGACAGCAGGGAGGGACGGGCTGGGGCCGAGGAAAGCAGAGGAAGGGCCCCCGAGGGAGCCCGGCCGGGCGAGGGACTGACCCAGCAGAGTTCTCTAAGTCATTTGGTGCGGCGCTTCCAGCATTTCCATCAAGAAGGTGTCGATGGGCGTGTCGCCTATTAGCTTGAAGAAGAAGAGATGCTCCAGGCATTTCAGGCCGATGGACCGCAGGGCTGGGAGGCGCAGCAGGAGCTTGGCAAACCTGGGGAATGGGAGACACGGCAGGGTCAGACACGGCCCCGCTTCTGCGCCGACCCCGAAGTTTGGAGTCGGACACAGATCGTGGGGTTACACCCAGAGCAGGGCAGGGAAATCGGGAATTGGGGTCCAGCCTGGGAGATCAGGCAGCCACGGGGGAGATTCACAACAACCCCGGGCTGGGAGCTGAGCTGAGAGAGGGAAAACAAGGAATGAAAGGTCAGCCCTGCACTGGGGGATGCTCGGGGGGGGTCCCCACCATCGAGAGGAGGCACCACGGGATCAGCCCGGGCACTGGCAGGGCTGCAAGCACTCAGGGGAAAGGGCAAACAGCTGGGAAGGGGCTGGAGGAGATGCCCAGTGGGGCGAGCTGGCACTGGGCTGGGTGATGCCCCTTTCCCTGCAGGCTCTGGGCACCTCCTGAGCAGCTCCAGCAGCTCTCCCTGGGGTTCTGCCCATCCCCAGCTGAGCCCTGGGGCTGCTGGTGAGGCAGGAACCCGGCTGCCAGCCGGGGCTGAAGCCAAGGTCTGTGGCACAAAAGCTGGAGGGAACGCTGCAAAGCCTCTGGGAAAGGGATGCTCCTCTTCCCCGGGCACAGGGATCTGAGGAGGGCAAAGAAAAGCCCTTTCTGCACACCCTGCCCTGCCTGGAACAGATGGTTTCAGGTCACACGAGGCAGGAGGACAGGGTGGGGAGAGCTGGCAGCTCTGCAGGGCCCAGCCAGGATGGAAATGAGCCATCCACGACAGGGAAAAGCTGCTGGGTGTTGGCCTCAGAGGGTGACAAGAAGCTGTGGAGCCAGGAGAAAGCCACCAGCTCCTGCAGGAGTGTTTTGGAGCACCCCAGGTGTCACTGGATGTCACCTCCTTGTGTGAGTGCTCCAGGGAAAAAACCCTTTAATGGCCACAGCGGGGCTAGCTGCTTTTCCTGCTGCAAAATCAGGGTTTGAACAGCAGCAAAGGGCCAGGGAGAATGAGACCTTGCAGAAAACACACACGCAGACATGCACAAGCACACAGATATTCTACATGCACGCACAATTCCCTCTCCCTATTTTTTTTTTTTTTTTATTTTTTTTTCTGCTGAGCTGGCGAGAACGGCGGGAGCAGAGCCAGGAAAAACAAATCAGTCCTACCATCCCATTCAGGAAGTTTCACTTTAAACCAAACCAGATGATGGCTCCAGCCCTGGGATATGTTTAACTGTGAGATAACCAGCCCGGAGCACAACGTGCCAGGGCTGGGAGGGGAGAAAAGAGCCCTGATTCCTGATTCCCTGCGGCTGCTGGGTGTCACGTAGGCACCCAGGGCAGGGGCTGCACACAGGGAGGGGGGAGAACAGGGCTGGGTTTGTCCTGGGAATGCCTCTCCCTGCAGAAAAATTCCCTCTTGGTGTTTACAGGGTGCTCCCAAGCTGCTGCTGGATGGGGATTTGGAGGAAGCCCCACACCTGGAAAGGGAATTCCAGAAATCTCCCAGCACGGGGCAGGGGAAGGCTCCGGCTCCAGCTCCAGCAGGGCTTTGCTCGACCACAGGAAGAACTGGTTTGCAGCCCCAGCTGGTGATCACATTGTGCCACCAGGGCAGGAGGATGCCCAGAATTTGGGAGAAGTTTGGGGAGCTCTTGTGCAAGCCTGGCCTCCCAGCCCACCCTGCTGAGGCCCCTGGGGTGATGCCTGCACCACTGAGGGGTGCAAGGAGGGCAGCAGGGTCTGGGCACAGCTCTCAGGACATCCCTGGGAGTGCAGAACCCCTCAGGTCACCAAAAATGGTGGGGAACATCACACTAGAAGGTTCCCAGCCCAAGGTCACTCAAAGCTAGTGAGAGATTAAATTCCAGAGCCCCTGGTGCAGCTTCTGGGCTGAAAACACTGCCTCAGCCACCTGTGAGCATTGGGGCAGAGCCCTGGGGAACTGCTGTGCACTGGTGGCTCAGTGTCTGTGCTGCCAGGCATGGGTGGGGGGGTTTGGGGAGTGGGGCTGTCCCTGTGTCACCCCCTGCCCACCCCCTGTGTGTGCCAGGGCTGCAGATCCTGCACAATGTGCAAAGCAAGAGCTCACCCCACCAAGGGAATAATCCAGGAGAGCTGCTGGCCATGATTCCCAAGGTGCCAGGACAGCTCTCCTGCAACACCACAACAACCAAACTCCCATGTCTGGCTGTGGATTTGCTCCAGAAATGCAATTTAATAAAGCTTTCTGGGAGAGGAGGCAGCTTGAGAGTCAGCCCGGGGTGCACACAAACCCCCAGGGAGAGCAGAGGGGACAGCCCTGCTCCGTGCCCTGCGCTCACCCCTCAGCTCCCCACAAACCAAACACTCCCCATGGCACCCTCATCCTCACCCTGCCCGCCTCAAACCAACCAGGAACAGCCCAGCAACCCCTTCACAACACGCCTTTCTTCATCTGCCAGCACCCTGGGACCCAAAGGAGGGGGAAAAACCAACTCCAGCATCACTGCTGAGGGCACACTCTGCCCACTGCTGTGAAAGCATCCTTTTTATTTAACCATCCAGGAATGCAGGTGAGCTGCAAATCCCAGTTTGGCCTGGGCTGTTTTCCCCCAACATTCATGCACCAGTAGCAGCTTCCAGTGCTTTGCTTGGTCTCTCAAGAAGCTGTCAGGAACTTAACTGGCAGTTGCCAGCTCCAGGCTGTAACTGGGAAAATGCGCCCACTCAGCTCCGCAGCGGTCCAGGAACACATTCCTAATTCCCCCTCCCATTCCCAGCTGGATTGGGGGAGGCAGGGAGGGGAGAAAAAGAGCATCAATTGAGGCTTTCACTTCCCAGCAATGATGCTCATCTGCCACTGAAAATTAACTCCATGTGAGGCCTATTTTTGCTGCGGTTTTGCTCGCCACGGTTTCCAGAAGGGAAATGATCCCCCCACCTCCCATGTGTGCTCATCATCCCACTGCTGGGGCTGGGGGAGCTGGGGTTCCTCAGCTCTGCCCACCTTGCTGGATTTCCTGGAATAAGGGAATAAAGAGCTCTGTGCACTGCACAGAGGGAGGTTTTTTAGGGATGCTCGCAGCTGGAGCGGGTAGGAACGCGACAGGGAATCACTGGAAAGGGAGAGCCCAGAACAGAAGGAACACCCTGGGAGCTGCAGCACCCATTGCAGGGGGTTGGCAGCAGGGCAGGCTGCAGGAGGAGGGGCACAGGGAGCTCACCTGCCGGGCTGGTCGGGGTATTTGTGTTTGCAGTAAGCCTCTAGTGACGCGTACACCTTCTCCCGCAGCGCCTCCACCTCCGCCGGGTTCGAGAGGCCTTTGGAGTCTAAAAGGCAACACAAAAACCCTCAGCCAGACACCTCCAGGATTCCCAGGCAGGCAGGAACCCCTCTGTGCACTCCCTCCACCCCTTCCAGCCCCACCAAAGCGTGCATGCAGGCTCTGAGCCCCAGGGATGTGGGGAGCACTCCAAGGTTTTCCCTGCGTCTACAGGTCTTGCCTCACTTCACACCCCAACCCCAAACGTTCTGGATAATTCCAGTGGTCCCAGCCCCTCACTTCAAAGGGTTTAATTCCCACTCCAGGCCTGGGATTTGAAGGAGAAGCCCCTGGTCTGGCACAGCCCCCAGGACAGGGCAAAGCAAGGATCTGTTTTTAGCAGGGTGAAAGGGACAGTGCAGAAATCGATATCCCCAAGCACATGTGCCACGGGAACCTCTCCAGATTCCCCTTCTTTGACCATATTTGGCTAATCCCAAATTACAGGCAATAAATTACTGCTGATTACAAGGGGGGAGTGACTGAAAAAAAACCAAAAAAAAAACAAAAAAAAAAAACCCCAAAGTAACTGGTCAAGAAGAAAAACAATCCTAAGAAAGTGTAATAAACCCTGCTGGAACAGCCTGGCCTGGCTGTGGTGGGAAAATCCAGGGAAGGAGCTGTGCTTGGGCACAAACTGTGCTCCGTGAGGGCAGGCAGGGAAGGGATGGATGGGGAGGTTTGTGCTTTGGCTGCCATCTGGATTTGCTCTGGGCTGATCCACTCTGAAATCCAGAGATCCCCTCCAGAGAGCTGTGCAGGTATGTGCAGGCTGGCTCCTGCTGCACAGGGATTTGCTCCCTGGAATGCTGCAGAAAAATTTCCCTGGCATTGAACCACCTTCTTCCCTTGGGCAGCTGGGGCTGAGGGGGAAAAGGGAGCAGCCTGACCCTCCTGGAGTTTGTGAAACTGTGGTCAAGAACTGAAAGGTTTGTGTATTTTATGAGCACACTTCATGTCTTTCAGCCTGTCCAGGTCTGCAAAGGGCTTTTCCAGAAATGCAGGCAATAAAAACCCTTGGATGATGAGGTTGGGAAGCAGAGACAATAATCTCCATGCTCTGGTGTTGCTCTAATCCATATTTTTCTCTTCAACAACAGCTAGATTCCACTTTGTTCCAATTCCCTCAAGCACCTGAATTTTCTTTTCATGGTCACTCTAAAAGGGGGAGAGCTGAGGGGAATGGCTGTAAACTGAAATAAGAGTAGGCTTAGATTGGACTTGGGGAAGAAATTCTTCCCTGTGAGGGTGGGGAGACCCTGCACAGGCTGGCCAGAGAAGCTGTGGCTGCTCCTGGATCCCTGGAAGTGTCCAAGGCCAGGCTGGATGGGGCTGGGACCGTGGAAGGGCAGGAGGTTTGGAACAAGATGAGCTTTAAAGTCCTTTGCAAATCAAACCAACTTTCACCCCTGCCTCCCTTCCTGCCCTATCCTCAGCATCTGGGTGCCCTCTGCTATTTCCAACAAGGCTTTTTTGGGGAAGAAAAGGAGCCAGGAGGACAGAAAAGCAGCCAAGAGGGGCCAGGAGGGCAGAGGCAGGCACGTACCGGGGTTGAAGAGGACAATAGCTCGCAGGCAGCCCAGCTCTGTCTTGTCCATCAGCATGTCCCGCATTTTAGACACCAATTCTGTCAGTACTCTGCAAAAGGACAGTGAAATCACAGAGTCAGCATGGAAAAAAAAAAAAAAAGTAAAAAAAAAAGGAATTAAAAGCCCCCCCAGGTGTCAGAGCCAGAGTGAGAAGCTCCGGTCAGGTTTAACGAAGCTGAGGATGCTGCTGGCCTGTACCAGCTGAGGATGTGGCCTCATTTTCCTCCTCCATCAAAAATAGCTCATTAGGAACATCAATAGTTCCTGTGAGATACAACAGGGACCATAAAAACCGCCTTCATCCATTCACCGAGAGGTTCTGGCACCTGAGAAAGCTGCCTAAAAATAAAAAATAACAATAAAAACCCACCCCAACAGGTATCTAAAAGTAATTTCCTCTGCCGGTAATTTTTATTGCTCCCTTTGCTCTTACTGCAGGTGTCGGTCTTGAAATATTTTCCACTGATTGCCCAGTTTTTCATGTTAGATCCTGCAGCAAAGTCATGATCTTGCACTTATGACCTCACAGGAACAAATGATGTCACCCAGGTCCGAAGAACAATTTCCTCACAGAGCAGAGCAGCAAAGGTGATTTGGTTTCAACTCGAGATGAGTCTCAGGGAGAGAAATCAGCATTTCAGCAGCGTCTGGAGTCACACTGAGGGTCAAACACCCTGCAAGCCTGGCTTTAAAACACTTTCCCAAAGCCTGGGATTAAAGAGCCCTCGGGACACGCCTGTGGAACCTGCTGAGGATCGCCGGGGCCTTTTCATTGTGCAAATAAAATCGCGTCTTGCTCCAATTAAAGATGAAAAGGAACCAAGGAGTGGCCTCCTCATAACATTAGAAGGCATCTGGAGCCCATGAAAGGGGGCTTTGATTTGCACTTTGGGCAGCCTCCCCCCTTGTTTTGGGGCCGGTTGGGTTTTGGGCAGGTTCCAGAGGAAGCTGCCGTGTTTTCATGGCCACCACGGGATGGACGCCCTCATCCCGGGCTCCTCCCATCCTCCCTGAGAAGGAATGGAGGTGGTTTGAGGGGTGGGGATGTCCAGGCATCCACGGGAGGTGTGAGGTGCAATCCCAGCCCTCCATCCATCCATCACCTGTCGAAGATGGCCCCGACGCCGGCGCTGTGCGCGCTGTTCCGGTGCACGTGCAGCCCCGTGGCCAGCAGGATCCCGTCCTTCACGGCTATGGAGCGGTGGGAGAAGGAGGCAATTAGGAGCTCGTTCCACCCTGGGGAGGAGAAAACAACCGAGGCTGCAGGTTAGAGCCCGTGGGATGCTCAGGGAGTTTGGGGATGGGCCACAGCAGCTCGCTATCAAAAAGGAGGAGGGAAGCGCCTTTGCTGCAGGAACGTGGTTGGGGATGGGAAAAAGAGCCAGCTTTTCCTCGGCTGTCAGGGGTGGAAAAAACCATCAAGAGCCCAACAGACTAAAAATACAGCTAATAAGGGGAGCAGTTTCCTCTATAAACCGTGCAGACACCGAGCAAACAGCTCTGCCTGAAGCTCCCTGTGGGTGTGGAGCCCTGAGCTCCCCTCTGCCCTCAGCCACTGTGTCCCAGCAGTTCCAGCCCTATCAGCTCAGCAGGCTCCTCCTCAGGCCACAGAAGTTCAGCCAGCAGCCCTGAGCCCTGTCAAAGGGAGCAGGAAATCTCTGGCTTTAGCTTTAGTGGGTCTGGTGCTCGTGCCATGAAAATACTGGGAGGGATTGGGTCTGCCCCATGTGCTGTGACTGCTCCCACAGCTGCTTGGAAAACAGGTTTTAGTCTTAGGAGCTGTTTTGGGATATGGGAAGGACATCCTCTGAGCCCAGACCTACAAGGGAAGGGAAGGGAGATGTGATCTCCACGTCTTCCAGCTCCTCTTCCCAACCCAACACCTCTTCAGTTCCTAAATCCATCCCAGGCTGAGCTCAAGAATTCCTGAAACAAAGCCCCAGTGAGAGGAAATGCTGCCAAGCTTCAAGGGTGGAAATTTGGGTGATTTCCAGCCAGCAACAGCATCTTCAAGTGAGACAAGATGGGATCTTCTGCAACACCCCTGGCCTCAACATGTTCTGGAGTTCTGGTCCAGAAACCTCAAGATATTTGGATTTAGGTTGTTTTTTTTTTTTCCCCCAGTCTGGAAAAACAACACAACAATATCCTTCACCTCTCCTGCCACAAGAACACACCTCACTGCCTGCAATAAACACAAGGCCCATGTGTGCTGTATTTACCTTCTGCTGCAGCCGTGGGTTGTGCCATCAGAAATGTTGACAAGGAATAAAGTTCACTCTTTCCTAAGTGGCCACAGGATGTTTCCACCCCAGCCACGGGAACATTTCTTTGGCTATTTACTGGGTGAGGCCTGGCACTTTCACAGGGATTGCAACACTGTGAAACCCAAGAAGGATGGAGGAGAAGGAGCCTGCAGAAACCCTGCTCCCAGGAGGAAAAGGAACTCCCAGAGCCAGATCCACGGGAATCTGTCCCACACAGCCCCACAGCAGCTCCACAGGTTGCTCCAACCAACAGAAACCAGAGCTGGCTCTCCACACCCAGTCCAAGCTGAGTTTATTCCAGTGCAGGAGCACTGGATTCCTCAGCATCCTTCACCTGGGTTATTCTCACGTAGACCTGGGATGTTTCAGCTGAAATGGGGAATTTTCCAGCCTTGGCTTTGACCAGAACATCCCCGAAGAGCTGCCAAGACAGAGGCAAGCAGGAAAAATTCACTATAACCACAGGCAGCAAATTGGAATTAGAGACCAGGTGAGTCTTGGGCACTTCAGCCCAAGCTCTGGAGGGGCAGAGCAGAATTCTGTGACTCCTGTGACTCCTTTCTCACCAAACAGGGTGGCTGCAGCCTCCAGGGATGCTCTGGCTCCTCTGGGATAGGGAAAGCACTTTGACAATCCAAGTTTCCCCACCAGCCCAACAAAACCAGCTGCAGGGATGTAAGGCTCAGCACCCTTTGGCAGGCTGAGAAAACATCAGGTTACTCCTGTCTCAGCCTGGAAACAAGAAAACCAGTGGAAAACACGCTTAAGAAGTCAGGTTTCCTTCCCTCCCAAACAGCTCAGAGGAGGGAGTGTTTTTAAATGATTCAGGATTTGAGGAAAGCTGCTGCCAGCCCATCCAGCTCCTCCAGAGCTGTGTGCTCCACTTGTTTTGCCTCCCAGAATGCCTGACTGAGGCTCTTAGCTGGATTTTAATGCTTCAATATTTCATGGGCAGCTGTTCTCAGCAGGCCACTCAATAATGCATTGAGCCACTGGCTGGAAGACTTGGGGAAGGTTATCTGAGGCCTTGGAGCAGGGAGCTCCAGGTGCTCGACACTCTCAGGGTTGGAGCCACCACGAAATTTGGGATGTGATGGGGTTTGCAGCCCCTCTTCCTGCTGCCCATGAGCGTGGAGTGAGTCACAAACAGAGAACACAGGTCAGGAATTCTCCAGTTCCAGTTTTAATCAGCTGCCTGCTAAAGAGAGAGAGAGGAAAACCTGGAACTGCCATGGTGGGTTTGGGTTTTTCCTGCCAAATGGAAAAGGCAGAGCTTTGTCTGAACCCAGCTCTTTGCAGAAAGCCCTCCAAGATCCCTAAAGAGAGGCTTCCCTGCTCATCCACTCTCACAAAAGGCTCTAGAAATCCTCTTCAAATCCACATTTTGGATGTTCCAAAGGGCCCAGAGCCAGCTCTGGCAAAATCCACGGAGCACCTTCACCCAAGGGCTGCAGCAGCCATCCTGCAGGGTGCAGGACCAGGGCAAAAGTGAATTTGGGGGAAATAAAAGAAACTTTCAAAGTACCAAGGACTTCAAAGTCCCTTCAAAGAGCTTCATGCCTCAAACACGTCCTCCCTGAGCTCTGCTCCTGATTTCTTGCCCTCCATGAGCTTTGTACAGCAGCAGGAGTTTGAATTCACCCAACAGTGGAAGACCCTTCCTACAGCCAACTGCTTTCCACCTCCCAAATCCTGCTCCTGCAGCCCCCCTGCTGCACAAGGAAATTTAAAATAAGCCCTGAGAGTTCTATTTTCATCTTGGTGGGTGGGAGAAGAAGTGAGATGTACTCTTCTCTCCTTTCTGGTTTTAATTAGGATCAAACATTTCAGTTTGATGAAATTTCACGGGGGCCTGAGCCTGCTTGGTCTTTCAAGCCTCAGTTTGGGAGGAAGGCAGAGTTTAACTCCTTTGGATTAAGTCACCCAGCACCCATCTCTGAGTTCCTCATGGATCAGAGAGGAAGTTGGGCCATTCTTCAGCTGACTGGCCACATTTTGGAACCAACTCAGCAACCCATCCCATGGAAAGCTTTTAAAATCCTATTTCAAACCCGAACCATCAGAGTCTATCAAGAATCAATTAAAAAGATTTTCAAGCTGCCAGGGCCTAAATCTGAGGGTACCACCTGTCCCAGGAGACATTCAGCACGGGGACAATGTGGGGCCAGATGTCACTCACCTGCTCTGAGCAAGATGACCTGGTCATCCAGGGGCAGCTCGGAGAAGTGGGGGATCCTCTTGGCCCACTCCACCAGGGTGAAGAGCTGTTTGTCTGCTGCCTGGCAGATGTTTGTCACTGGGTCGTTGGGCTGCCAAAAAAAAAACAAAAAACAAAAAAAAAAGAGATGGAAAAGTTTGGAAAAGGCAGAGGGAGGAAAAGAGAGGCTGGAGGAGCAGCCTGCCTGCCATCCCTGAGGTGGAGGTGATCACTCACAGGAAAAGGAAGTGATTTGGCTGCTCCACCACAAGGGTTGTAATAGTTTTTAGCAAGCCCCAAAATGGGAATTGGGAGTGCTGGGACTCTATATCCATCACCCTGACTGATGAATCCAAGCAGCTCCAGTCTGGGGAAGGGCAGACTCCAGCTTCTCCCAGCTCCAGAGGGGGCATTACAGAAAAAAAAAAAAAGAAAAAAAAAGAGAGAAAACCCCTTTCCTTTGAAATATTATCCAGTAACAGAAACCATCTGCTCTCAAGGAGGACAGTCAGCCTAAACACACCAAATCCCTGTTTAAAGGAACTGCTCACAGCTCAAGTGGATTTGTGATTAGGAACTGGAAGAGCCTGTTTAACCCTGGGGAAGGCTGAGCTGGCTGGTCCAAGCGTGTCTGTAGGGTTTACCTCTGTGGACAGGGATGTATGAGCCCTTCCCCTCTCCCACTGTAATCCCTGCTGATATCCAGCAGCTTGGATCCTACAATTAGCTTCTTTCCATGTCCTTAAAAGAGCAGTTTCCAAACTGCAGCAGAAGTGTTTACTTCACCCCTGGCTTGCAGGGGGAAGGAGTGTGAAGTCAGAGGAAGGGCAGACACCAAAATCAGTGTCACCCCTGGCAGAGCCCCCTCCCAGGCTGGGCAGACTAGGACCACGCTGCCAAGCCACCCTTGTGCCCCTCACAGCCGTGCCCCACACCCCTGGCAGCAAACCCAGAGCTCTGTGCCTCAGTGGCCAACATCTCCCATTCTCCAGGCTTAAAATAGCCAGGATTTGGCATGCTCAGGGCACCTGCCTTGGAAGTATTTCCACCTGTCGCGTGCAGAGATGGATGGGCACAGGCTGGCACCGCTGCAGGGATGTGCCCCCCTTGTCCTACCCCCCTCCAGCAGCTCCCCAGGGCTGCAAGGGCAGGGCAGTCTCATTCCCAGGGAGCTGGGGATCTTCCCTGAGGAAGGAGATGTGAGCAGGTTTTTCCCTGGGAGAAGGAGATCAAATTTTTTTTGGTGATTTCCCCTAGACGATGGGAAAAGCCAGTGTGTGTGTGTGTGAGGGGGAGCTTTGCAGGGCTCAGTGTCCTGCTGGAAGCACAGGGAATGTTGATATTCAGACACAGGAAGGAGGAGAGGGGACACCAGAGGCCTTGAATGTCCCCAGCCTCAAGTTATCCCAGTTTGCTCAGCCAGGTGGAGAATCCTGGCATCCAGGTGGGGTGGGGATCATGACTTATGGGAGAACCTGCTCCTGCAGAACCCAACCCTTGCAGCAACGAGTGCCTGCAGAGCCCCACAAAAGGGGGAATTTGGGTAAATTAGATGTTTTTTTGGCAAAGCTTTGATCAGGGCTGGCTCCTGGGCAGGTTGTCACCACGTGCAGGGGTTCCAGGTGCCCCAGCCCTGGCTGTCCTTCCACGGGCAGCACAAGCTGTCCCCAGCCTCTGGTGCTCCAAAGCCTCATCCTCGGCTTCAGTTCCACCTCAGA
The DNA here is from genome assembly GCA_018697195.1 of Certhia americana. Taxonomy (NCBI): domain Eukaryota; kingdom Metazoa; phylum Chordata; class Aves; order Passeriformes; family Certhiidae; genus Certhia; species Certhia americana. The sequence continues at coordinate 3,143,254 of CM031872.1, forward strand.
TGGCAATTCCTGGAACCACCACAGCTCTTCCTGGCAGAACCTGATCACCGGAGTGTGAGAAGCAGCTAAAAGTGTCCAGAGGGCCCTGCCTGGCTCCAGGAGGGGAATGGCAGTGCTGGAAATGCTCCCTGTGCATGGAAAGCAAATCCCCTCCTGCAGTAAATAGCAAGGGCACGGTGCCGGGGTGTGACAGAGCCAAAGGGCACCTGATCCTCCTGGAAAACTGGAGCTTGGAGGCATCTTCCAGCAAATGGTGACTTGAAACCAGACGTTCAAAGGCCAATTAGACCCAATGGGGAGGACAGCTCTCAGTTACAGGCTTTGCCTTTCCATGGCCAGGAAGTTCCAGGTTTTGCTTCCAGGGCAGGAGCCCAAGTTCCCAAGGCACGAGGCAGAGGCAAAGCCACCCCCTGGGACAAGGACAAGGCACAAGGTGACAGCCACAGACACGAGAGCATGGAGTGACAGGACAAGGGGGAACGGATTGGAGCTAAAAGAGAGTGGGGTTAGAGCAGATATTGGGGAAAAATTCCTCCCTGGGAGGGTGGGCAGGCCCTGGTACAGGGTGCCCAGAGAAGCTGTGGCTGCCCCTGGATCCCTGGAAGAATTCCAGGCCAGGCTGGACAGAGTTTGGAGCACCCTGGGATAGTGGAATGTGCCCCTGCCCATGGAAGAAGATTATTTTAAGGTCCCTTCTAACCCATTCTATGTGGGAGACAAAGGTGCTAATCCCTAAATCAGCCTGCCACCCCCATCCCAACCTAGCACAGCCAGCTGGAAACATCCCTGCAGGTCACCAGCACTAAGGTGCAGAGGCACGAATCAAAGCACCCAACAGCAAAGAGCTCGTGTTTTCCCCCTTGTTTATCAGGGCCTCGATTTGTCTGCCTTTCCAGGGCTCTGGGGGAGGGCAGCTCCTCTGTCTTCCTTCTCCTCATCCCGTGGTGGCTTCATCACCGGGAGCTGCTGATCTCATCCATCTGCTAAACCTGCTACAAATGTCACCTCGTCGGCTTGACAATAATAGGGCATTTCAACAAGCCTCCTGCTTCTATTTAGATGCAACACACATCCTTGTTCACAGTAATGCGTGTTGAATTATGCAGGAACCGGCTTTCAATTTGAGGAGCCTCGGTGCCAGACGAAGCCATTTATTTCAGCTCGCTCTCTGGGGTTTGTTTTCAAGTCAGCACAAGGCTGGCTCCAGCTCCCCTGAAGGATTTTTAATCCTGAGAGCAGTCAGAGCCTCTCTGAGCCCCTCACTAACTCCTCCAGAAAAAGCTCTTTGCAGCCTCGTGGTGATGGGATCCTCCTCTGAAATGCAGGTGAGGATTTGTACCTGATCCTGTGCCTGATCCTGTAGCTGATTCTGTACCTGATTCTGTCCCTGATTCTGTACCTGACCCTGTGCCTGATTCTCTGCTTGATCCTGTAGCTGATCCTGTGCTTGATCCTGTACCTGATTTTATACCTGATCCTGTACCTGATCCTTTCCTGACCCTGTACCTGATCCTGTATCTGATTCTGTCCCTGATTTCATGCCTGATCCTGTCCCTGACCTTGCACCTGACCCTGTCCCTGATTCTGTCCCTGATTCTGTCCCTGACCCTGTCCCTGATTCTGT
>CM031872.1:3153807-3167197 GCA_018697195.1 Certhia americana
CATCCATCCATCCATCCATCCATCCATCCATCCATCCATCCATCCATCCATCCATCCATCCCTCCCTCCCTCCCTCCCTCCCTCCAGCCCATTCCCTGCAGGAAAGCAGGAGCTGTTTCCCAGTGCTGAACTTGGATCCCCATGATGCTCTCCTCTCCCTGGGATGATGTCTCACACACAGGTCTTCCCTAAGGAGTGTACCTCAGCTCCTCCTTGTCCTTTCCACACCACGCAGATTTTGTGAACATGACCTGTCCCTCCCTTGGGAATGTTGCAGGACATCTGCCCAGCCCTGGGATGGATGCAGTTTTTGGGGATGCCTGCCAGGCTGTTGTCTCAGTTGCTGATCCTATTTTCTCTCCCTACAGGCAGCTCCAGGGATGAAGTGGGAACAGCTTCATTCCTCATGTGTGCAATGGAATTCCTGCTGCAGGCTCTGGGCCTGCCTTGGGGCACACAAGAACTCTCCTCCCATAATCAGCTCACTGTCACCTCATCCTTCCAGCTCTGGCACTTCCAAAGTCCCTCTTCAGGACCTAGTGAGCTCCAACCTCATGTCTCCACTTTCCTAATTCCAGATCTGAAGCACCTGGGAGCCCCAGGGCTGGACAGCCCAACACGTTGGACTGAAAGCTGCAGGGATTTGCAGCAGGAACTCCATACTCATGGATTCTGTGGGTTCCAAGACTTGGACTTCCCTGCAGGTGCTGCCATCCTGGCTTCAGAAGCTCAGTAGAGCTGAGAAGACATCCAAGGAGCAGGGGGAAGTGTCCCAGAGCTGCCAGTCACTCACAGTCACACATTTTTAGGAGAGTTCCCTACATCCCCAATCTCCACAGGCACAAGCCCAGTGGAAAATGTCTGGATTTCCTGCCACCAGCATTTCCCTGGAGCTGCTGAGGACCCAAGAAGCTGTTGCTCCTTCTTAGCAGAGGTGCTGAGGGACACATCACCATCCCAGGAAAAAAATGGGGACTGTATTCCTTGAGATGTAGAAAAAAAACAACATATAGAATAGAGGGAAGGAAAGAAGGACAAATGGGATTTTTATCCATGAAATCTGGGAAAATCTCCAGCAGTGAGCAGATCCCTCACCATGCAGACCTAGGACCTCATCCCTGGAGTCCACTCCCCATTCCCACTGGAGATCAGTCAAATAAACCACAGTGGAGATGACAAAACCACATTTTTCAAATGGATCTGGTCTGGGAACTGCGTTTCTTTTTGAGTTTGGGGTTTTTTATGTTTTCAAGAAGAGAAGCAAGGTGGCAGCCGCATGGCAGCTTGTCTGGTGACACCAAAATGGGAATAACCTTGTTCTTCTCAGCTTCCCAACAGCACTGATTTTCCTGGTCCTGAGGCTGGCACAGCTTTTGATCAACATCATGAGTCTATCCACCTCAAATGAGGGAGCTGAGCCAGGAATTCGGCTTGCTGCACCCCAAAAAACCCTCTCCTGCAGGGCAGAGCATTCCCAAGCTGTGGCCACCCCATTTTTCCAGAGCTGAGCTTCCCAGCCCTCTCCTCCGTGCTGATAGCTGTGCCTGCCAAAGCTTTTATTTCTCTTCAAGGATGGCTGAGAGCTTTTCCAGGCTGGTTTTCTGAACATAAGGGAAGCATTTGAACCTTGCAATCCACTTGAGGAGAGAAAAAGATGCAGTTGGAGAGCTCGGAGAGGCAGCCCCACCTCCTCCAGCTATGTCTGAGCTGAGCCAAGGACAGAAGCCTGTGTTTTCCATGGCACCTGATGAAGAGCCTCTCCTGTTATTCTGCCTGATTTGGTCTGTACTTGCCTCAGGCCAGTTGCTGTCATGTTTCATCTTGAGTCTCTCCAGCCCATCTGCACTTCCCCAGGCCATGGTACAGCAAGACACGGAGCCCCATGTGTCCAAGCCTCTCCTTGGTGACCTCTTGTGTCTTTAAAATCCAAAATGTCTCGTCCTGTGGGTTGCAGATGAGCCTCAGCTATCCAAGCCTGAGGGCTGATGTGCCAAAATGCCAGATCCATCCCTCTGCAGGTGTCCACGTCACACTGGACACCTTGGCTTTGCTCATGGGGCAGCATCTGATGGCTAAAAAAGCAGGTTTGAGTCCATTGCAAGGTGCCACCCAACCCAGTTCTGGTGGCCAAAACAAGCCCTGAGGGTGGCCACGCTCATGGGCCCTGCATTTCTGGACCAGAGGAATGTCAGTGAAGGGAGGGAGAGCCCCAAAGAAAAGGATTTTCCACAGGGCAATGGTGTTTCTGAGAGGGCAGGAACAGCACAGGTTTGTTTACTTGCTGGGAGAGACCTGGAGGCTACAGCAGCTCCACTGACACTCACCCAGTGTCAATACAGAGCTTTTTGGGATGAAAATCCATCCCTCCAGCACCAACAGGGTGGGTGGGGGGTGTTAACTTTTCATAGGGAAAAGAGAATTCCCAAAAAAATCCCCCCAAAAATGAGATTTTCTCAGGAGAACACACCCAGTGTCCTGAGAGCTCAGGGGGAAGCTCAGCCCAGAGAGCCCCAGAGCTGCCCAGCTTTAATTTCCCCCCACTCTGCAGGAGGGTGGCTGGTTATTTACGAGGGGCTGGGTGGGAGTTATTGGGGATTTCCGTTTCTCTCTCACTGGAATTTATTGGGCTCTGCTGCCTTTCATGAAGCCATGTCTTTGCTGTGTATCATCAGCATCTTGAAGCATTTATGCCCCAGGTACCTGTTTATATCCAAAATGCCAAGACAGCTGAGAAAACGAATTCAGACAGTGTTTCTTCTTTGCTTTCGTGTGTCACCTTTTTTTTTTTTCTTTTTCTTTTTCAGAGGTGCAGCTTTCTGCTACTGTAAACAACCTCAAAAGCTGTGACACATGAAATAATTTTTTTTTTTTTTTTCCTCCAACGTTTTCAGCTGAACGCCGTAATTTTTTTAAGGGATGCAAAATACCATCGTGATAATTAAAAAGTGTAATTTGGAGCGTTAAAAAGTGGATTGAAACCTTTGCATGCAGTTGGTTTGCAAGAGGAACAGCTCTGGAAAACAACAGCAAAAAATCTCTAGCTCACTTCACTCTCTGGACACTGAAGTATAAACAAACAGCAATGAAAGGAGAGAAAACCATAAGCCAAACCCATTTTCTCAACCTAAGAGCATCCTTAAAAACAACAAAAAAAACAAACCTAGCATCATTTAACCAGCTGGTTTAAAGAGCAGCACTTTAAAAGGATGTAAGAAACAAGCTCATTAAGCTGCAAGACATTTTCCATTCCAAAATTACTCCTAAAAATAACTGTGCTCTTGAACTCTGCCCCTTCACTAGGCTGTGGCCACTTGCCTGCTTTCACATTCACTCTGACAGTGGGCTGGAAACCCGAATTCCTGCTCTTTCTCCACGGATTCCTCGTGCTCCTGAGGGATGGCCCAGGAGCTGGGATGGCCCAAGCTCCAGGGGGATGCACAGGCATGGCAGGGATCACTCCATGTGGGAATCTTCAGTCCCTCTGGATTTAGTGATTGAGCAGCTCCCTGGAAACATGGGAAAATCTCCAGGCTGTGGAGGTGCTGCAAATCCAACCCTTCCCAGGCTGAACCCCTCAGCTTGGCAAGTCAGAGGGGGGGAAAACCAACCCACAAACACAGGAAGAGGAAGAATTAACTCAGGCTGTGAAGTTTGATGAAGTCCTGAAGTCAAAGAGCCGGCGTGCAGCCGGGACAGATGTCCTGGATGCTCCCAGCACGGCTCTGGATCTCAGCACAGCAGCTGCAGCCACGCTGCACCTGCATTTAGGAACAACCCTGGGACCAGGCACGCAGCCTGAGCTGCAGGTGCTGCAGGGGAACAGCTCTCTGCTCTCCAGATGGGCTCCAGCATGCACCAACATCCACTGCACCCAGCTGGCCCCCAGCCTGCAGCCGGGCACGTGGAATCCCCGCTCCCAAGCTGGGCAGCCCAGCAGGTCCTGGCTGTCCTGAGGAGCCCCTCACGGCCAGGGGAAGGCTCTGGGAGCTGGTTCCCAAGGGCTGCTGCCTGTGAGGCAGCCTAGGGAGCATGGGAAAGGGCTTCTCACTGGTATTTCCTGCTCCCTGTGTGATCCCTGTGCGCTGCCGGGGCCGCACCCCAGCACAGCCCGCGGGACAGCCCGGCCCTGTCACCTCTGCTGTCACCCCCTGACACACAAGACATCCCTATCCCAAGCCCCCCCGGGGGTTTGATTTACTCCCACCTCTTCACAACACCTCTGCCTCCCTGATCCCGAGGCAGTTTCCACTTGTTTCCCTTTTTGGAGGCCAAGGTTGCTGCTGCACAGACACCTCAGACCCCAGTGAGGAGCAGATCCAGCTCCTGGATGCAAACAGCCACCCCCACAGTAATAATCCTTGCATTAGTCAGGATCCCTGATGCTAATCTTAATTTTGTTGACTATCCGGTATTTAGTGGGAGACAGAGTACAAGAAAGCAAAGCCTCACACAGCTGGCAGAAATTCACAGGGGGAAAAAATGTTCCCAGTTGTTAATTTATTATGGCTGCAGTATCTCAGAGAGAGTGAGGCTCGTTCAGCACGAACGCTGGGATCTCTCTGACGTGTTTCTACCAGGGAACAGCCAGAAGAGATGCCCACAGCAGGAGGAATCCTCTGCTCCTGCAGGTTTCCCCCACTTTAAGCCAAGGTTTGTGGCCCTGAAGGATCCCTGTCCCCCAGCAGGGCCACCCTGGGTATGCTGCTGCTTCTGGCCTGGCTGGACACAAGGTCCATCCCTCTGCATCTGTTCCTGGCCTGTTCACCTGGACACGCCCCAGCTGTTGGCATCAAACCCTTCCAAACTTCCACCAGGTTGATTTTTTTGATTTTTTTGTTGCCTTCCCTTTTACCCTCTTTAAATTGAGTACAACCTTGGCTCTCACTCCTCCTCCCAGCATCACCCTGCAGGTCACAGCATTGCTCCCCAGACCAGCCCTGCCACTCACCACAGCTCCAGAACTCACTTCAGAGGTTTTTACTGTGCTTCCACCACATCCCAGTTCCTCTGGGCCACAGGAGACAGCCTTCCCAGCAGGAATCTATAAATTAGCTCTCCAGAGCAAGATGGTTTTTAGGGAAATGAGGCCCATAACCTGGGCTCTGTTACTTAAAAGCTACAAGAGTTTATGCTAGAGGATAAAAAGCCAGCTGTGCTGTGAGTATTTAGGCAAAAGGAATTAGCAATGCAGGATTTAGCCCAAAACTCTTCCCCAGAACAGAGGTGGGAGCAGGAGTGGTGTAAGGACAATTCCAGTCAGCTGGGATGGGTGCAATGGGAAGAGACCTTTTTCTGGCAGATCAGGTGGAACTCAAGAGCTGCTCAAACCCAGAACTCAGCAAGATCCAACTTCTGACTTTCAGCTTTAGGACAACTGAGACATTTCTGTGAGACACTGAATTTTTATAACAAGAGACAGGGGAGTTATTCCAGCTTTCCCTACATAGGAATTATGCCTAAATCATCCAATGATGACTGTCAAATCACCAGTTCCTGCCCTTCCCCAACGCTGCCCTCACCAGATCCATCAGCACTGCCTGAGCGCACTCCTGGAGTTACCAGGATCCCATCTGTCACACTTTTAAATAACTGTCTGATCGTTATGAATTCATTTGCTATTCATTGTGATAATGTTAATCAAGATGAATTAATAGAGTCCTCACACTGTATGTGCTCCCTGGGGACTTCCACCACCATTTAGAAATTAATTAATGGACCTGTAATTTTTAGCGGTGCTGCCCATGCAATCACTGCTAACGGCAGGCACGGAGCAGGTACCTGCTCACAGAGGGGCAGGCAGAGTTCCAGCACTCCTGCTGCTCTTCCCAGCCCTACTCACCTTGTTCTGGGGGGCTGAAAGGTAACTGGGTCCCCAGCTGCCTGTGGAAGGCTCTGGATGCAATGCCAGGGGAAAGGGATGCTCTGTATTTCTCCGGCTGAACCCACAGGAGAATTCTTGGCTTTTTTTTGGTCATCTGAGTCTCCCATGGCTCAGGTTTTGGATCAGATTTTCCTTCTCATCCTGCTGTACATCTCCCATGGGATCCAGTACTCCCCACTGCTCTGCACCCAGGACAACACCAGCCCCCACTGCCCTGAATGTCTCAATCTCTCCATTTAATGGCCTGCTGGGGCAGGCACATTTGTTTTGAGCACCGAAGGGTGAAGCTCAGCAGGGCCAAGGAGATCCCCTGGGTGCCCTGGCAATGCCCCCACACCTCCAGCACACACAGCTGTGCCACTTGGTGACACTGGTCCCCAGGTAACCCCACAAACTGAGCGTGGCAGGGTTTGCCCAGCACTCAGAGCAGCTCCATCACTGCCCCATTTATTCAACACTCCAGACAGGGCTAAGTGCTCTTCAAAGGCTCCCAGGCTGGAGCTGTGGGCCAGGGCCAGAGCAGGGCTGGCTTTATCAGCCTGTCAGGGAGGCAAGTGTGGCTCTGAAGATGTAAGGGGAGAAAGCAGCACAGAACTGGGGTCACTCTCACGTCATGTCTGCTAAAAGCCTGTTCTGCCAGCAGATTAGAACAGACGCAGTCAGCATTTAAAAAGATCATTTGAAAGAGGCACTGCTGGGGAAGTTTAGATCCTAAATTTAAATTCCAGTAAGGGAAGAGCTATCTTAAAGAGACCGAACTGCTTTCCTCTTCCCAACGAGAAAAAAAAAATGCAGCATTGCACTAAGTGGTGAGGATGCTCAGAGAAGCCATGGCTGCCTCATCCCTAGAAGTATCCAAGGCCAGGCTGGAGTGGAAATTGTCCCCAGCCATCACCTAAGCACAGTGCTGCTCCAGAGAGCACAAGAGGCTCTGGAGGCCACAAAACCCTCTGGCTGCGACGCAAAACCGAAACACAAACGTGCTCTTCATCCCCAGCTCTTGGCCGGGCTGACGCTGCCTCTGGGTGCCCACTGAGGTCCCTACAGCACCCATGGGTGCTCTGGCCAGGCCAGGCCTTACCTTCTCTCTTCATGCCCATGGCCAGACACTTCTGGTAGCGGCAGTACTGGCAGCGGTTGCGCTGGCGTTTGTCGATCAGGCAGTCCTTGTTGTCCCGGCACGTGTAGGTCAGGTCCTTCCGCACCGTGCGCTTGAAGAAACCTTTGCAGCCCTCACAGCTGTAAACCCCGTAATGTTTACCTGGGGGAGGCAGAAAACTCGGCTTTAAAGGCGGCCCCAGCTCCTTTCTTTGCCAGCAGCTCTTCCCAGAGCCTCTCCCAGCGGCGTTTTGGGGGGAGCAGAGGTTTCTCGGCTTCCATGGAATTGGGATGCCATCCATGGGGCACATCCTGCTTTACAGCCAGGGAAAGGCCATTTCTGGGCCTTTCCAGCAGGGGTGGGGCAGGGGTGTCCCCTTGTACCCCTGGGAGCTCTCTGAACCCCCACAGCCTGCTCTGTATCATCTTCCCACCCTCCACTTCCAGCCTGGAGCACAGGATGGGTCACAAAGGGCTCAAAATACAAGCCAGGCAAGCAGAGCTCTTCTGGAGCAGGAGGCTTTAAGAAGAGCAGCAGAATAAAGGGAACGAGCACATCTTTATGTCCCAGGAGTGGAGAAACTCCATGCAAAGAGCACCTTTTCATGTGGCACTGTGTGACAGTACCAGTGCAGATCAAAGGATGGGGAGAGGGAGGACACCCCCCTGATGTCTTGTCTGACAACAGGGTGAGGATGTGACCCCACTGCTGAACAGGGACTTGGGGTCTCCTAGCTGAGGCACAGGCAGGTCCTGCCCCAAAGGAGAGCTCCTGCTGGCACTCCCCGTGCTGCCAGGAGCCAACGCCAACTCTCTGCCAGGGCACCCACCCCCCGAGCCCACTGCCCCGAGCCCCTGCAGGGACAGGTGCCAGCCTCACCCGAAGATCTGTCCCCACAGATGGCACATATGTGCTTGGTGAAGGAGGCCATCGTTCCTGAGGGATGTGCTGGCACTTTGAGGACTCCATTGAGCCCCAGGGGTGGCTTGATGTCTTCTGTGCTGGTGACGGAGTTCATGGGCGAGTTGAGCTGTGGAGGGACAAGCACAGGGCTCAGCTGGGTCTGGGGACATAGGGACGTGGGGCTGTGTCACTCACACACAGGACAGGAAGGACAAGCAGGGGACAAGCTTCCAGTGAGGACCAGCACTGCTGAACCAAGAGGATTTGGCACAGGAGCCCAAAGGCACAACATTCATCTACCCTGGCACAGGAGCTGGGGTGGCTCTGAGCTGGCAGCAGGGTGACACAAGGGGCAGGACACAGCCAGGCCCCTGAGCACTGTGCCTATCCAAAAAGGATGTTCTTCCATGATTTAATTGGAAAGCAAGTTCCTCCTGCACTGCCCCAGCACAGCCCCCAACAACCAGGGGACACAGGGAAGATCTGCAGTGGTGGCTCCCAGCTGCTGGCTGGGAGAGAGCCCTTGCATGGATGATGAAGGCCAGGACACTCTTGTTTAGCTCTGCAATTTATAGATATCCCTTCAGCATTATCTGTCCAAAGGAAAGCTCCATGGCAAATAAACACATCCCAGATGCAACCAGGGCCTGGATTCCAGAGCTGGAGTGTGTGGGACGTATCCCTACAACGCCCAGATGTCTGTCCTTCCTTCCCTCAGCCCCCCAACAAGCAGAGAATTGGGTGGGACTGGTGCTGGCACCATGGCACTGCTGTGGAGTGAAGGGTTTCTGGGCTGAATGCCCCACGGGGCTGTTACACCCCTGGGTGCAAAGAGAAACTGAGGCACAGAGCTGTAGGATCTTGGTAAGGGGACAAGCTCCTGTCCAGGAGGATTTGGGGGTGATGGACTGGTCAGAGCTGGCTGGGAACACTGTGGGTGTCCCCAAGGGAATCATCCTGCCAGGGATTGTCACAGAGCCACCATCCCTGCCAACCTCTAAACCCTGGATGGATACACAGGCCTGTGCCTCAGATTATTGCCTTTCTCTGCCCTAACAGAGATCCTCAGCAATTGCACTTGTCACAAATTAATGCAGGGAAGTCCCAGTGCTTGTGATCTGTCAATGACAGTGCCACAGCCACCCCTCTGCCTTTCAAACCTCCAGGCTGGCGGGGAATATTTGGCAAGCAGATGACTGACAGCCACACAACAGAGCCAGGTAAACCCACCCTGGAGAAACGGGGTGGATTTGCCTCCCTCTGCCACCCTGCCTGTGCCAGCTGATGCATCAAAGGCAGCTGGGACCTGGTGCCACCCACTCCTGGCTTGAGCTGCTGTTTGACAGAGCAGAGAGGGGAGGGAGGAGCAGGTCCCCAGGCAGGACCATCTCTTTTTGAGGCCCACATGATCTCTCTGGGAGCAGGGGTTGCCAAGTCAGGGTGACCTGCTCCAGGAATTCCTCCCGGAGCCCTTTCTGGGAAGTGGAGCCAATTCCCAGGTGCAGCTGGTGGCGATGGCTGGTGTCACACTGCATCCCTGGCTCTGGGAGCCAGCCCAGAGGCCACGGCTGCCTGATGAAGATTAAAGCCCTTCCCACCACTTCCCCCAGCCCCAGCAGCCCACAGAGCCCACTCTGAAAGCACTGGGGGGACAATGGGCAGAGCAAAACCAGCCCAGGAGGGTGAGGGTGTCCCACCAACCTCCTCAGCCTGGAGAATCAGCTGCTCAGAGCTGAGTCAGCCCCGAGCTGGGGAGGGGAAAGTCATCAGTTCCTCTCCCAGCACCGGCCCCAAACCTCAGCAGAGCCACCCTGGGGTTCCCACACCACCCTGGCGCCTGCCCTGGCTTTTCCCCTCTGGGAGCACGTGCAGGGAAGGGACAGAGGAGGGGACAGCAGCCCCTGGCCTTGGCACAGCACTTCTGCTCTGGGACAGCACGGCTCCAGCTCAGCAAGTGAGCCCAGACACGGGAGGAACCAGGGCTCTGCCTCCCCAGTGACACCAGCACCTCCCAGCTCCTTCTCCTCCCTCTGCAGCTCATCACCCCCAGACTGAATCCTGGCCCTAATGGCAAGCAGAGCTTTATTCCTCCTCCTCCCATTCCAAAAAACATCCCAGCCCTTCCCTGGTCCCCCAGGCACCCTTAAAAAGAGCACTGTGCAAAGGCAGACAGGGCTCTGGAGAATCCTAATCCTATGTCTGATCTCTCCCCACTGGCCCCCGGGCATCCCAAGCTGCTGCCAGCCATGCCTGGGGCAGCTGCTCCACACAGCCCTGCAAACTGCATGGAAAGTCCTTCCCTCCCAGCTCCTGCTGACAATCCCGTGCTTTTTTCCCTGTTTTCCCATCATTTTTAGGTAAGAGGAAACAAGTAATGTGTTAAATCCCAGAGCTGCTGGGTCTAGCCCCCCAGGCTGGCTGGGACCCTGCTCACCCCTGGGAGCTCCCCTCATTCCTGGGCCAGCTCAGCACAGCATCCCCCTCCCATGGATTCTGGGATCCCTTAGCAGGATCCCTGCCACATGCCCTGATTTTTTGGGGCTGTGTTTGCAAAACCTGTAACATCCAGGGAAAAACTCCCAGTGCAGGAGGGAGGCAGCGTGCTGGGAGCCGAGGGCTGCAGGGTCCTCCCCTCTGCAGCAGCAGGCGGGATGGGGTGAACCCCCCATTTTTTGGGAGCCTGGCAGCTCCTTCCCATCCTGGCAGAGCTGGGACAGAGGGGACCCACCCTGGGGACCTCATAGAGCGCGTGCCCTTCTGCTCTGCTGCCTCTCCAGAGGCGATGAGGCGTGGCCTGATGGCAAGTGGCATCTGCCATCTGATGCAAACCACCTTCCATCAGTGCCAGCCCTGCCCGGCGACGGGGGCCACACGCCTCATTACCCCGGTGTTCTGCTGGCTGGGGCAGGGGGGAGCTGAGCTCCCCACTGAGCATCGGCCTCACTGCCACCCCCTCCTCCTCCTCCTCCTCAGCCTCCCCCTGCACTCTGCTGGCCCAGGTAGGCGCCTCTGTCCACTGCAGGGATGGGGACAGGGAGCTAATGTGGCCAGACAGGGAACAGATGGCAGGAGCCATTAGGCTGAAGCCCTCCGAAGTGTCACCTCGAGGAAAAACACTTAAGACAAGTCCCTGAATGAAGGACGGGCATTCTGAGGGCTGGAGCCAAGGGCTGCAGTCACAGGGGCTGGAGACACCAGGGGCTGGAGCCACAAGGGCTGGAGACACCAGGGGCTGGAGACACCAGGGCTGGAACCACCAGCGCTGGAGTGACAAGGGCTGGAGTGACAAGGGCTGGAGACACCAGGGCTGGAGCCAGGGAGAGCTGGAGACACCTGGGCTGGGGACACCAGGGCTGGAGCCATCAGGAGCTGGAGACACCTGGGCTGCAGTCACAAGGACTGGAGACACCAGGGCTGGAGCCAGCAGGACTGGAGACAGGGAGGGCTGGAGCCATCAGGGGCTGGAGCCACCAGGGCTGGAGTTACCAGGGCTGAAGCCACAGGGACTGGAGCCCCAAGGTCTGGCATCACCAGGGCTGAAGCCAAGGGCTGGAGCCACCAGGGCTGGAGCCACAGGGGCTGAAGCCACCAGGGCTGGAGCCATCGTGCTCCCAGCACCATCCCACCACACTCTCACTTCCCCTTCTGCCCTGCAGCTCAGCTTCGTTTCGGTTCCCCCGCTCGCCGCTCCCGAACTGCACCTTACAATCTCCCCTTCCCCGCCTTGTGGCTCCCCCCAAGGTTGCCTCACATCCCCCTTCCCACTCCTTCCCCACCATGTTGGTGCTGGAGCTGCTGATTTCGCCCTGGCTGCCCGTTCCCAGGCACGGTTTCATTTCCTCTTCCCTCAGCCCTGGGGTGGGAGGGGATGTGTCCACCCTGCTGCTCTCCCACCCTGAGAAGCAGGGTGCAGGTCCCTGCTCATCTGAGGGGGTCACAGGCTGAACCCTGCATGGGGAAACCTCATCCAGAAGCAAATCTTATTCCTCTTTGACCAGCACAGGGATGCTGGATAGTGGGGAAGCTGCCTGCAGGTCCCATGGGATAGCAGTCAGCACAGCCCTTCATAGTAAAAAACCCTGTTATCTCTGGGAATAAATCAGAGCAATATTTAAAAATAAAGGTGCTGGCAGGTGCTTGAGTCCCAGAGAGGGCCTGGAATAAATAAACCCGCAGCGAGTGGCAGGTGGTGGCCAATTCCTTAATCTGCCCTTTTACTAAACATATCCCGTGCGAGCAGCCAGCAACAGGTGGCAGGGGCTGGCCAGCACCCCGATCTGGCTATTTTTAAAAAGAGCTTATCTCGCCCTGCTTGGAGGGGTTTTTACATAATCTTCAGCCACTGAAGGCCAGTCTTTGCCCTGTGAGGAGAAAGGGGCAGCGGGCAGAGGACCCCTGGGTTTGTACAAGTGACAGGAGAAGGGGAAACGGGCTCGGGTTGTGCCAGCAGAGGTTGAGGTTGGCTGTTTTGGGATGAGTTCTTCACTAAAAGGGTTGTCAGGCTGTTCAGGGAAGTGGTGGAAGCACCATCTCTGCAGGGGTTACAGGTGTGTGGGTGTGGCACTTGGGGACATGGGTTTGTGTTGGACTTGGATGGTCTTAAGAGGGTTTTTCCAACCAAAACAATTCCAGGATTCTGTGGGGATCGCGGGCTGGCTTTAGAGGGGATGTGCTGCTTCCCAGGAAGGAGAAGAATCCCAAACAGTCCTAGGGTGGCTCTGGCCCCTGCCACAGCTACACCAGCCCTCAGGTGACCCAGGTGTGCTCACTACTCCCCTTCCACCCCAATCCTTGGGACAATAGGTGATGGACAGCCGTGTTCCAGCTGCCCTGCTCTCCCACAGCCCTCCAAAGCAGCAGGATGCCTCCAGCTTAGTTTCCTCCTTGTGCTTCTGCTTTTTGCCCCTCCTTGGTGCCTGTGTGGATGAGGAACCCCCCCAGAGGTGGCTCCTCCTTGCCCAAAGAGGCAGCAGTGACCCCCTGAGCCCCATCCCCTTACCTGTGGGCTGCTGGTGCCGAATCCCAGGCTGGGCGTGGAGGGGACAGACATCGAGTGTGGGCCCATGGGGGAGCTGATGACGGAGAAGGGGGGGCCCATGCCATTGATGGGCGAGCTCAGGGTGCTGATGGGCGAGTGCAGCTGGCCCGGGGAGCCCAGCGAGGAGCCGATGCCCGGCCCGATGGACGGGTGCAAGGAGGGGGTGGCCATGGGCCCCCGGCTCGTGGGGGAGTTCAGGGATGTGGAATTCACTTGGTTGGAGAAATCTGGAAGAGAAGGAAGAGAAGAAAGGGCTTGAGTGATCCACGTCCCCCCCACCACCACCACAAAAATCCCAGTGCAGCTCCACCTTTGCAAGCCACCTTCTTCGGGTGTATCCCTGCAGGCATTAAGGCACATGCTGAGAGCATTTCCACCTCGTTAAGAGCATTTCCACCTCAAGCCAGGCAGCAGTGCCCTCCTCCACCTCCCTGGCACAGCTCTAAGCTCTGCCAGGGGTTCAGCATCG
>CM031872.1:3171536-3201520 GCA_018697195.1 Certhia americana
CCAATCCCTGGTACCTCTCCCCATATCCCAATTCCTGGTACCTCTCCCCATATCCCAATCCCTGGTACCTCTCCTCATATCCCAGCCAAAGCTGGGAACAGAACTGCAAAATCCAGGGTAGCATCTAAACTGCTGTGTCACCCTTCCCTCAGACAGCATTCTTCTGGCATTATCATAATTATAATAATAATTACAGCAAGATCATCATCGATAATTTTCAATAAAGGAAAAAAAAAACAAAACACCTTCATAAAACATTTGTACCCAACATCCCTGGGCACCTCCACAGCTATTTTCCATCCCTTTGGCATTCAGCACCAAGCTCCAGCTTGGACCAGCCAACATCCATGGCTGGATGCACCCCAGATGGACAGGTCAGCCCCTCCAGGAACACCCGGAATGCCACCAGCCCTCGACACCCTTCCCTGTGGCATTTTGTCACCCAGTGTCACTCCAAGTGCTGTTGCCTGGCCAGGGCATGTCTGCAGCAGCTGAAGCAGCTTTTGCTGATCCAGCACTATCACCAAGGGCTGTGATTTTAACATTTTTAGACCACAAAATGTCCCAGAGCAGAAACAATTCCAACGTGCAGAGGCGCTTTTTTTTTTTTTTGTCCCAGGATAGCTCATTTGTACTGGAATAAAGTGTACCAGCATAAGCTTTCACCAGAATAATCTTCATTTATGCCTAAGAGGCTTTGCCAGTAAAACTACAGTGACCTAGCTCTGCTGGCAAACCTTTTCTGGCATATCCTGGGAGTTTACTCAGCAGCTCGGTGGCTCAGCACTCAGATCTGAGAGAGGGGAAGTTAAAAAAAAAAAAAAAATATTTCAAGGCACAAACAGACTCCCTGAGCTGTGTTTTTCTGCAGCTGAGGAGAAGCTGCTCACCTAAGATACAACCCAGAGCCAATCCATTGGGATCAGAGGGGTTTGAATCACCCCAGGCAGGGCTTGAGGAGCTGTCACTGCAGGGCCAGCCCAAGAACCTGTCCCTGACACCAGCTGAGATTTGGAAAAGTCACTCACAACTCCCTCCTTCCGCTTTTCTTTTTTTCCCTCTTCCTCCTTAATCAGAAAGCAAATCAACTCTGGGTATTAAACAGCAGGAAATTCTAAATTTGGGTTGCCACTCCCTTCCTTAAGTCAGCCCTTGGTGTTAGGGCTCTGCAGGGCCACGCTGGGAGGGGAGCAGGACCAGCAGCACGGATCAGGATTGTGCCAACATCCTCCTCCTCTGCTCTCCAGCATCACTTTGGGGATGCCCAAGTTCCAAATCCTCACCCCCAAATCCACGAGGATCAGGTAAAGGCAGCACCCCACATTCCTTCTTTGCTGACTCTACACCAAAACGAACACGGCAGTAAAAATCCAAAAAAATGGAATGAAAATTGCTTTCACTCCTCCAAAGCAGTTCGGGAATCTCACATGCTTTCCAGACCTCAAATGATGGAGGTTTCCCTTTCCTTTTCTCTCACTTTCCCCACAGCAAACCTGGGCATGAGTGGCAAACAGCAGGAGAAGGACAGGATCCGGGCAGGACGGTGGTTTTCATGTGAAATTTGCCATGGTAATGCTGTGACCACAAGAGGTCAGGTCCTCGCTTTTGTCCTGATCACAAAACTCGGGCATGAATTTAAATAGCCCCTGGCCTACAATCTTGAGTAAGTTTGCTCTCAATTTATAGCAGCACAGCTGAGAACTGAAGGGAGGATGGAGCAAGAGCTGCCTCTTCCCCTTCCAAGGGTGGCTGCTGCCACGGACCCAGCAGTGCCTGACTCAGGGTGACCTGAGTGTGGTTGTTACCCCAAAAACTCACCCACGGATCCAAGAAATAAGCAGCATCCTGTGGCAAATCCAAGCAAGTTAAAACTGCATTGAAAGCACTTTGCCCAGCGAGGACAGACCTCTCAAACCACCTGGGTTCCAAGCACACAGGGAAGCCCTGGGAATGGATCCCAAGGTGTCAGAAGATGCAGCTGTGTTTTATCCATAAATCCCTTCTGAGTATCTTTTCCACAGCCACAGGCAAAGGGATGTAGGACCACGGGAATGCAGCATGGTCAAGAGTGTTGAGGAGCTCTGATTTCACCAAAAAGTAACTGGAATTGGTTTTTCTTTTTACGTTTCTGGCCTCAGGTACAAAGACAAACCTGAGAACATCCCTCTGAGACCCCCCCCAAACCCTACACACGGGGCAGCACACAGAAATCTGCCTTTTTGCTGGCATTTCAAAACCACCACGTGAAGTTTCTCTTCGGGAATCTGCTCCGAGATTTGGGAGAGTTCCTCCAGCCACGCTCAGAATCTTCCCCAGGTGATGCCGTGGTGGTTCAAGCTGCTCAAGGACAGTGAGAAACTCAAGTTTCAGCTGCAATCTGCACGAGGTGGGTTCCTCCTCCCAGCAGGTTTCACTTTGACCAAACCAAAACCTCAAAACCTCAGAGTTTCTCACCTCTGGCTCCGCTCTCCCCCCAAAACCTTCCCGCAGCAGCGCTCGGCACCTCCACCAAACCCAGCCAGCAGCAGAGGGGCTTTTTGGGGTTTCAGTGCAGCAGCAGGGGTTTTCCTTGGCTGCAGGAATTCTGCAGCACTGCATGCTGCCAGGTATTGGTGCAGCATTTCACCTGACGGGCCCTGGCGTGAGATGTCAGCACCCACGAGTGGTTTTTCCACTCTGCACGCCAGCCAGCCTCTCCCTCCCCTGCCAGAATTCCTTGCTCACCACTCCGGAAACCTCTGCCCTCTTCCCACAAGGTAAAGGGGAAGTGTAAAAGCGTCCCACTGCTGAGCCACGGGGGCTCCCCCAAAGTGGGACCCACCCCAAAAGCGTGCAGCAGCATCCCAGTCCCACAGCTGGGTCACCTCTGTCCCTGCAGCTCCAACACCTGCTCTTCCTCTCTGTGCTGTTTTATTTTCTCCTCTGGAGAAAAATCCCAGAGGAGTTTTGGCAATCCAAAACTCAGCTCACCCCATCACCTGCTGGAATTTGGGTGCCCAGGGGTCTGGAGACTCTCCACGCATTTATCCAAAAATGGGACAGCTGTTCCTGATGCTTCAGAGCTGCCATGGAGGAGGCACACAGAGCCCATGCCAGGGCTGACCACGTGTGCTCAGCATCAGCACAGGGGCTTATTTTGGATTCTTTCCCCTAAAATCCCATCCCACCCTCACAGGAGCCTGCTAAAATCACACCCTGCTCCTGGAACAGTGGTAGAGCTGGAAGCCTGCAGGGGCTCCCCCATCTCCAAGGGGGAAGGATTGAAAAGGGGAATTTTCCAGAAGCTGCCGGCCTCACAAGCTGCCATGTCAGTGCAGGAAAACTCCTCTTCCTCCTGCACTCCTGGCTTCATGGACCCCATCCCAAATCATCTCCACATCCCAAAGCATCTCCCCACCACATGGAGGACCCCCACCCTTGTCTCCAGGGGCAGGCAGTGAAGGGAAAAGCAGGAAGGGCGAGGAGCAGGACATATGGGAATTGTGAGGAGAGCAGGGAAGCCCAGGGGAAGGGGAGCAGGCAGAGCTGGGTGGAGGGGGGGAGGGTGCACCCAGGCAAACAAGGATTCTGCTGATAAAGCAAATGTGACTCAATCACACGCTTGTGCAAAGATGTCACAACAGCGCTGAGAAATTACAGGCTCCTATTTCATCCCTCAAGGGCCGGCTCTCACAATGCTCTCTGTTTCTGCAGTCAGAGTGCCCCTAATTTACTGGCTGGGAACCCGCTGCAGGGCCAGCCCATAATAGGGGCAGTGTAGTGCTGCTGCCAGGGCTCCTGGGCTGCCAGGGGATGGCTGATGAAGGGCTCGACGTGGCAGCTCTTCAGAGCCTCTTCAGAGCAGGGCTGGTCCCTCCTGATGCTTTTGGGGTGTGGGACAGGGGAGTGATGTCCCCCCCCAACCCAGCTCTCCACCCCAAATCTGGCAGAGTTGGGATTTCCCAGGAAGATCCTGCTTGGGGTTGCATCCCTCCAACTTCTTGGGTGTCCTCACTCACCCTAAAAGGGAAGTTTGAGGGATCCCACTGTCAAGGAACAAGGGCTCAGCCACCACACTGCTGCCATTGTCCCCTGCCACCAACCTTCCCCAAACACAGCCTGGAGCAGGCCACGTCTGAGAGGTGACTGGATCTGCTGGCCCCTTTCCAAACTAGCAGGAAATGATGCTCCCTCTGCTCCACAAAAACAGAGAGCTGCTCCCCAGGGATTCTTTCTGGGGGATGCAGGCACTTCCCAAAGTCTGCCCAGGGAGCAGGATGAACATTCAGAGCTCCTCATCCTCCCTGCAGCCTTCACAGCCTCACTGGTTCCATCCCCATCCCCAAAAAGAGCACGGTGAGAGCTCAAGCCCAGTGGTCCCACAGGTTGCTGGAGCTCATTATGGCCTTTTAATTACATTCAATTGCAGTTTTATGGGCTTACGGGCAAATTGGAAGTGATCTAATTGCCCTTGAGGGGGTGCTGGGCTCTGAGCTATGAAAATCCAAGCAGGATCCAGGGAAATGTGCGGGGAGCTCGGAGGCTTTAGGCTCATTCCAGCAGAAAGAGGAGAAGCTTCCACTCACGCTGGAGATGCCCCAGGACATCCCACCAACAAACCTCACACCTGGCCCACCAGAGAACCCAGATCAGGCACTGCCTCAGCTCATCCCAACCACTGTCCCCAGCACCTGGGCTGCAGGGAGGAGGGATGTGGAGAGCAGATGGGGCTCAGACCTGGAGCCAAGCTCTCCACTCCTGTGGAACCTGCTCCCTGGAGCCCTAGAACATCCCTCTGCAAAGCAGGCAGGGCAAGAAGCAGCCAAAAGGATGTGGAGTGCCCTGGGAAACTGGAGCTCCCAACCCTCAGCTCGCTGTGTTCTCCTTCCAGCAGATGTGGGATGAGCCAGAGCCTAAAGACCAAGAGCAGAGCAGCCCAGCAGCTCTCCCAGCCATTGGCTTTGAGATCCATGGGCTAGAACGTGTTGCTCGTTTGCTAATGAGTCCTAAAGGTCTCTTAATGAGTCCTCCATCCTTGCTCTGCTGATTTTGGGGATTGGCAGGAGGGGCAGCACCTCCCCATCACCTCCTGCTCCCACCTGAGGTCAGCACGGAGAGCAACCATCAGCCCACATGGCTTTTGGAGATCCTACAGGATGGGCCAAGCTCCGTGCTGGGGTCTGAGCCAGCAGCAGGAGGTGAGAGGAGGAGGAGGAGGAGGAGGAGGAAGACACAGCCATGAATTGTGGATCCCTGGCTCCCAGGAACAACGGCCCGCAAAGCACCAGGCAGGAGGATTATATTACAGTGCTGTGCGTGCACATTAATCCAGATTTGAGATAATTACAGTCATTCACTTGGCATAATGGGCTTTAATTGATCCAGCAGGGCCTGGGCTGGTGCTCACCACCAGCGTGCAGCTGGCAGCCCAAAACACCAAAGCCATGCCACCACTGACCAGTAAAACCAACACTGCTTACTGGTTTTCCAGAAAACCAGCTGTTGTGGTTTTTCTTAGGCCTTTTCAAGGCCACATGGGTTTTTCCATCTCCCAGTTGAGACCCAGCAAGCCTGGCACGGGCATGGAGGTGTCATCTGATCAGGAGACATCCCGTGAGCACCCAAGTGGGATGAGCTACCCCTCCAGAGGGTTTCACTGCTGGGAACTGGGCAAGGGCAGCCTGTGGGAATGCTGTTTTCCAAGTCTCCTTGGAGAAATGCCCACCTCTCAGAACCATGTGGGGTGGGAAGTTGGTCAACAGATCCCTGAAGGTCCCTTCCCAGCAGCATTTTTGTGCTTTAATGGCCACAGAGCTGGGAACACAGATGGGGAAAGGAACCCAGGGTTCCAAAACTGCCATTCCTTCCCACCTCAGCTCCTCCTGCACGTCTCCACCTGTGACTGGAGAACCCTCTGGAGTGAACCAATTCCCTCAGGGACAAACCACCCACTTTGTGCCCCTCAGCTGCAGGTCCAGGAGGAAGAAGGAGCCTGGGAACTGGCGCTACACAGGAAGGTGTGTAGCAAAGGCACAGTCAGATGCCCTTCCAAAAAAGTAAGTTCCCTCTGGAAACTAGATGCCATGGACTTTTTCTTCAAGAGGAAGAAGTGCCTTTGCTTTTATGTGACCTGCTGGGGATCAGCAACATATTTTGGGCAGGAGGGAAGGTTTAAACCCCCTCAACTCCACCTGTGTGGCCGGAGGGATGGGCAGGCAGGCTTGGGTGGGTTGTTCTCCCTTCCCAGGCCAGAGGGGAGGCTTGGGAAAGCTTTTCCCTCCCTCAGCAGCAAGGGCTGGGCTGCCTGCAAGCTGCCTTTTGGGTTTAAGTTGCTGGTTCGAGTCCAAAGCTAATTAGGCTGCACCAAGTCCAATCAGATAGCCTCAGCTAATTGAGCTCGGCACGGACGGGTCAATGTCCAGCGGGGCTCGGAGTTCTGGCAGCCCAGAGATAACTGCCAGGGCCTGGGAAGGGGAAGGACCCCTCACAAAAATGTTCCCTTCATGTGCAGGCTGAGTTCCCCTGCCAGAGCTGAGCACGCCCTGGGTTAACCCTTTGGGCACTGCCAGCATTGCTGTCCAACCCCAATGGATGGAGAGGCCCCAAGGGCAACGCTGGGCAGGAGTAAAAGGGGCATGAACTAGGGTGACCTCACCAGGCTTTGGTGTCACCTCTCCTGGTGTCACACCAACAACAGGCTTGGTGAGCCACGGCACCGACCACGGAGCAGAACCCCCCCACCACACAGCAAGGGCAAAGCAGGGGAATTCCAGGCACTCAGCTCCTGGAAATGTGACGCTGAAGAACCTGGAGCTGGGTGCTCCATGCTCTCCACACAGCTCCCAGTGCTCCTCCAAAGCTGGAGGAGTTCAGGTGTGTCTGCACCGGACTGCAGCCCCCAGGCAGGACAGAGGGGTCTGTCCAAGCTCTGGGAGCCAGCAGGGCTGTGGGACAGGGTCAGCAGCACTTCCCAGATGTTCCTGGGCATTGCAGCAGTCAGGAGAGGGGGACTGCAGAGCAGTGAAGCCCTGGGATCAGGGAGAGCATGAGGAAGATGAGGGACTTTGAAGAAGGCTCCAACAAGCCCTTCCTTGGGTGGTTCTCAGCCCCACCACGCTGCTCCCCCAGCTCCTGAATTCTAGGGCAGATTCCAGCCAGGAAAACAACAACATCCAGCTTCCCAGGAACCACAGACTTCCTTTTTCCCTCTAATCCTGCCTGGACTTCCAGGCTGAGCACCATCCAGGCGGGCAGGGAGATGGCAGCCTCGATTCCTGCACAGGGAACACCCAGAGAATCCCCACATCCACCCCCTCCACCTCCAGCTGCTGGGGAAGGCTGTTCCTCTTCAGCTGACAAATGGATGAGACGTTTCATTAATAAACCCCAGCTTCTCCTCACACTTCTGATTACAATCTCTCTGTTTGGATCCCTGCTCATGTTACACGTTCGTCTCAATTATATATTCCCTTCTCCTTAAATCCCCACTTATCTCCTTTACCACGTAAGTCACAGAGTGGGCTCTGGTTTGGTTGGGTTTTTTGCTGTGTTTTTCTTTTTGCCTGCCTAACTTTTCCTGCTCCAACAGCAATTAGAAAATAAACAGGAATTTAAACTGCAGCATGTCCTGGTAGAATCTGAGCTCATCTTCCAGCAAACCCATCCAAGGAGGGTGACACTGGTCCTGCTCGCCACCACCTGCTTCCAGCCCCACTGCGTTCACAAAGCACTTCTATTTATTTTTGGCCCAGCCAAATCCTTCCTGGGGCATCCCTGGGAATATCTTCCCCCCACAAATCCCTTGTTCCAGCTGGAGCAGAACATGAGACACCGACCAAAGCAGCAGCACAGGGCCAGCTCAGCCTGGCTCCCCCCGCACTGCCCCACATCCCTCTGGCAATTAAGGCAATTGCTTGCATGGAAACCTAATTATATTAGGGAAGTATTTAGTAATTTTTAACTGTTGGGCTGGTGGCTCAGCTCCCTCCCCCTCCCACATTCCAGCAGCGCTGGGCAGGAGTGCTGGATTCTCCCCCTCTTCCACCACTGCTTTAAAGAGCGAGGAAGAGGAGCAAGGTGGTGTGATGAGCTCTCCTGGTGGTCTTGGAGACCCTGGATGAGCTGGAGAGTCTCCAGAAGTTTGCATGGGATGGCTGGGAATGCCCAGCCCTGGCAGGTGGTGGCCTCTTGATGCCACCAAGACAAAGATGCTCCAAGGGTCCCCTGCCACCCCCGGGCAGGGCCTCAGCCATCTCTGATGAAGATCCAACACTCCAGCCACAAGGTTTTGGGTGCCCTGGATCCGTCTCCATCCCGCACTCTTGTACACAAAACTGATACACCGAGCCCCATTGGGAACCCAAAACCAACAGTCCCAGGAGCACCTTTGTTTGTCCACAGGAGCTCAGCACGGATCGAGCTCCACCATGGACTGAGCTCACCCATGGGGAGCTGTGCACCGTGGGGAACACCACAGGATCATCTCCACAGGCACACCCAGCTCTCTCAGGAGCCAGCAGGACTGTGAGGCTCCCCCAGCCCAGCCCTGATCCCCCCAATTCCTCATTCCCAGCTCTGGAAAGGCCGGGCGATGCCTTTAAGAGGCCGGAGGGGAACGTGATGGCCGCTTTTCCAAAGGCCCATTAATTTGCCAGCGTCACATGCTCCGCAGCTGCAGCCTGGCAGTGATTTATACTCCTCTGAAGTTCATCAGAGGGAAAAGTACTTCCCAGGCACAGCCTATCCCCCCTTTTCCCTCCTCTGCTCCTCTCCGCTGCGAGCTGCCCAGAGCCCGGCGAAGATCCTGTGGTCCCATCCATCACCCCGAGTGTCACCCCCTGCCCTCACCACCCAGCCCAGGCACTCCTCTTCTCCCCGGCATCTGCCAGCAAAAGAAAACTTCCTCTGCCTCCCTCGCCTCCGTGACCCACCGATGAGAAAGTCATTAATTAATAATAAGGGGCAGCGCTGCTCCGGCTCCTCTGCGGCCTGCAGAGCCCCCTCCTCCCCATCCCCAGGCCCTGTAGCCAAAATAAACGTCAGGGAGGAGGCGGGCGTCCCCTCCTCCTGCCGTCCTCCGGGGAGGTTCAAAAGTTCAAGATTTTCACATTTCCCTAACGTTATTTCAGGAAATTGCTGGGGAAAGGAAAGCCGGCGCTGCCGAAAAAGCGATCCGCGGGTGGATCCAATAACACACAGAATCCAGAGGCAGGGCTGGGTGTGTGCCAGGCGTGCCTCACAGGGAGCCCCATCACCACCCCGACGTTTGATTTTTGGAGCATCTTTGCCCAGCACTGTCTTCTGCTGGGTTTTTTTTTTTCCTAAAGCAAACCCTCAGCTGCTCCAAAGCAGCCCCAGAGGTGGGATAAGCTGCCACAAGGTCCTCGGGTCACCGCCCAGAGGCAGGATGCTCAGAGAACCAGCACTTATCAAATTCTAGCAGCTGGTCTGGGGGTGATGCTGCCAAGTTGGTTCAAAGCACCCCTTAGAATATCCTGCAGTGTAGAGAATACTGGTGCCACGCTCCTGGGTCCCCAAGAAATGACAGCTTAGCCCCAAATGTGCACAGGGCTCCCTGCAAGCACTGCCCTGACGTGTGTTTGGGTTCCCTCCTTCCTTCCTCTGAAAACCCTTCGGATTTCACACTTGCACAAACCTCAAACGCCACCCGAGTCACACCTGGGTCTGCATCAAAACCGGGGCTCAACGACAGCTTTCACTGCAGGTTCGTGGGAAAGGTTCGTAAAACTACTGAAACTCCTGGCAAACCTGACTTCGGGGTTACAGTGAAATGTGAAACTCGGCTGCTTTCATGTGGTTTGGGGTTTTTCTGTTGCAAAACATTCGGTGCAGCAGCTCCGGGCGAGAGCGCGACGGCCGCGTCCATAGGAGGCAGGAATTCGGATACACCCCGGCAGCATTCCCTGGCAAATGATTTACTGGGATTGGGAGCCACCTCATTAGCCTGAGGGCTGGAGCAGTGCCACCAGCACGGGGCAGAGCTCTCAGCACTGGCAGGCACCCAAGGCAGGGTGCCTTGCACCAGCGTGGCTCCGATGGCTCCGTGGTTCTGGAAGAGCCTGGAAGAGCCTGGACGAGCCGTGGAATGTGGAATTGTGCCTCAAGCAGGTGCTGGCACAATTGTGGGAGCAAGAGATGCCAGCCATGGCTCTCCTGAGGGCCATCTCATCCCAGCAGGACACTGCACACCTTTTCCCTGCCCAGCTGATGGCACAGAGGGGATGGGAACCCTTCACTCCCTGGTGCTGCTTCGCTCCAGCCAGGCAGGGAGGGAGTGGGATTGGTTTGCTCTGGGATTTGTTAAGTTTGAGGAGTTCTTGGGGTGTTTGGAGTTGGAGCTTCTGCTTTGAGCTCATTTCATCCAGCTGGCCCCACTAATTCCAACTGGAAAGGGATGATGGAGACAACGCCTTGAAAATGAGCAGCGTGAGTATCTCATATCCCTGATTTCCTGGGAGGAACAGGAGCTCTTCCCAGGTATCCATCCCCCTCAGCCTCCATTAACCCCCTTGCTCTCCAACAGCTCCTCAAGGTCTGGGTGTCACCCAGGCCACAAGGGATCAAGATCTGCATTTTGCCACCCATCCCTGAGGCTCTTCATGGCTGGGACAGAGCTCCAGGCACCAGGCATTGCCTCCAGGAGAAACCACATCCCAAAGGAGGGAGCGGGACACCCAGCCAGGTCAAGCAGCATCCAGGGCTGATCAAGGAAGTTTATATTAATTAGAGAGATGTGTTAATACCCTGGGAAAGCCACCAAGCCTGGAATGCTGTGCAGATACCTCCTGCCACCCCTGGAACAGCTCAGTCCCTTGTCAGCCCAGACTCTCCCACTCCCTCCCTGCACTGACCTCTGCCAGGTATCACCTCCCTCACTCCCACCTCATACTTACACCCCCGGGCCACTTTTTTTCCCTCTCTTACACATTTTAAAGCTGTCCACCTTAAAGCACTGCTGCCAATTCCCAAAACACCCCAGCTTAGGTTTATGGCTGCACAAAACCCAGGTGACACCAAGGCCAAGGAACAACACAGGGACGTTGGGTCACTTTCTGAACCCAGCCCAGGCTAGGAAGGGATTAAGCTCATTCATATCCACACTATAAATAATAATAATCATAATAATGTCATTTTTGCAGCGTGGTTCTTTCAATAGGAGATGATGAATGCATTTGTAACGAGCGGTGGTAAAGATTTTCAAGCCATCTAATTAGGGAGCCGTTTCCTTTCCAGACATGCCCAAGTCCCTTTGGAAAAGGAAGCGTGGCCTCCAATGCTCCCTCTCTGCTGTGGGAATGCTACCCTGTATCCTGAAGATTAACCAGAAACTCAAGTGCCCCGGGGGCACCGTTTGGAATCCCCAATTTCCGATATCCTGGAGCTGCCTCACACTGCAGGAGCACCCAGAGGGAGCTGGAATCACACGAGCTCTGCTCCCAGAGGAACCAAAAATCCCAGGGAGGTGCTGGTGTGCAGAACCATCCCACTGTGGCTGGTGCCACGGAGACTCAAAGAGGATGGGGAGGAGAAAGGGATAATACAAGGGACAGTGCTGATGTATTTTTCCATTCGGGCCTGGTATTCCCAGAAAACACTAACTTCATTATTGATTTCTGCTCGTTTGTCATTTTTATAACCTGGGCAGCACTTCTCCTGAGGGCTGTGACTAATTCCACTTCCCCAGGCTGGAAGGGGTGAGAGCCTTTAACTCTTTCAGGATGGGCTCTGGCAGGGCACCCACAGAGATCCCAAATGCTCAGGACTTTATCCCTGGCAATGGGGACACCTGCCTTCCCCAGCTGAGCATCCAGCCTTGGAAAACCCCCGGAGCTGGGAAGGCTGGTGGAACCAGCATTCCTTCCCTCCTTCCAGGCACTTCCCAGCAAAGCCTCGGGATGGAACTCCCAGAGGAGAAGGTCCATTGAGTTAAAGGCAGCAGATGCTGCTTCCGAAGGGTGGGATACGGGGAGCACCGACCACGGCATCTGCAATTATGGAAAGCCAGATAAAGAAAATCAAATCTCATGCTTCAGGGCATGGGCTGATGAGCCCAAGGGTCAGGAAGGAATTTCTCTCCCCTTACACAGCAGTGCACAATTGGGTCAGTGCATTACCGGGTGCCACAAGCCTGGGATTGTTTTTCCCTCTCCTTTTGGAAGCCCTTGGCACATGAACTGTGTCTGAGGGAAGCGACTCCTCTCCCATCACCCACATTCCTAAAGCTCAGAATTCCCGTTCCCAGGTGGAAGATGGCACAAGGACCTCGC
Organism: Certhia americana; assembly: GCA_018697195.1. Classification (NCBI taxonomy): domain Eukaryota; kingdom Metazoa; phylum Chordata; class Aves; order Passeriformes; family Certhiidae; genus Certhia; species Certhia americana. Next base: position 3,183,803 of record CM031872.1, read on the forward strand.
TCCAGGCCACCCCTCTGCTCTGACAACACTCCGTGGTGCTCCCTGCCCCTCTCAGCTTTAATTATTTACCAAAATCACCTAAATCAGCACAATCCCCCCTGTGAGAAAGGTCCTTTTCTCCCCCAGTGTTTGAAAAACGCCGTGTACACCTCTGGTGCTATTTAAACAATGAGCAGGAATAACAAAAGCAGCAATGTTAGCTTAGGAAATAATGCACTGAAAAAGGGGATGAATGGAGAGGACAGAGCAAAAAAAACCCGTATGGTTTTGTTCCCAGAGGTTGGGAAGTGATGGTTTTGTTCCCAGAGCTTGGGAAGTGTTTGTGGTAACAGCGGTTGCTCTCACTTCACGCCTCATCCAGCATCCTTTCCCTTCCTTGAGCAACTTCCCTGTGCTAAAACTTGCTTAGCTGGGAGGATCTAACCACAGGGAAGAGGGTTCAGTTTCAAATTAAAACAAAGCAAGCAAACAAACACAAATTTGGTCTGGAACACGTGTCTATCTGCATCGGCCCTTGCTAAGCCAGGCTTTGCCAAGCCACACGCTGCCTAATCCTGACAAACAGTTGTCAGCCTTTCCCCCTGCCAAGCAGCATTTCAGCAGTGATTCCCTGTCACCCAGGGTGGCATTTCCCAGCGTGATCTGCACTGGTCACACTCGACACCTGCCAGAGCCAGCAGCTTTCCCCAGAACAACCACACTTCACCAACCCTGTCACAGGGGGTTGGTGGGGATTTTATCAAACAAGACCTGTGAGTAGTGCGAGCTGAAGGATGGAATTAATGCACCCAGCAGGGAATCTGGGGGGTCTGGAGCTCCAGGTTGGGGCATGGCATCCCTGCCCTCCTGCTCACAGGAACCCAGGGATGAGCTCAGAACCTTCATCAGGAGCTTGATGGTCAGCACCACCTGCCCGACTCTGCCACCTCGCTGTCAAGCTCATTCTGGACTGCAGTGCAAGATGAGCTGTCCCAGAAAGGTGTAAATCAGCCAGAGGGTGGGTGCTGAGCTCCAAACCCACCCCACCCCGCTGACAGCACAACGTGGGCACATCCACGGGCAGGGAGTCACAGGGGAGGCTGGAAAGCTGGAATCAAAGGTATGAATTGGGACTGAATGGGATTTGGCGTGCCCAGACTTGGTCCCTACAACCCAGACACCCAAGGCAAGACAAGAAAGCAGGAGCAGAAGGCTGGGATGGGGCAATGGGAGGGGGAGAAGAGTTTGCAGGGGAGTTTCTGAAGGAGCCTGTGGTGGCTTGCTTCGGGAAAGGGAAAAAAAAAATATAAGAGGAATGGAACAAAAGGAAGAAAAGGAGAGAAAAGCAGCTGTGGAAGAGGCTGGGGCTGAGGGCTGCGTGTGGGAGCATCTCCAGCAGCACAGAGAGCGTTCCCTCCCCACTGGGCAGGGCTGGACACGTGGCCAAGGCTTGGAAAAGCAAACCAAAGGAAGCAGTGGACAGTTCCAGGAGGCAGCAGAGGGGAAGGATCAGTGCAGAAATGCCAGCACAGAGCTGGGGACAGCCCTGGAGCCAAGGGGAGAGGAGGGGGCTGCACTGGGAGCTGGTCTCTGTCCTCAGTTCTGGTATTTCAGTGCCCAGTGGGTTCCCTGAGGTGATGGAGACACCAAATCACACCTGCAGATCCACCTCCCCATCCCAGCAAAGCTTCAGGAATGCCCCAAAAACCCCAACTCACACCAAGACAGGAAATTCTGGCCACCACGGAGACATCCTCCCCCCAAAACCATCGTGTCCCAGAGCTCGTGTGGGAGCAGGGAGGAGGAAACATCCCTTCCCCTGTGGCCCCATCCAGCAGAACAGCTTGGAGCAAGCTGGGAACATCACCCATGCTGGGAACAAAGCAGTGGTTGTATCCTGGGCACTGGGAGAGCTGGGAGGGGAGTTTCTTTTTTTAAGTAGAAAGGCTTCAGGGGGTTGTTTTTTCCTATTTTTTTCCTTTTTCTGGGTTTGGGTTTTTTCCATGCCAACTGAAAATGTCAATGAAACCAGGACTGTTCCCAGAAAAAGGACTTACAGAGATGAATTAATTTCATGTTTGAGGGGAGTAACAATGGGAATTCTCAAACAATCCCATGTCAACAGCTGTTTTTTTAAGAAAAAACAAGTTTTGTATTGAACAATTTCTTGTTTCTGCTCCTTTGCAGTGATGTGAAATTCTGCAAAGGCTGAAATGAAACCAAACAGAAAGATTTGGAACAAATCTTGAGAGAATTTCATTAAACCCATCCAACACCTTCCCAAACACCCTCAGGCCTGCGTTCCCAATAAAGGCTTGGTTCAATAGGACAGGGATTGGGTAGGGATGAGGTGACACATCCCCATGTCCCAGCAAGGCCACCTCACAGGCAGGACCTGGCTCTAGGACCCCAAATCTGAGTGAGCCCAGAACACGTCAGACCATGCAGGACACCAAAAGGTGCCACTGGATTGCTGAGCTCCAGAACATTAAAAAAATCCCCCAAAAGAGAAGGAAAAAGCAGAGGCTGAGTCATGAGAAAGGGTTGCACAAGTGTGAGGAGGTGTCCAGGGTCAGCCTGGGAGGATTTGGCTCCGGGGCTCCACCCAGTATCCCAGGAATGGTGTTTTCCTTCACTCCCCAGCCCCTCTCCTCCTCCATCCTGGGTCCTGCCAGAACCTTCAGATCTGCCATTTGCCTCAATCTGCTTCAAATTACCCACAGCAATGCTGGGCCCCGAGTGGACACGTAAAGCGTCTCAAATTTATTGTCATTTTCAGCCGTCCCTAACGCTGCCCAGACATTGCTGGAATATTTCCTCCTCCTCCTTCCAGCCCCTCCGATGACTCTGCAAGGCAGAGAGGGACCCGAGGACAGGCAGAGTGGAGCCAGCTGCTTCTCTGGCTGTGCTGGGGGCATGGGAAGGGAGCACTGGGGGTCCCCGAGGTGACGTTGAGCTGGGGGCAATGTCCCCATGGCCGTGCAGTGACCGAGGGGGCTGAGCGGACGCTGAACCCACACCCGGCTCCTGCTCCAGAGAGGGACCAGCACAGGCCAGAGGGGCTTTGGCTGGGGCAGGACCACCCTGCACAGCTGAAAGCCCACCAAAGGCTGTCCCTCAGCTCCTTGCATGGTGCTGGTTTTACCCTGGGCAGGAACTGGGATGTGCCAGATGCCAGCAGGGTGACAGCCCTGCCACCAGCATCTGATCACAGGATTTGGTTTGGGTTGGGAGGGAATTTAAAAGTACATCTAGTCCCACCTCCTCCACAGGCAGGGATCACCTTCCACTGTCCCAGGGTGATCCAAGCCCTTTCCAGCCTGGCCTTGGACACTTCCAGGGATCCAGGAGCAGCCACAGCTCCTCTGGGCACACTGTGCCCATCCTCTGAGTACAGAATTCCTTCCTAATATCTCCTCTGAATCTCCTCTCCTTCAGCTTCAAGCCATCCCAGCCAGCATTCCTGCTGGCATCCCTGCAACCAGGCAGGCACTGAGCCTCTGCCTGCAGCCAGCCTAATGTTGTCACACAAATTGCACCTGGGAAACTGTTACAAGAATTAATTGATCATATAAGTACAGTAATTGGAACTTGCAAAGCATAGATAATTACCTTTTATTAGTTCCTGTAGATAATCCATTATGCACTGATTAGGCCTCAGTGAGGATCTTACAGCCCTGGTTTGATTAATGGCAGATTATGGATATTAAACTCAAGCAGGAATAGATAACTTACTATTTTCTTTCTTGCCTTAGGAGTACATCACCCTATGAGTTATGACCAGGAGCTTTTTGAGGTGCTGGGGAAGTCAGGCATGTCTGAAATTCCCACCTGACCTGACCATGCTCCCTCTCCTATGGTAGATACAAGCTCCCAACTTTTCCCAGTGGCTCAAGATCCCCCACTCCACATTTATCAACCTCCACATGTCCTGCAAGGCCTGACCAGCTCCAAACCTGGAAAAATAACTGCCATCATTTTTTAACCCAAACATCACCCCCTATCTCAGATGCTCTCATTTCCACGGATGCTTTCACCATGTATTTATTTTCCACAATCCTCTGCCCAGGACAGAATATTGATCTGAATTTCCTGCCTACAACTGCTTGGCTGCTGCCTGAGGTTCTTCCTGAACGTGGCAGTGGGGCTGTCCCCACCCCAAAATCAACGTTTTTCCTGCAAGAGGGATCCTCAGTGGGATCAGCTGTAGGACCAGGGTTCTGCTCCAAGGACCGTCACTCCCTATTCGCAGAGTGAGGAGCAGAGCATGGGGGCAACTGGACAAAATCTGCCTGCAGGCTACAGGAGGCTTTATTTAAGGGGAATAAATAAAAAATAAGGCTGTGATTATCTCGGGCCACTCTCCAGCTGCCACCCAGGGAGGGGGGGAAGCGTTTTTTCATATGAATAAACAAACGCCAGCGGATGTGACATGCCGAGGCACAGGCACGGATTCCTCCTCTCTTCCTGGCCAGATAACCCCGTTATCAGCACGGTGTTGGGGATTAGGAGAGAGGAGGATAGGAGGAAAACAGCAAATATGGGAAAAAGGAGGGAAAAAACACTCCTTGGAGAAGCCACGGGAGCGAGGAGGCTGCGTTCAGCGCCAGCCTATTCATCCTGCATGCTCCGCACTGCCAGGGCTGGGGATGAATGGGATTTACTGCCCATTAAAATAAAGCCCTTTCTGTAGTTTATAAACAAAGTCGCTGCTCGGTGGGAGGTTGGACATTTTAGTTCATTAAGCAGCAAATAATCTCTGTCACTTTTTTTATTTTTAAGTTTATTTACATGTAAGGTTGGGCTTTTTTAGCCTTTCCTCCTCCTCTTCCTCCCCCCCCATTAGCCAGGAGCCAAAATCTTCTCCAGGCCTCGAGCTTGCTCCTCCTGTGGCTGCTGGCCAAGCCACGGAAATAATCCTGCTTATGTATCAAAAATGTTCCTTACAGGAAAAAGAAATTTATATCTGCCTAAAGCCCAGGCGTGGGTGAGGGGGGTGCCAGGGCAGTGCTGCCGGGCACAGAGAGAGGCTCAGCAGCCATCCTGAGAATAGAACCGAGCCCTGGGGGAAAGCCAGAGACACCAGCAGAGACTGCCAGGTCCCAGCGTGGCCTGGGACACCGACAGGGACAGGGACACCGTGATCAGAGCCCGTTGTGCCAGGCAGGAATGCAAACAGACCCTTCCCTTGGCATTACAGTAACTCCGCGTGTCTGCCTGGAAATGTCACCTTGTCTTGGAGCCTCAGCTTGTGCAGAGGGACACCTTGCAGGGAGGAGAGGGTGACAGGGTGACACAGCTCCAGTGAATCCCTGGTGGCACCTCCAGCTGCCTGTGCCTGGCCCTTTTCCAGAGGCCAGTGGAGCTGTTCCTGGCCAGAACTCCCCAGCCCAGGCTCAACATCAAAGCTCTGCCAGCAAACTCCTCCAGCAGCAGAGGGAAACCTGCAGGATGCTGAATCCAACTGTGCCTCGAGCCTACGGATGTCCTACCCTAAAAACAGCTCAGGGATGGCACCGTGGAGCAGCCAAGAGCCAGCTGAGTGTCCCTGGTGCTCTCTTCACCTTCAGCACAAGGCACAACTGCGAGGGAACAAGACAACACCCAGCCTGGCCTGCAGCAGCTGTAAAGATGCTCTGCTGGACTTCTACAAGGGGATGTGAACTCCCTTCCCAGCCTGGCTCAGGGATGCCCTCCTGAACCGTGTTCCCATCACGGTGCTAAGCGGCTCCCGCATCCTTCCCTGCTTGCTCTGTCACCCCTCCAGTGACTCAGCCCTGCTCCCTGACGGGCAGAAGGGATCCCTGCTCGGTTATCTCGGTCCTAAAGCGCTCGAGCAGACGGCAACCGTGTGAGCCATTATATCATTCACGCACTATCAAAAGCTCACACAGTGGCACTTAATTACAGCCCCGGAAGCGCAGGCTTCCTTAATAAATCAAAGAAATAAAGTCAGAGATGATGCACTGAACAGAGGGGGTGGGGTGGGGGGAATAAAGAGCTTACAGTTTCCCTCTGTGTGTCCCCTTTAGATAACAGATGCTCTCTTCTTAACCTCTCACTTCATCAGATCAGCTCCAGCTGTGTTTGGATCAAGTGCGCAGCCTGGCCCGCGTCCAGCCTGCCTGCTTCCCTGCTCCAATGCCAGCTCCATCCCTCCGGCTCCAGGGCTGGCTGAGCCGGGGTGGCAGAAGGAGAGGAGCCCCGCCGAGCCAGGCCCTGTTTCATTGAACACATCCTACTCCATTCCTGCTTTCAGCCACCCAACTCCTCCACCAGAGCATCCCTGGGACGCCCGGAGCACTGAGCTCCATCAGCATCCCCAGGGTGTCAGGCTCCCAGCATGGCAAGGGCAGCAGGGGGATGTTTGTCCTTGCAGCCCCCACACCAGGGTGACAGCAAACAGCTTCCAGAGGCTCAGAGCTCCTCGTTGTCCCAGCCATAAATCACAGGAGCAGCTCCCCGGGGTGCCCTGGGCTCCCACCTCTCCCTGTTTATTTGGAAGTGTCACCTCCTCGCTCCGCTGGCGCGCAGCTGGGAGTGCCGTGATGGATGAGGATCTCTCAGGAGATCCCTGCAGCACAGCTTCTGCACCAGCAGCCCCCCCGAGCAGGGCTCCCCATGCCTGCAGCCCCAGGAATGGGCACACCCAGGGCTGGGAGTGCTCTGAAACCTTCGGGGCAGCCTGAGCGGAGACAAAGCCGCTGAGAAATCCCGCTGCTCCTAATCCCCCAAGAGCACAAAAATAATGGAGCATTATCTCATCAGGCTTTAACCCACTAATTATCCCGGGAATGGCTTAATAAGGAAGGGACACCCACCTGCCAGAGGCGGCCTAAGCCTGTCTGCTGGCCGGTTACACAACAGCATGCTGGGCATCCTTCAGCCCTCATGGACCAAGCTGTGCTGGGAAGCAGGAACAGCCCTGTTCCCAACCTGGGGGATGTCTGAGGGACCCCAAATACACACAAGACACAACTGCTTTGCCAGAGCACAAAATGTCACTGCCCCGAACACCCCATGGACCCAGCCAGGAGGAGGCAAGTGGCTGGTTGCTCCCAAAGTCCCCAAAACTGCCCCAAAATCTCAGTGGCTAGGTAGAGGAAATCTGCTCCCAGGCTCTCCACACCACCCTCCCTTCTCCAGCTCAGCTGATGAGAGATCATACCACATCCCCCTTGGGCACACGCTCCAAGGGACAGGGTGGGGAGCAGGCTCTGAGATGAGTTTAAACCCTGTCCTGGCAGCTTCACCTGCAGCTGCCAGGGGCTGCTCCTAACCCACCCGCAAGACCAACATCTCCTCCTCACCACCAAAGCCCAAATCACGAGCAGCTTCAGCAAATCTTAACCAGGGCTCCCCATGTGCCCACGTGTCCCGCTCGGTGAACGGAGCAGGAGTGTGAAAAGTGAGCTGGGCGGAGGGGAGCGCTTGGGTTACAGCTGGGAGCAGCCACGGCGGGGCTGGAGAGGGCTCTGACAGCTCCTGGCTGCTCCCTGGGCAGCGATATCTCCAGATCTCTTACAAATAAATATCATTGCTCATTATCTCGGCATTAAAGTTACATGCTGGGCGAGATGGGCACTGAGCTTTCTCTTGCTAATCTAAAACGGATGCCAGCACTTCCATTATTAATCTCCCAGGTCCCTGCTGCTCCATCGCTGCCAGCTCTGCCACTGCCACCCCACGTCCCCGCAGGGCAGGGGACAGTGGAGCAGCTCAACAGCCTCTCTGTTCACACGTGGCCTGGCAGCTTCACACCCCAGCTCCTGGGAGGGGTAAAGCCTCCTCCAGTGCCAGGGATTGGAGTTTCACGAGGTCTGGCTTTGCTGAGCCCATTTCCACGTGGTAAGATGAGCAGTGGGGACAGTGGAGGCCTCCCAGTCCATGTCAGCACAGAGTGCACAAGGATGCACAAGAGCATCCAGGAGAGCTCTCCTCAAACCTTCAGCTTGACAAGGCTGGTGCCTGCAGACCTGCTAAGTGTGGAGCCCCAGGGAAGAGCCCTGCAAGAAAACCACCTGGCACAAACAAACCCGAGACCAAAACCCCTTGGTGGTTGTGTTCATCACCCCAGGAGCAGCAGCCCAAAGTGCCACAGACAGGATCACGAGCTGGGAGCACGTGCCTTGCAAGGTGTTTGACGCCCACATCCTGCCCTATCCCGGGCTCCTGCTCCAGCCTGGCATGGAGCTGAGCTGCTGCAGGATGTGGCAGGGCACTGCCCTGCTGCCCACACACATCAGCGTGGCAGCAGCCGCTTCCTGCAGCGCCAGAGGACGGTGAGTCACCGGCACGGAGCTGCACAACTCGTCCTGGCCCTCTCTGCAGCTGCAGGGGCACGGCTGCAATCCAGCTTCAGGGCAGGGATGGATGGCACAGCCACGGGAGATGGGCTGGTCCCTGCTGCTGACAGCCCAGAGAGCTCCAACTGGACTGCTAAACACTGCTCTGATACAGAGAGAATGCCCCAAAGCCTCAGGACAGGATGTTTCCCTTTCCCTGACCACAGACAGACGGACCAGGAGAGACACAAGAAGCAGTTTTTGCTATTTCCCCAGGGTTAGTGCCCGAGGCATCCACCCAGTCCCAGCACCATGAAATCACCCGCCAGAGCCACAAGTCACAGCGAGGTGACAGCACCCATCACCCTGGCTGCTCCCTTGCTTTCATTTCTCCTTTTTAAGGGAACAATTAAACTTCAGCCCTTTCATTATTTGTACCATACCCTGACCTGGCATCCTCCTGGCTCCTGATCCTCGTTGTCACATCTTACCAGCCCTCAGCCAGGCTCCCACCGTCCCCACGGGCTGAGGGTTCCTTGTGCCAAGCCCTCTCTTGCCAAGGGGGACGTTTCCTGCCTGCCCTGACGTCAGGCAGCCACGTCAGGGAAATGAATGTGGATTTCAACATCCTTTGGTTCATCAGCTGCTCCTTTCGACATCCCCGCGGCAAACCCCCAAAAAAAGCACACCCCGTCACTCCCCCGCAATCCTCCTTCTGCTCACTTGGCTTCATCCAGGAGAGTGTTTGTCACCTCCAAATAAATATTTATTAACTGAAGCTGCAGGTGTCTGGGGCTTCCCACCTCCTCTGCTCTCAGCTGCGCTGACACCGGAGCGGTGCCGAGCTCCCAGATGTCAGCTGGGAGCAGCTCCGGGAGCGTTCCTGCCGCCTGCTTGGACCCAGCAGCCAAAGAACTGCTCCAATCTTCCCACTAATCCTAGCAGGAATGCTTTGGGTAACGGAGCAGCAGCACCAGTGGGTCCAGAAGATCAAAGGGTGGTGGTGGGAAGGAGCCCTCCTTGGGATTTTCCTCCTGGAAAAATCGTGGGCAGAGGGAAGGAATACAAAATCCAAAGGCAAGGGATTGTTCTCCCTTGTTGGACTGTACTCCTGTAAGACTGACCCTCCCCAGCTCTGCTACTGCAAATGTGGGATAAAGACTCTCAGTGCAGCAGAGGAATGGGAGAAAAATGAGGGAAAAAGAGGAGAGAGTCCCAAGCAAACTGCCTGCAGCACAGGGTGGTTCAGCTGTGGGAATGGAAACCCTCCCAAGCCACAGCCCTGGGCATCCCTGATCCCCGGCCAAGGGACAGCGGGAGCCACAAGAGAAGGGAAAGCAGGAACCCGAGATTTAGTGGTCCACCACAATGGAGGAGATGCTTATGCCAAGGACAGTGTGTAGAAGGGACACAGGGGTCCCTGTCCTCTCTGGGGACAGTCCAAGGCCACCACGCCGCCCTTGACGCACAAAGCAAAGGGATTTGGGCACCTCCAATGCCCTTGGGGACACCACTGGGCTCCTGTCCAGCACAGCCTCCCGCCCAGGGTGATGATAAATCCGAGACTGGGAAACGCTCAGACGCTGCCACAGACACGGGGGAACATTTTCAGAGTCTGGCCTCTCCCCCTGCATCCCCTGTCACTGCTGTCACCGCGTTCCCTTGCTCCCTCCCACCCCTTTCGAATTAGCAGCCATCGACCTCCTCCCCCTGCGGAGCTGACATTAATCCGGCGATGTTTGTTTAACAACAGTTCCCATTGATCTGTAGCCTGATCCTCCGAGTCAATACAGGCTTTTGCCAGGGTCTGGAGTGCAGGATCTGGCTCTGGAGTGGCCCATCAAGAGAAAGGCTGTGCAGGCTGATAGGATCAGATGCTGTCAGTGCTGCTCTGGGACCCATTAGCTTTAATTAGCTGATGATGCTGTAGAGGCCACATAAAACAATGAAGGGGATTGATCCCTCGTGTAACACTATTGACAGTGGAGCTGCATCTGGGATCAGTTTGGTGCCGGATGCATCTGTAGGGTCTATAAAACCAAGGCCTGTTTTCTTTTTCTGGGTGTTTTTTTTTTGTTTGTTTGTTTTTTCTAGCTTTAATTTTAAAATCCCATCATGGTTGGGCTGCTAGGTTAAAAGCAAGGGAGGAAAAAAAAAAGAGGAAAAAGCCAGGGAGCAGGGGAGCCCTCTCTAGTTAAGGCACATCTAAGCACTTCCACATCCCTCCCTGCCAAAGACCCTCCTGTGGATTGCACACGCCGGTCATTAGGTCATTAAGGCACTGCTTCCAGGTCACTGTCATTATTCCATTTGGAAAACAAGCCATCAGCTCTCCATGTCCTCTGCTCTGAAGGGCACATCAGCCCCTGAACCATCTGTGTTCTGCAAAGCTTCTTCCCTCTGCAGTGTCACCAACCACACCTGCAAAGCCCTTTTCCCGTCCAGAGTCACCCACACCTGCAGCAAGGAACCAACATCCCCCAAGGACCACAGAGGGAACCCCAAAACACCGGGATATCGCAGGGATATTCCATTTCCAACTGCCCCGCTGCAATCAGAGACACTGAGGTGAGAAAAAACCTGAAGATCATCCAGCTGGGCATCTCCATGTGCCCATACCACGTGGGGATTTCTCCTGGGGGCCTGAGATGCTGGCAGCCAAATGTCTTTATGCCCCAGGTACTCCCTAACAAACGAAGAAATCCCAGTGGGATGAGCCCACAGGCACTACAAGCAAGCAGAGTGCACTGAGCACCTCCCCAGACACCTCCCAGAGCACTGGGGAATCACAGAGATTTCACCTCCCACAAACTCCACCCTCGAGCCTCCGGCAGATGCAGCACCACATCCCTGCTGAGCTACACCTTGGGAATGCCAGTCCAGAAACAGATCCAGGAGAAAAAACTCCTCTGAGCAAGCAGCGAGTTTTCCACAACGGTGCCAAGAGTAGCACAGGGAGCACAGGAGGACTACAGCAGAGCTGGGACCACAGGAAAGCATCCCTGAGCACAGGAAAACATCCCTGATCACAGCAGAGCATCCCTGATCACAGCAGAGCATCCCTGATCATAGCAGAGCATCCCTGACCACAGGAAAGCATCCCTGATCATAGTAGAGCATCCCTGATCACAGCAGAGCATCTTTGACCACAGGAAAGCATCCCTGATCACAAGAAAGCATCCCTGATCACAGCAGAGCATCCCTGACCACAGTAGAGCATCCCTGCGAGGTCAGTCCTTGGAGGTCCCTGGAGGCCTCTCTCCCCACAAACAGCTACAAAAACTCCCTCAAAACTCTTCAAGAAGGGGAGGCAGACAAAGCTCCTCCCCTCAGCCCTCTGGGGCAGGCAGTTTGAAGGCTGAGTGCAGTGTCAGGGCATGGAATACCCAGGCAGGCCAGGCAGGGAGCGGGCAGGGTGTCGGAGCCAGCGTGCCGTGCCGGGGGCAGAGCATGCCAGCCAGCCAGCCCTGCCAGCTGACACCCCGGCCTAACACTTTCCAGATGTGGCTGCAGGAAGACAGAAGCAGAGCTGTTCCCTGCTGAGGAAGCTGGAAACGCTCAGAGATAATGTGGAATTCCTGAACGGGAGCCAGCGCCGGGCCGGGGCTGGGGTGCAGGGACAGCCAGGGAGAGGCAGCGCGGCGAGGCTGACACAAAACTCCTCTCTCTCTCTCTTTTGTGTGTGTGTGTGTGTGTGTTTTATTTCGGGAACTCTAAATGTAAAAGCCCTTAATTTATACGCTGTGTGGGTTGCCGGCTGTACCCAACAAATGGAACATTTTCTCCATCCCCTTGTGAGTGTGATAAACAGCCGCTGCGCAGAGAGGGAACAGAGCCTTTTTCTTCCCCGTGATAAATACACTCCCAGCAGCTCCCAGCTTCTTGGCTTGAAGATTATTATTTTTTCCTCTTCTCCAAGAGGGAGGTCTCAGCCCCCCCTGGCCAGGTAGGCAGCCCAGCACCAGGCAGGAGAGCAGTGGGTGCTGCTGGCTCACCTTGTGACCTCTTCCTCCCCAGCAGTGATGAAGGTGACACAACCCTGTGAGCAAACCCTGCCATCAGACACCTACAGGGACACACCCTGTCACATCCCGGGCAGAGATGGGCACCCATCCACTGCTGTCCCACTGCAGCTCCCTCTCCAGGGTGTTACAGAGGAGCCACTCCATGCCAGGGTGGTGGCACAGTGGCACCCACAGCCACGCCAAGCAGCTCCTTCAGGAGCACCCATTTCATGCCCAAACTCTGCCCAGATCCTGGCTGAAAGAAACTTTCATAGAGCTGAAGCCCAGGGCAAGTAAACTTCCATCCAAAATCATCAGGGGGTTTTGCCATTTCTGTCTGAGGCACATCTCTTGGACAAACAGCATTTCCTGTGGTATTTCAACACTTTTTTCAAACCAGTCTTTTCTCACAGAGAGCAATCTCAGAATGGCTTCCAGGAAAATGGATGGGCTTTGGAGCAGGCCCAAGAGGAGAACAACTACAGCAATCAGGAAGGTCTCTTGGAGCATCACTGGGGTTCCGGTCAGCTGGAATGAGGAGCCAGAATGGGGCTGGCACAGGCATGGGTGGCACAGGTGGCACGGGGCAGGGACAGGGACCACAGCAGCAAAGCACATTGATGAATCCAACCAGGAGCCCTACACATCTCCACACTGGCAGCCCACGGAAATTGGGGTACCCCAAGTGGGGTGGTGGTTCTTCTCATTTGTAATCCAGCAGATGGGGAGCTCAGTCCATTGTTCCTGCAGCTTGGTTTATTTAATGTTTCCAAAAAAAAAAAAAAAAGGGGGATGTTGCTCCAGATATCTTTAGGTGCAGCACTGGGGAGACCTTGGCATTGTGGTTTTGCCACCCATATTCTGACAGCATTCCCTGAGCACTGGTGGGAATGGGATGGCTCAAGGTCAGCTTCAAGGGATGCTCTGGGATCCTCCACACAGGCAGCAGGTAAAACTCTGGTCCAAAATTCCTCCAGTGGCCCTGGGTGACAGCTAAGGGGCCTCCTGTGACTCCAAGAAGACATTTCTGAGTGCTCCCCTCAGCCTGTCCCCCAGGGTGTCAGAAAGTCACGACAGAATAGGTTAAAGAAGGCAATTCCCCCAAAAACAGTCCCTTGGTGACCAGGAAGGGGCTTCAGTCAGTAACACCAAAACACCCCCAGGAGCCCCCTGGACAGAGGGAACTGAGCAAGAGGGAAGGAGAAGTTTGGGAACAGGGACCATCCCCTGGCCTTCCCACCTGTGAATCCACTGACACCTCCACAGATCCCAACCCCATCACCCCAAGGCTGAGCAGCACCCAGACCTCCGCAGCTTCTCCAGGGATGCCAATTCCATACGGATTCTCCACACCAGTTCTATCTTTATTTCCTCTGGGGACAGTCTGCTCCTCAGCACTGCCTCCCACCCTCCCCTTGCCAATGGGCAGGGGTGAGGAGAGGCCAACGAGCAGCACCACAGCAGATATCCCACCAATGATATTCCAAACAGATCCCATGGCTCCCCTTTTAACCTCTGCTAGCGAGCCAAAGTCCTTGAATTATCCACCCCAGCACACCCCCACCTCCCCGTGGCTCTGCTGAGCCCCTTGGGAACAGCTGCCCAGCCTGCCAGCCCGGCCCTGCCAGCATCCCTGGCTCTGGACAGGCAGCAGAGCTGATGCTGATGGGCATGAAGGTCAGTGGAGAGGGAAGGTCAGCTCTGAGCCCTGCAGGCAGCAGTGCCCGCTCCCTGCCCTGCCCGCGCCGCCCTGGCCCTTCCCAACCCCAGCCCGGGGGGCTCCTAGGACACAGCTCAAATAAAATCCTTGGGAATGCATCGCTGGGGGAACGGCAGAGGAAAGCAAAGCCACGGCTGAGCTCGCTCTGAGCAGCCCTGCTGCCACTGCCACTGCTGTCACTGTGAAAGCCAAAGGGGCAGGGTGGCAGCTGCTCTGCCACTGCTCTCCAGGGAATGGCAGAGTCTCTGGGAAGCTCTTGGAGCAATGGGATGATCCAGGATGCTGTTTGCCACAGCACGGTGTGATTCAGAGGGGTTTGATGCATCCAGCATGGGCAGTGACCATCCATCCAGCCATAGCTGTCCCATTCCAGCCACAGCTGTTCCATTCCCTATTCCCCCTGCTCACCTCTGGGGAAACTGAGGCACAGAGGGACCCTACCAGGGACAACAACCCACACTGCCCATTCTCCCCCACAGCAATCCCAACCCTGCGTGGCTGCAGCCCTCCCTCAGCAGCATGAGCCCAGAGAGAAAAGCCATGTCCCCAGTGCTGTCCCCAACCCCACAGCTGTGCCCAAGTGTCTCCTGTGCCCTCTCCCCCATGTTTCTGTCAGAGCAGAGAAGGTGCCAGGCTCAGGAGTGCCACACAGCCCCCATGCCTGGCTGCACGTGTGTACACACGCGTGTAAAAAAGCCACCCATAATCCCCCTTACATCTGCTCTTCCCCACAGCCACCAAACACAGAAATTCCTCAGCTCCTCACACAGCAAAATGTGGGGTACACACATTTCCACAGGGCACGGCTCCTTCCCAGCTCCAGGATTCCCAGCACACAGTGGAGTTTGTAAAGATGAAAACACAATGGCCAAGCTGGACGTGGCTGGATGGAGGAGAGGAAAGCCACACACCCACGGACACAGAGATGGGAAGGAGCCTGTGGCCAAGTGGGATGAAAATCCCAACCTTACTGCTCTACCCTTCCATCTCCCCACTTTTAAAGGTGGGTTCAGCTGCTCCCTTCTCTCTGGAAGCAAAACAGAGCTCTGAGGAGAAGGACAAAGCCACCACGTGTCCCATCCCTGCTCCGACACCTCGTGGGTGACGGGGGCTCCAGCCCAGGCTGTCACCTGGGATTTGTGGTGTTAATATTCCAGGGGAGGGGCACCAAGGGGTGACAACAGCAGGGGAGAGCCAGCTCTTGGAGGGTCATAGCTGAAGGCAAAGCAGTAACACTGATGGATCCCAAGGTCTGGGTGGCAGAGGGTGGAGGAGGAGGAGGAGAGGAGAGAAGAAAGCAGGCGAGGAAGGGTGGCAAACAGCACAAACACAAAACTGCCTTTCCATGAGCTTGTTACAGCTCAGGGATGGAGCACCAGCACCTCAGAGAGGGAGTAGGATGGCAGGAGAGCCAGGCAGCACCGGGATGAGGCGACAGGCCTGGCTGCTCCCTAACACTGAGAGCATTTCCCTGGCAGCAGCCGCCGCCAGAGCTGCACTGATCCAGCCCCAACCACAGGCATCACCTGCTGAGCCTGTCCTGGCTGCCCCACTGCCCCCACCCCGTTAATGCCCCGCCAGCCCAGCCTGAGCCGAGCCGACTCGACAGCCGGAGCCCTTTTTTAAAGACCTGCAACCCTTGAGAGGCTTAAGGACAAGAATATCTCGATTATCCGTGCCCGAAGCTTAAAGGCTGGGAATTACCGGCGGGGGCACCCAGGACCCCTCGGTGGCATCCCTCTGCTGCCAGCCCCATGTCTCCACTTCTAGGGCATGACAAATCTCCACAAACCCCCCCCAGTAATCACCACCCCATCCCTTCCCCGGCGCTTTTCACACCTCCCATCAGCAGCCAGGCATGTGTGCCTGGCAGCCAGCCACAGCCCGGCCCGCCGCGGAGCTGAGACCGTAACATTTTGCTGGGAAAAGGGCAATTTAATTATCCTGTTCTTCTGTTTCATGACAACACGGGAACACGCTGCTCAGACACGGCAAGCGCCATGCGGGCAAACGGCAATCGCGACGGCGAGTGTGGGGATGAAGGGGTTAAAACAAAGCCCCCCAAACCTCCAGTTTTTTGGGGGTTTTTTTGAGAGTACGAAGAAGCGGGAGAAAATGTTTTTGTTGTCCAGCTGCAATGCTTCTTCTGAGCTCAAAGAGAGCTCCGGGTGTCATCTGGGGGCTGTTTGGCCACGCTGGTCTATTTTTACAGGGGAAAATGGTGTTTGGAAGGGGAGGGTTGAGCAGAAGAGGTATTAAAAATACTGCAGCCCCCTGTGGGGAGATCAAACTTCACTGAATTCAGCCAGACTTCACAAAGCATGTCTGACCTTCCAAAGCACCACTTAGCAGAAAATTTACTACTAAAATATTGTTAAATAATAGAAAATATACTCAAAACCACCCCTTAAATTCAGCCTTAGCTATGAGGGGTGAAGGGCAGGAGTCTGGGGTCTGTCCTGGTGGAGGGGTTGTAGTTGGGATCATGCAGAGCAGGCAGTGCTGGCTCTGTTCTGTCCCTCACGGGGGACACAGGGACAGAGAATGCTGCCAGGAGCAGCTCCTGTTCCATGGTGTGGGCAGAAGAATCCCGGGATCCTGGCTGGGCTGGGTGAGGAGCAGCACGTGTGCCTGGTGTTTGTTGTGACAGCAGCTCCATTAGCACCCAGGAGCCAAGCTGCCTTCCCAAGGACACGGCACAGACACTCTAATTAGTACCTTAACCCTAATTAGTACGGTAATGAAACTCGTTGGCTGGGAGGGAGCAGGTGTGAGAGGATGGAGGGGGAGCTGCAGTGTCCCCTGCCTGAGCCAGGTCTGTCCCAGCTCCCCAGCCACAAGAACTGCAGGGACAGCAAATCAGTGGCAGAAGGAATAAAGAGACTTCTCAGGTAGGGAATTTGTCACAAAAGGGCCCAACAAGTTGGTGTGGGGCACACCAGTGTGCCAGCTCAATCCCTAGAGCCACCCAGAAGCCTGGCACTAGGAAGCTCCCACGCCCCAGTGAAACTCTGGTGAAAATCCCAGCGATGAGCTGGCATGGCCTGGGCACAGGGAATTACCTGGCAGCCTGGCTCACAAACAGGTGACAAACAGCGAGCTCTCTGCCCACCCAGGAGGGCTGGCAGTGACATTTTGGGGACACCAGCCGACGGGCCGTGCCGCAGAGCCACAGCAACGCTGGGGAGCCCCAGGAGCTGCCCTCCAGGGTTTCCTTAAAAATCAATTTGCACTCTCACGGGTCCTCTGGTTTAAATCTTCCCTCCCTTTCCCCCCTCCAGGAGCAGAAGGCTGAGAGGCTGCCCTCCCTGCACGTCAGACAGCAGAGCCACTTGGGCAGAGGATGCCCCGTGGCAAACGCCTGACACCAGGCTGGGTGACAAAAGGCATTTCTCTGCTCGGAGAAATCTGTCCCCCCACGCCTGCTGGGGAGCAGCCAGAGCTCTGCATCTTGCAGGGCCAACCTGTGCATCAGCATCTCCATCCACCCTCTCCTCCCCTCCTGCTGCAGGGGAAGGATGGGTTAAGCTGTCCCTGCACTGCCCTGGCCACAGGCAGGTGCTCAGCAGGGCAGCCACAGGAGTCAGGGACAGGTCCTGGTGCCTCAAGGCATGGGCTGGCTGGTGCACAGCTCAGGATAACCAGCTCTGATGGGCAGTGGAACAGCTCTGATGGGCAGTGGAACAGCTCTGATGGATGCTCAGGACAGCTCTGATGGATGCTCAGGACA
>CM031872.1:3208679-3299679 GCA_018697195.1 Certhia americana
TAGGATCACCCTGCTGCCATATCCCATTCCCACCCCTTTAGGATCACTCTGCTGCCATACCCCATTCCCACCCCTTTAGGATCACTCTGCTGCCATACCCCAATCCAGCCCTTTACGATCACGCTGCTGCCATATCTCATATCCCATTCCCAGCCCTTTAGGATCACCCTGCTGCCATACCCCAATCCAGCCCTTTAGGATCACCCTGCTGCCATATCCCAATCCCATTCCCAGCCCTTTAGGATCACCCTGCTGCCATATCTCATATCCCATTCCCATCCCATTTTCCGCCTCCCCGGGCACTCCCCCATCCCCTCCGCAGGATCTGCTGGCTCAGCACGGCAGTGCCTGCCCCCACCCCACGGCTGAGGGAGCAGCCATCAGCAGGGACAGACAGGAGAGGGAATCCCCTCTCCATCCCTGTTCCGAGCCCGCTGCATCCCCCTCCTCCTCGCATGCAACTCCGGATTTCCCAGGCTGCCTGCAAAGGGCCTTTCGCGCATTCCTGCCGTGCCTGCAGCGCTTCTGAAGTCCTGTTTTTCCACTCCAGCAGCCCCCCCTTCCTTGTTTTCCTTCTCCGGGCTGCTGACCCAGATTTCATAATGAATGAATCCATGCAGCGCTCTTCAGACTTTAATTTTATTTTTTTTCCTCACTTTTTCTCATCATACATTATGCATCAATAAGGAAAAAAAAAAAAAGAAGAAAAAAAAATCCACGAAGAAACCAACGCACCCCAGCACAATTAATTTAAGGCTGAATGGTTCACTCCTATCACCGATTGCAAACGGGCCTGGAAATTACAGCACTTATTTTAGACCCTGTGTTAATGTCAGAATGAAAACAAACAGGTTTCAGGAGGCTGCAGTGCCTCAGACGGCAATGCCAACTCATGGATTTCTCCAGAAAAGAACCAAGCATAAAAAAACAACCACAAAAGTTGGGGGTTTAGGGTATTTACAGAGAGAACTCACCACGTAGCTGCTGCTTCTTCCCCTGCTCTTGACCACAAGTGAGAACTGCACGGTTTGGGCAGGAGGGCAGTGGGATGGAGAGGGACAGGGGAACTCAGGAGGGACAGAGGATGGCAGTGGGATGAAGGATGGCAGTGGGATGAAGGATGGCAAAGGGACACAGGATGGCAATGGGATGAAGGATGGCAGTGGGATGAAGGATGGCAATGGGATGAAGGATGGCAGTGGGATGAAGGATCCCCGTGCTGCAGCAAGGCCCACAGCTGTGGGGATGATCCTGTCCTGCAGACAGGAGCTGATTAACACCCCAACACCACAACAGCTGATTCCTGCCACAAGCACAGCAATCTCCTCTCAGCAAAGAGGTCCCAGCAGATGAGGCACTAAACCACAAACCTAATTCCTGCCCTCCTCCCTGCTCCTCACTCCTGCTGCCAGCACAAGGATGGATTTCCCTGGGCCTCCTCTCTGCTCCTGGCTGCTCCTGCTGGCCCAGAGTGATGCTGCCTCCAGGGAGCAGCTGCCCAGGGGACCAGGAGCTGGAAATGACACCAGGGCTGGTTCACTGGACTGGGGGAAAATCAAGGGGGTGACACAAAACAGACCTTGCTGGAGCAGGCACAGAGGAGCACAGAGCTGGGCAGCACAAGCAGGACCAAAGGAAGCTCCCGTGGGATGTCACCTGGAGTTTGGGTGACACTGGGTGAGGGAGCACCCCACCAACTCCTCCTGGCAGAGCTGGGGCAATGGGGTGACAACAGCAAAGCTTCCCCATTCCCCAGGACTGCAGGGGCTTTGGTGGAAACCTTCCAGCTCACAACCAGCACAGTGATGTGGCTTTTCCCAAGGGTTAGAATGTTAATCCCTCCACCTCCCAGGCCTCAGGGAAACCCCTGAGCCAACCCTCCCTAGGGGTGGGCTTGGGGGAACACCACAGGCTCAGGGGCTCTGCCAGGATCCACACCTCTCCCTTCCAGGCAGGGCCAGAAACATATCCCTGGCTGAAAACCAACTCTGGACCAATTGTGACCTTTCCAGCTGAAATCCCAGCCCTGCCACAGGCACAGGCAGTGCTGTCCTGATTTATGGATGGTCAGGATCTGCCCATCTATGTGCCAAGCTCTTCCTGCAGCCCTGCCTACGCAAGTCCCTCCAGAAAAAAAACAACAAAAAACCAACCCAAAAGACAAACCAACACAGGCAAACACAAAAGGCCCTAATTTGCTCATATTCCTCTGAACTAAAAGCACCTTTGACCTAAATTTCCACGGAGGGTTGGAATTCACCCTCAGCTGGCAGTGGATTACGGGAGAACAGAGCCGTGTGTGCACGGAGAGATCCAGGATCCTGCTGCCAGCCAGCCCCGGGGCTCTGCCTCCCTTCCCAGCAGAGGGGAAAGAGGGCAGGAACCCCCAGCACGCCCTACCCAGGCCTAGAAGCGCCTGGGTGTCTCAATTTATGTAAAGTGGAGCTAATTTCACATTATCATATGATATTAGAGCAGCCTACCTCTCTCTTGCAGCCCATGTGCAAAATCCGCGAGCGGAGCTATGAGGAGCATATGGAAAAACATCTCCAAGCACAAACATCCACCTACGGCGTGAGCTGTCGAAAGCCACAGAGCCATCCAAGAGAGGGGGGGATCACAAAAGAGGTTTCAAGCAAAAGCAAACAGTCTTGTGTATGTTTTTTTCCCTCCCAAAAACACCCAGAGATTGAAGCTTTCCCTAAACACATGCCTTGCGTTTTCGCTCCTGCTGGCAGTTTAAAGGCAGCTCGTGGCGCTCGCTGGTTTTGTTATCAAGGTAACAGCCAGAATTATTCCTGCTCTGTCATTACGAGCAGGTTTCCATCCTTTCCAAGCCAGCCAGGTGAGGTGAGGAGAGGCTCTGACAGAGGCAGGAGGGTTTGGTGGATGCTCGGGGAGAGCTGACCACAAGCTGCCCCTGCATCCTCTGCCTTTGTCAACACCTTTGCAAGAAATTTCCTGGAGAGGAGGGAGAAAGGAGATTACAAAGTGCTGACAAGCTCATGGGATGTTCTTGAGATGCCCCACAAGCTGTCAGGCTCTGAGGAGCCTCCTCCAGGGGCTGCATGGAGAGCAGGGATCCCATGGCACAGTCCCTGCCAGGCTGTGGGGACAAGACCATCAGGTCCTGCTGGAGTGAGTCACCTGAACCTACCCATTCTCATCAATCATTTTGGCACGAGGAACAAGTAATCCTCAGGGAAAGCTGTTTTTGGAGGCTGCTGAATTGTTCTTGGCACTGCTTGGGAGAGCTTCGATTCTCTAGAAAATCCCAAGCATTTTAATATCACCAGGATATTTGTTCACAAGATGACAAGTCCTGCCATGAAATGCAACCCGGCCTCTGTGTCCCCCCTTCACAGGGACACTTCCTTTGTCACATCGATGGGGAAGGATGCTGAGACCAGCCAGGGCCACCAGCACAGGGTCACAAGGCCATGGGGGCTCTGGACACAAGATCCACCTTGCCTGGCCAGGAATTCCATCAGGAGCTGGACCAGCCCTCAGCCATCAGGGTGGGATGAGCCACCACACCCACCAACCACGCTGTGGGTCCCCAGCCTGGCCAAGCACCAAAATACCCAGGTGCCATCAAAACCAGGATGGTTTGATCCTCACCTTGTGCTCACACCTCTCTGCTGTGCCCTTTCCAGGTGCCATCAGACCAAGGGGTTAATTAATCCTCACTTTGTCCCCACACCACTGTGCTGTGCCCCTTTCCTGGTGCCAGCCAGGAGCAGCTCCAGCCACCTCCCAAAGTGTTGACTTTGGCTGTGGGCAGCCACGTCTCTTCCTTGGGGCCACCTCACAGCCTGTTTTTTCCTTGGCCCAGGGAAAAACACCTAATTATTGCCTTTTTTTTTCCTGCCTCTCCTTTCTTCTATTTTAAGATCACAGGTCTAAAATTAGATCCGCTCGCACAACGGGGCTCTGAGATTTAATCCCTTCCCCAAAAGCTGACAAAATAAGTCGACGTTTGAGTCATTTCTACAAACTCCTCACCCGTGGAAAGAAGTAAATAAACAAACAAACAGAAAGAGCACGGGGGCCAAACCACTCTGTCCAGAGGGATTTCAAAATAGCTGCACCTGCACCAAACCACCTCCTGCACCCAGAGAGGAGCCTGAGCTCCTGGAGGGCTCCTCTCTCTCTCTCTGTCTCTCTCTGCAAACCCTCCCCTGCGCTGTGGGTACCACAGACACTGCTCAGATGCTGCTGGGGAGCACAGTGAAGAGCCAGCAGACACAAGACTGCCTGCGTGGGTGGTGGTTACCAGGAACATCATGGCTTCGCCTGCCTCCCCCTAAAACGCTCACGGGGACGGAGAGATGCTCAGGTTCCAAAGTCTGTGGGTGCAGAGAGCTTTCACAGAAAAACAGAGAAGGATCTACGTTGGGATGTGATCCTGCAGCCCCTGCTGACTGTTCACCACATAAACAAGAGCAGAATTAGCCCTGGCTCGAGTCACAGCCCTGCTGTCAGCACAGGTCGAGCAGGGGTGTGAGGTTCCTCCACACCTCAGTCTGTCAGGTGGGGCAATGGCACAGACCTGGCTCACAGCAAAACAATTAGTTAATATCTACAAAGCACCCCGGAGTTAATTAATTGCCATTAACTCATTAGCCAGATTTTGACCTCCTAAGCCCAGCTTTAAGCCCTGCCCCTCTAGGCAGGGGCTGGTGTGCTCAGCCAGCTCTGTGCACACAGAGCCCGTGCCCAGCTGTGCCCCAGTGCCCAGGCAGCACCAGCAGTGCCCCTCAGGGTGCTCCTGCACGAGGCCACCCAGCCGTGCCACCCTGCTCACCCTCCTGGGGTGGCTTTGGGGACGTCCCTGCGAGGACACGGCCACCACACCGTGCACTGCTGCCGGAGCCACGGGAGTAAATTCCCATCTGGCACTGGATTACCTGCCATATGCTTCCCAGGGGAACGTGTCTGCCTGCAGCTCGGCACGAGGGGGGTGCTCACCTTCCTCTGCATCCCTGCCTGCCCACCCTCGCTGTGCTGGTGAACATTTGACAATTTTACAGCCATGTCCCCTCCCTGTGTGCACAGCCCTGAGGGCATATCCCCCTCCCCAGAAAGAGGGGTCCCTTCCAGCATCACCTGAGGCTGCACGAACACTGCTGGGTGGATGCAACACCCGAGGGCTGCAGCTGCATCCCTTCCACATCCCCTTCTCCACCCTCAGGACAACACTGGCTCAAAGCACTGGGTGGGAGTCTGGAGCCAGAGCTGCTCTCTCCCAGAGCCCACAAGCCCTGTCCAGCCTGCCAGGTGCTGTGGCACTTCCAGGGCTCAGACCATGCAGGTTTCTCAGGGATGCTGCAGGCAACAACAACCAGCACGTGATGCTGGTCCCTGCTGGAAAATCACCCGCCACCCCTCTGCAGGAAACCCCAAAGATTTCAGCCCAAAGAGATCCCAGCTGTGCCAGCAGCAAGTCCCACAAACAGCAAAACCTCTTCCCTTCACAAAAGCACCACGCTCACTGCCATGGACAGCCCCTCTTCCCAGCTGGCTTTCCATGGATAATCCCAGATGGGCCATGGAGCAGGACCCACACCTGCAAGGTGGGCAGAGCCCAGGCCTCACAACCTCATGCCAGCTCCCTGGGATGCCCAAACTGGGCAGAGCCCAGCTATGACCACCCAAACCACCTCCCTGGGATGCTCACGGGGGACAGAGCCCAGCCCTGACCACCCAAACCAGCTCCCAGGGATGCCCACAATGGACAGAGCTCAGCTCTGACCACCCCATGCCAACTCCCTGGGATGCCCACGGTGGGAAGAGCCCAGCCCTGGCCACCCCAAACCAGCTCCCTGAGACACCCAGAGTGGACAAAGCCCAGCACTGACACCCAAACCAGCTCCCTGGGATGCCCACGCTGGGCAGAGTCCAGCTCTGACCACCCCATGCCAGCTCTCCAGGCCACCCGCTGCGGGCCAGCAGCAGCCCCGGCACGCGAGACCGCGGCCTCGGGAGCAGCCAACAACAACAAACTCGTGTGTGAGCCACAAAGGGAAAAACTCGACGAGGAAACAATATTCAGCTCGACTCTTCCCGAGCCCGTATTGTAAATAACGCCGCGTATGGGTTTGTTTTATTTGTTTTAATTATGAAAACACAGCCCGGATTGTCCTGCTGGCTTGGGCAGGCTCCGTCCCCGAGCAGGGGAAGCGAGTGACACCCCGCAGGGCCACTGTGGCCAGCAACCCTACAATAAACAACGGGCCCACCACGCCTCTGCAGAGCTCTGAGCTGAACACAGCCTTCAGCAGAGCCCTGCCAGGCTGAGCCCAGCCCGTGGCCGAGGGTCAGCCCAGGTGGCACACAGCGGGCAGCTGTGCCAGTGTCCTGTGACAGCTCCACAGCTGGGAGGGAGGGAAAGGAGCCCCCAGGGACAGGAATATTGCACACTTCAGCGGCTGTTTCCAAGGCAATGGTGGCTGGTCCATCAGTCCTGCATGCTGGGGCTACAGGCCTTTCCAAGGTACTCATCCCTTCCTTGTTTTCCACAATGATCTCAACACCAGGTTGGCTCGCCCATGTCCCCATCACTGCTGCCTTTGTCCTGACACACCGTTCCCATTGCTCCACACTTCTGCTGGACGGCTGGGCCAAGCAGCAGGAACCTTCTGAAATGGTTTTCTCTGCGTCAGAACAAACCTTTCCTTCTCTTGCTTCCTCCTCCTGGTCCAGTCTGGGATGGAGGGTCCAGCCCTCACCTCCCACCACATCCACCTCTGTGCATGGCCAGGCCAGGAGGAATCCAAGCAGCCCGAGGCCGAGACAAGCTTCAGACACAACCAAGTTAAAAATACATCATTTTCAGACTAAAGTTCAGTCCCCAAATGGTAAGAGAATCCAGGAAAAATGCGGCAGGCCCGGCTGGTGGCCGGCTTCCAGCACGAGCACCTCCCTTCGGAGGAATCCAGCAAGGAGTCTCGACTAATCCACCCAGGACACACCAACATTTCTTCCTCATATTATTGGGTAGGGTGTTGTGGGGTTTTTTTTTTTATTTCTTTTTCCTCTTTTTTTCGTTTTTCCGTCTGCTCAGCAGATTTAGCATTTGCTGGGAAGGCAGCAAGGGGACCGAGCTGGGGTGTCGTGTCGAGGGGGATGGAGGGACCCCCTGGAATGCTGCATGCTCCTGGCACCAGCCCAGGGATTGCAGGTAGGAGAGGCTGGAAAAGAAGGGACCAGTGCAAGAGCTGGGAGCAGAGCGCACGTGCTCGGCACTCAAACTGAACAAACACACAATGTTAGCCCTGTGCCTCAGTTTCCCTGCCCTCACAGACCTGCTGGGGGGCTGCACAGGCATTATAGGGGAACTGGCAGCACTGTGGGATGGGTCCCCAAAGCCCTTCCTCCAACCCCAGTGAGGACTCGGGTCTCCCTCCCAGACCATCCCCTGCCTCCACAACCTTCTTCTGATGATGCTGATGGCTTCTGCCCCTGCTCCCTTGCAATTCCCAAAGTGCTCCCCAAACCCCCCTCACCTCACTCTCTCCCCAGCTCTGCCCACAGTAAGGTCCCACATGTTTCCCAGGAGGATTTTTGCCCAGGGCAGATCCACCACGCCACCACTGAGCACCAGGGAAACTCCCGCAGCACTCCTGGAGCTGCAGGATGGGGACAGGACACACAGGGCTGTGCCATCCACATCAATTCCTTACTGTTGGGAAGGAGAGGAGCTGGGGGCTCACACTCGATCCTCTCCCCAGCCCCTGAGCAGGGAGGAGCCGGCACAGGCACTGCTCTCCCTCCCGTGAGACGCCCCCTGAGGAATTTGCACCTCATTCCTTAACACCCGCTTTAATTATAGGTATCAAGTCGGCTTCTGTCTTTCACAAGAGCTGTGAGCTAACTTCCTGCTCCCCATTCTCTTCGAGGGGTTCCTGACTCACTGGATCCCTCCCTACACAAGCAGAGGGTGGGGGGCTCTGCCAAAGCCCCCCCAAAGGCTGGAGCAGGAGCTCCCAGCACTGAAGCTGTCAGCTGTGACACCCCAAAATGTCCTTCAGATCTTCAGCCCAGCCACCAAGAAGAGTTTACAGGCAGCAGTGACACTGAGACATGATCTGTGCTGTCCCTAAAGCCATGTGGCTCCAGAGCTCCCTGCACACAAGGATGCTCCACGCTCGCCCATCAGCCAGCACAAGCTCCTCCAACAACAAAATAATGATGGGGGTCTCCAAAATCCTTCCCAACAGCACATCCCGATGCTGCAGCCTCCCTGTGATTGTGCCACTGCCCACCAGGCTCTGCAGGGAGCAGGTACACCCCCAATGCCAGCTTGATTTTCTCCCCAGCTGCTCCGTGGCACCACTGCTCCATCCACCCATCCCTTCCTGATGGAGTTCCCTGTGCAGGGTTGTGGGTTTGAGTGTTGTTGTTGTTGTATTTTGAAACATAAACTCATTAATTTCAGCCTAATGAGGACTTTATTGGCTGGGGATTACGATTATTCAGCTCAAAGAGATACAAATAAACATTCACAAGCTCAAGAGTCTGTGAAAATAGGAAAGATCCTGATCCTACTGATGGCTCCCACCCCAGCACCCACCTCCCCATCCCCTCCCGGTCAAACAGGTCATTCCACTGCCATCCACCTTTTCCCTCCCATTCCTAGATTTTCCTGTCCCAGTACATGGGCTGGGAACCCCACAGGGCTTGGGGAAGGGACCCCGGGCTCACAGCAGCCACACCACACCACTCTGTTTGCTTTAATTTTTAATCAAGTCACAAGACGGGGTGGATGCTGCTGGAAATAAATCATCAACCACAACAGCAATAAAAGCACCCTGGCGGCCACAGCTCAGACGTGGTGAGCACAGGACCAGTGGCCAAGCCACCACTGTCCCATCACTGACGGGGTGACAGAGCAGCTCCTGGCCAAGCCTGGACACTGCAGCTGTCACTGAAGAAATGGTGACAGGGTTGGAGCAGGAAAGGAAAGGCAGAAGCTGCTACAGCCAGTCAGGCCAGCTGCACAGCCCCGTATCACTGGGAAAAAAGAGATCCAGGATTGCAGCAGTCCCTGGGATACCTGCCCTGGGGACACACATCCCTCCTCGCTCGGGGCTGCAGCTCCCCTTTCCAGCCTCCTCCAGACCCAGGGCCAAGGGGAAAAGGGGAGAGAAAATCTGTGCAAGTCTCTCCCACGCAGGGTGCCAGCAGAGCTCCTCTGCAGGGATTGAGCAACGCAGGGATGAGCCAGCAGCATCTCCCCAGCCCTCACTGCCCTCACCCTGCACCACAGCAGACAGCTCCCAGGAGCTCCTCCAAGCCCACCCAAATGGACCCCAGGAAATAAAACTGCTCTCTGCTCCTGCCCAGGGGATTCCTTTGCAGCAGGAAGGATCTGGCCAGGCAGGAGCACTGGGTTGCAGTCTCCACACCAGGGTCCCTCCATTCCCCGCCCAGCTCGCAGCAGAGGGATGTTCTCCCTTTCTTCTCTGTAAGGATTAGACACACTTCTTTTCTCTCATTGCTTTTCAAAAGACAGCCTTTTTATCACTGCTGATCCCTGGGGGAAATCCTTCTCTCTCTCTCTCTATTTCTCTCTCTCCTGCTTTTATAGCCGGGACAGTGGGAAAGGAAGTTTTCCTTCATCTCAATCCCTTTGCTGACAGGCACGGACACAGCGCAGCCCCCCGGGATCCTGCGTGCCCCCAGCACTGCCCTTGGCTCCACAGCCCAGAGAACGCCCAGCAGAAACCCTCTGCGAGCCATTTCGAAACCCTACACTTGCGAAATCCTCCTAAAAACCCCCGGGCAGAACCCGCCAGCAAGCCCAGCTCAAGGCAGCTACAGGTGCTCTGCCCTCGCCTACCTGCTCCCTGCTTTCTGGAGGCTCCCATTACACTTCCCAGCGTCTCTTAAATGGATTTTTTATTTTTTATTTTTTTTCTTCCTCTCCCTCCTCCCTCTTCCTGACTGCTGTGGAACAGATCGAGCCGAAGAGAGGAAACCAAAGCTGGGAGCTGGCAGAGGTTTAGACATGCAGGGCGCTTTTAATGGAGCGCTCGCATGCGGATGGGGAGAACATGCCCGACTGTGCGTGGGATCACGGCTCCACAGCCAAACAAGCAAAGCCAGCCATCCCTGAAGGGCTGTCAGAAGCTTTCAGTACCCAAAAAGTGAACTCGTGGGTTTTTTTCTACCCTCTGAGCTCTCTCTGTTTCCAAAATCAGGGCCGGTCTCGCAGACAAGGCGTTTTTTTTTTTAAATTATCCACCGTGTTGCAATGCTTTCTGTTTTATTTTTAGGAGGCCCTCTAAAACTATAGAGGAAATTATCCAAAAGAAGTTTGTTCAAACGGCCTGTCAGTTTGAGGAAGTGAAATTAAACCAGAAGGGAAAAAAAAAAAAAAGAAATCCCAGCCCTGAATCCTAATCAATCACACATCCACACACACAAAATTGGAGAACTCTGGGCATGCCTCCAAAGCCAAGTAAATGGATGATAAACAAAACAAACCTAGTTCTGCCCGGTAATAAAGGCTTCCACAGAGGGAATTTCTCACCTGGGAATCACTTCCACTGAGGGCACAGCTGGTGGCACCTGGGGAGATTCCCCACTCCTCCACCGAGCTGTGCCTGCAGGGACAGCCAGTGATGCCATCCCACACTGAGCTGCTCCCCATGGACAAAAATCCTACATTGCATGAATTTCCCTCTGTAAATCCCTTTGGGAGCACGCCCTGTCCCTGTCCCTACTGAGAACGGGTCATCACCCCACGACACAGAGAGGTGGCTGCCTGGTTGTGCTGCTGTCACCAGCTGGGCTGGCAGTGGGGACCTGCTCAGGGCTCACAGACCCACCCAGAGCAAACAGGACTCACACCTTGGAAAGGAAAAACAAAAGCTGCAAAAGAAAAACAAGGGAAAGAGCAAATGGAAGAAGGATGAAGATGTTGAAATAAATCCCACCAGGCACTCAAGTGTCTAAAGCAGGAGGCAAAATCAGAGTGTGGGACAGCAAAAATGGCAGTGCCAAGGCTCCTTTCAACCTCCAGATGCAGCTTCCCATCGGTGAGGATGCTGCAGAGTGATTCCCATCCCTCCCCACCCACAGGGTTCATCCTTTGAGGCCACACAGCAGCAGGGAGAGCAGGGCAGGGACACTGGCTGTGTCCTGAGGAGCACAGTCCAGTGACCCCAGAGCAGCTCCCACATGCCCAAAGCAGCATTTTGGGAGACAACAGCTGTGCCAAGAGCTGAGGCTGCACTAGCAAAACCAGTGGAGGGGTGGGGACATGCAGTGGTGACCCCAGGATGAGCTGGCACTGTCCCCACAGCCACCAGCGAGCCTTCACTGCAGGGAGCTGACCCCAGGTGGGCAGCCCATGCTCTCCTCCATCCTCTCTTCACCTTCCAGCAGAGATTGCCATGAAACAGTTAAAGCTTTCTAAGCTGGGCTCTCCAGAGGACTCCAGTTAAAAGTCCACCAGGCATTTTCCCATGGTGGACTTTACCCTGGCCGTGATAACGCACCCGGAGGTGCCAGCCTGAGAGGGACCAGCCTTGGCACAGCAGGGCGAGGTGGCACCCCTGAAAAACCTGCACAGGACAGAAATCTGCACACCAGCCCCGAGAGCAGCATTCTGGGGTTT
This sequence comes from Certhia americana, assembly GCA_018697195.1. Lineage (NCBI taxonomy): Eukaryota > Metazoa > Chordata > Aves > Passeriformes > Certhiidae > Certhia > Certhia americana. The sequence continues at coordinate 3,220,306 of CM031872.1, forward strand.
GGCAGCGTGAGGCTGCACGGAGAGTTTTGTGCTATCCCACCTCACGTGGGAATGATGTGCCTGCCCCGAGGAGCCCATTCCAGCATGTCCAGCCCAGAACAGGCTCAAATTCCCACCTGGCAGAACCCAGAGATTTCTCTCTCATTCCAGAGGGAGAGGCAGAGACAAGTGGCACTGCTGTCCCTGCTGGGAACAGCCACCTGGCTCTCTTCTCCAAGGTTATCTGCAAATCCTCTCTCACCAGGACGACACACACCGTTTTTTAAATGCTGGGTGATGTAACCAACCCGTATTTATAATGCTGAAAACATCCCAAAGCTCCATCTCTTCCAGCTCCCAAGCACACAGTGTTCTCTTAATAAAATAATTGCAATGATGAATAGCTCCTTATAATGTTCTTCTTCTGCAGCTACTGACAGGGCCAAGAGCTGGGATGGAAAATCCTTCTCCTCAATGAACCTTCAAGGTACAGTCAGGATTTTACCTCCTCAAAGCAAAAAGGGCTGAAAAATTGGGGAAGTTCTGCCAGTGTTGTTCCAAGTCATCCCACCAGGCAGAGAACACAGAAATCCCTCTCCTGCAGCTCAGCCCCATCATTGTCTTAATAATAAACTCAGCAAATCACTGCAGCTCAATCCCAGCCCTTGGTTAAGCCGCCACAATCTTGAAGCCACTCGATGAAATCAATGCTGAGCTCCAGATCCTGCCACAGGGTCCACAAAAATCCACCCTGACAAAAGCTCCTCTGCCCAGAGGTCCGTGGGACCCCCAAAAGCAGCACTGGGAACTCATTTCCTACACTTTGGAAATCAGGCTGTGGATTTAATCCCTGGCTGCAAGTCCCCATGTGCCCGTGATTTCCACACTGACAATTACAAGGCAGCTCAATGCATCGGGGTTGGCTTTTTTTTCTTTTTTTTTTTTTTTTTGGTAGAGTCACTTCTACCTTATTCATTTGTAAAGGTGCTTTGAATTGGGAGTGCACTGGCTCTGCCTTCCCTTCCCACACAAAGCTGGTTTTTACTCCCAGCCAGGGCCAGGCTCTCTGGGTGTTTTCCCAGAGCCTGTGCTCTCAAAGACTTAAAACTGAGCAGCCAAGGAAGAGCCCTTGGAAGTGGTGGCAGAAAGGGACCTGGGACCTCATCCCAGTCTCGACTGCAGCTCAAGGGACTTCTCAGAACCTGGGAGAACTGGCAGGACCGGCTGCTCCCACCCTGAGGGCACATCCCTACACCCAGCTCCAGGCTCACCCCTTCCTACCCAGCACTCTGCCACCCCAACGTGTCCTGTCCTCCCTACAAAGGGCTGCTCTGGGGTCCCCAGATTTTGGGCAGGACTGGAGCATCTCTGCTCTCAGGGCTGAACCAGGATGAGCTTCCCCCTCCACAGCACTGCTTCCCAGGTTGAATCCTAACGTTTGCCTGCTTGGGAAAGCCCTGAGAAGAGTTTTGAGGCTCCCCCAACACCATTCCTGGGGTGCTGCTGAGCTCCACCAAGCTGTGCCCCCAAGGTGTGGTGCTGCACCTCCCTGCACCTTCCAGCATCCGAGGGCAAATGATCCTCCAAGGAAGAGACCTGGAGGATTCCTGGACCAGCCCCACAACCCCTGCGCTGCCCCAGGGCTTTGGGAAGGCACCAAGAGAGGAGGAACCTCCCCTTGGAGCGTGGGTGGGTGCTCCAGATGGGCACCTTGCTGTTTGTTACCTGCCACCCAGGGCCTGCTGCAAGAAATCCCTTGCCTGCAACATTTCCTGCACACACCTAGAGGCCGTGAAACCTCACCAGACGTGGTTTGCTTTGCCTGCCCAGCCTGTCCCATGGCTCAACACCGGGACAACCAGAGGAGATCCTGGGCAGGGAGAGGCACCCAGCACCCTTCAGCCACCCCAGGCTGAAAACCGCGGTGGGAAAGCAAGAGCCAGAGCCCAACAAAGCCCAACAGCCCCTGGTTTCCACAGAACAAACCTGCCCCACAGGTGAGGCACAAAGAGGGAGCAGCCTGCCAGAAGGGAATTGCTGGTTTTCCTCCTCGGAGGGGAGGGTGACACTCCAAGGTGAAACACCAGCGCCGCTACCAAAACGCAGCTCTAAGCACTGCCAAAAACCCCTCAGCCAACAAAATCTCTGCCTCCCAACCTTGTAAGCAGCAGAGGAATGTGCTGGCAGGGTGTAATTCGGGGTGCCAGCGTCAGCCACTCCAAATTGCCCTCTGGGGGTCCTGTTCTCAGCAAGCTCCAGCTCTGAACTGCTGTTTAAAGTCTCCCACATTTGCACACAACAGGTACCCGCTGGCCTGGGGCCAGGCTATCTCCAGCTGGGATCAGCTAAGCCTTCCTAAGTGCTTAAATAGGGGCCTGCAGGTAATTGTCCCAGGAGCCTTAACTCTTCCTGGAGCCCCTCTGATGTCCAGGAGCATGATGTAGAAAACCAGCAAGGATGGCATCCTGCTCTGTGAGCCCTATTCCCAGCTGCGGTGTTCCTGGGATCTGCCTGAGCATCCTATAAATAAATCCCACAGCAGAGGCCAGGAGCAGCCTGTAAAGCACACAGCATTAACACCCAGGCTGGCACGGCTGCCTCACAGCCTGCCCAAACAGCCAACCACAATTTGCTTAGGGGTGCAGAAAGTTTTGGTTTGCCCCGGCAGGAAGGGAGCCTGGGTGGCCTCTGTAGGTACAGGAAACCCCTTTCTATCACGCACATCACTCTGCTTCCTCTGGATTTCTTTAACCTTTCACTCTTGGCCTGATTTATGCTTTCACACTGATTTTTGCACGCGTGCATTTCCCTCCTCCTCCTCGCTGCTCCGGTGCTGCGGAACCACACCAGCAAAAAAAGCTGGCAGGGCTTTGGCATCCGGCTGCCCAGAGCCAGAATAATCCCTGCAGGGAAAGCTCCTGCTCTGCCTCACTCCAGAGGAGCTGGGTTTTTGTAGGAGGAGGGGAGAATTCCGTGTCCTGTGCTGTTGTGCTCCGGGGCTGAGCAGCCAACACGCGGCTCCAGCCCACCCATGGGATCCAGGCTGGGCTGCGTGTGATGGGCAGGCACTGGAGCAGCTAATCTGGGACCCCAGGGACACATCCCAGCAAAGCAAAGTCAGAGATTCTGCTGCAGAGGCGCTGGGTGGGGAGCCCCAGGCTCCAGCACAGCCCAGGGCTGATTTTTCCTTGCAGAGAAGGAAAAGAATCCACGAACAGCTCAGTTCTGAGCCCTCCAAAGCATCCAGGCAGGATGCAGCAGGCAGCACCCCGTCCACAAAGGGCATCCTCGGCACCAAAAGCACGTGGAGCAGTGCCCAGTGATGCCATCAGAGGCAGGAGGACATGAGGACAGCGGGGACACAGTGTCACCTTAAATGTCACCTAAAGTGCCTCTTGGGTGGGAAGAGGAGCTGCTTGTTCCCAGTCTCCACGGGGATCCTGGCACAAAATGAGCAAAACATTGGACTGTGATGGAAGCATCAGCTTCCTGGGAGTGGATGGGGAAGCTGAGGCCAACAACTCCAAGGCACAGTCGGAGCAGGGACAGCAGCACAGAGCCCAGGGGAAAGGCTGGGGTGGAATCACAGATGAAGTCAATTCTCCAGGCCCAAACTGGGAGCATTTTAATCCATCCAGTTGGATAAATAATGAGTGTGGGAGCATGTGGCTCTGGTGTCACCAGCCATCACCAGGGAGAAGGGATGACAGAGCCAGTGCACCAAACTGGTTTTCCATCCCTGCCGTGAGGTCCCAAACCCCACAGAACAGCCTGCCCAACCCCAGCCTTAGAGGGAAAAGGAGAAAACTCCAAAGTGAGAGCAAACCAGGAAAGCATCTCTTCAGCCCATTTGCATGGGACATGGGAGGCCACCCTGAGAGCCACCAGCTCACAGTGCTCCCTCAGCCTGGCACGGCCACCAAAAAGGAAATGAAGTCGCAAAGGTTATCGCTTTGGTGTTTGACTGAGCATAAAAATCTGAAAACACAAACAAGAGGGAGACGGGGAGAGCAGCAAGGGAGGAGAAGAGCAGGGATGCACAGCCCCAAAAAACAGGAGAGGGGGTGCAGGGTCTCACCCCCCCATCAATCCATGGTGGGAGAGTTTCCCGGGGAAAAATAAATGCAAAGTCTGTTGCAAAAGTTTATCAGCGAGGAAGAGCGAGCGCGCCTGACTACAGGATAGAGATGTCATTATTTTCATGCATCTGCCTTACCCAATTTTATTTAGTTGCTTTCTGCACCATTTCATGCTCATTCTGCTGCTGAGCTAGACAATTGCTTTATAACTCTAGGGTGCAATTTCACTGTCTGTGAGCCACACGCACGCACGCGGGGGCTGCGCTGGGATGGAGCAGGGAGCTGCACCTCCCTCCCTTCTCCCCACACCCCGAGCTTTGGGTGAGGAGTTTTCTTCATATGTTTGAATGAAAAAAAAAAAAATAATCTTAAATTAAAACGCTAAGCCGCTGCCTTTAATATATTCCAGGAGTGTGTAGGGGGGAGCAGCCCCAGTAAGCAGTGGCTCCCCATTAAGGCTGAGCAGGATGAACTGGAGGGCAATCTGCTCTCTCACGCTCCGTGAATGCAGAGAGACAGAGCCCGGCAGGCTGCAGGGCAGGAACGCTGTGAATCACGCTGGATTTTTATGATCAATTGAAAGTCACACTTGAACAAGTGCAGGTCAGCAGGGAGGGTTGGTCACGCAGGTGCAGAGCTCTGAGACAGCGGCTTTCAACTCGTTCAATCACCCAGACCCTCACAGTACCCTCCTTGGTACCCTTCTTTTCTGCTCCCCCACTAAACATCCCCCCCCAGGGCTGCTGTGGGGTGTGTGGGGTTTCCAGAAGCAGCCCTAACACTGCTGGGATGCAGTGTGGGATCATGGATTTCCCCACCACCGTGTGCTCCAGCATCCCCAGCATGACCCGGTGCCTGCTCCACACTGTGACAGACCACAGCTCCCCAGGCCTGGTAAAATCACTCATCTCCCACAAATGGGCCAGAACAAGAAGGGGTGGGGGCAGAAAGGCAGCCCAGTTTAGGATGATCAGTGCAGAAAGTGCATTTCTCATTCTTTAATCTCCCTTTTTCCAAGAGCCCCCCACCTGCACACAGGTCCTTGGGAGCAGGGCAGGGAAGCTGCAGCACTGGCAAACCACTCTCACCCATCCTTCACATGCCCAGGAGCAGGAAAACAGCTCCCCCAGCTCCATGTGATACCCCTGGCCCTGCTCCTGCCTCTCTGACCCAATTCTTCTCTGCCACCACTCACCATCCCCTCCCATCCCAACCAGTGCCACCTCGGTGCCTCAGGCTGGATTTTGGCTGGAAGCTCACCCCCTTCTCCTGCCATCTCCGTGCCTCAGGCTGGATTTTGGCTGGAATCTCAACCCCTCCTGCACTTCTCCTTCCGTTCTTGCCTCACCACTGCCATTGCCTCACTGAGACTCCAGAACGGGCACGTAGGAGACGCGCTGCCCACAACAAAATTGTCTCGCAGCAGCCCACAGAGTTCACAGCAAAGGGGGAAAAAAAAAACAAAAAGAAGAAATAAAGAAAACAACTCTCCTCCAGCACTCACTTGTCAGCCAGAAATGGAGAAACAATAATCAAATGTTTCTGCCTTCCCACCCTGCTGAAATGAGACAGGGCATCCCTCCCTAATCCGCTCCTGGCAGCACAAAGGATCTGCTCCAGGAGCTGAAGGGGCTGTAAATCTCAGGAGGCTCCCTCAGCTCCCCCTCCCTGGATTTTTTCCCTTTTCATTCCCAAGTCTGTAAAGCTGAAGAAAGCCCAAACTCCACAAAAGAGGAGCCCATGAAAAGTAACAACCAGCTGGGAATCCCATTACCATTTTATTGGTCCCCAATACCTCTACTGCCCCTTTTATCTCTTGGCTCTGCAGCTGATGGCATCCAGGGAAAAGCTCAGACAAGACCCAAACCCAAACACTCCACCACCCTCCACTCATGGCCCATCCAAAAAACCAAGCCTTTAACTAAAAAATCAAATCCCCCAGGGTTTGGAAGAAGGAGCAACGACCACAGGGCGAGGGATTATCTCCTGCTAGAGCAGAAGGGGATGCCAGCCCTCCTCCTGCTGCTTGATTCCCCAAATCTTTAGGGTGCTTCTTCCTTGCCCTGCGCTTTGGGAGCACCTGGCTCGCCCACAAATCCCACCTGGGAGCTTTTCTTTGCTCCTGGGCCAAAGAGCAGCTTTGAGGGGGGGGTTGTTGGACCCTGCAAAGCTCAGCAGAGCTGTGTGGAGCTGCCATCCCAGGCGGATCAGCTCTGAGGAGCTTTCCCAACCCCTCCACGCCCTCGCTCCGGGCCCCGTTCCCAGCTCAGAGCTCCCGTGTGCCTCAGTTTCCCACCCTGTATCTGTCTCATCTGGGCAGATGAGGAGTTCTGAAGGCAAGATCCATCCCTTTCCTGATGTGCAGAGGCAGGAGCTGGCACGGGCACAGCTGTGACCAGAATTACAGCCCCAAGGTGCAACCTTGGAACTTTTATTGTGGATCACAGCAAGAGAAAAGAGGGGAAAAAAAAAAAAAAAAAAAAAAAAAAAAGCCCAAGCATTTCGTGCTTACGAATGGTCTGTTTGAACAGGATTATTTTTTAACTCCACATTAAACAGAATTTCAAAGGAGAAGAGCTGCATTTGGGCTTAATTTGAGCCCTTTCTCGCGAGGGAATTGTTCCCTGTTTATCTCAGAAAACACCCTCCATTTTGAAAAGCTCCCTCCCCTCTAAGTAAAAACTCAGGTTGTTTCCTTGACTTTGCTTTGCTTTTTCTAAGCCAAACCTTGTCAGAAAAGGCAAGTTCTCACAGCCAGTTTCCATCTCAACAATAGAGCATTTTCCCAGGCTAAATTGCTTCTGTCTGAAAATCTTCTGGCAGTTTGAGCTGGCTGGCATGTGTGGGGATCCTTCTGTAGGGTTTTTTAAATCCTTATTTGCAATATTATTTCATCTGCTTCGCGCTGCCTTGATGTTTGAGCAGCCTTTGGAGAGACACAACTGCTCCTCCCTCCTCCTCCTCTGTCCTCCCTCCAGGCACACGCTTCCCTTTGAGGAGGAGGAGAGGGGAGAAATAAAATAAAAGACAAGCAAAGAGGAAAATGTCAGAAAGCTGCTTTTTGTGTGCGTGTCAAACGTTCAAAGTTATTCCAGAGTCTAGTCTTTAAATGTAATAAAATACAGCAACTCCTGACAAAATCAATTAAAATAAAACCACCCAGGCTACCTCTCCTATTGCTTTGGAGCTCGACTGACTCGGAGAGCCCACCTGGGCCTTTTAGGAAGCAATTAGGGAAGTGCTGGGATGGATCCTGTGTTCCACTGAGCATCCCTGCATGGTGCTGAGAATCCCTGACACTTCTGGGCATCCCTGCAAGGTGCTGAGAATCCTTGCATGGTCCTGGGCATCCCTGCATGGTCCTGGACATCCCTGATACTTCTGGACATCCCTGCATGTTGCTGAGCATCCTTGACACTTTTGAGCATCCCTGACACTTCTGGGCATTTCTCCAGAGTGCCCAGATCTTTGCACATGTCCCAGCATCCCTCTGAAATGCCCAGATCCCTCCACAGCACAGGTCAGAGCGAGGAGAACCCCAGTTTCTTGCCTTGCCACGGGAGGTGATGATGGTGCTGGCCCGGGGGTCAGAGAAGGATTAATTAGAGCCCAATTAAGTTGCCCAGCTCGAAGGGAAGGTCCCTGGCCAGCAGGGGTTGGAGGGATCCCAGGTTTTGGCTCAGTAGAGGAGCCCAGCTTGGGTACAGGGACCCCTCAGTGTCCCCACAGCATCACCACACCTCTGCTGAGCCCCTTGCCAAGGGCCACCAGCTCCTGCTGTCTCACTGCTGGGATATTTATAGCAGGAATGATTCGGGGATTTCAGGCAGCTGGGAGCCTCGGGGAATACTCTGAGCACACACAATCCCCGGGAAAAGGCACCAGGATGCTCACAGGAACACACAGCCTGTGGACAAGGCAGGAGCAAAACACACCCCAAAGCCCCACAGCACCCCACAGCTCTTCTGTTTGTTTCTTTCCTCAACCACCCTGCACAAAACCCTAAAAAATCCTAAATTCAGCGCAGTGCCAGGGCTCTGGCATATGGCAACCCACCCCTGCTCCCAGAAAACAATACTCAACAAAAAGGTTTTTAACCCATTTCTTAATAAATATTTATTTTTCGCCTTGAAGATGTGGGTAGGACAAAGCCAGGGCGTATTTTCCAGTGAAATGTTTTGATTCCCCCCTTGTTGGTTTTTTTGGTTTGTTTTTTTTTTCCCCTCAACAGGAGCAAAACGCCAATAATAATATTTGCAATGAATAACTCAAATTCTGTGGCTTTCTCCCCCGCTCTCTTTTAAATAAATAAAATGCCCTAAATTTGAGAAACACAAACGCTCCCTCCAACACAGCAGGACGACGTGGAATAAACTCAGGGACGCTCCGAGGATTTATTTCACTGTCACAGCCCAGATTCTGGAAAAGGCAAAAATTCCTTCCCAGATTTTTTTTTTTTTTCCTTTTTGCATATGTCAACGAAGAGAGGTCGAGCCCTACACGAGGCTCCAGCAAGAGAGACCAGGACACAACCAGATTTCACCTCCTGCTCCTACCAGCCCCTTCTCCAGCCCAGCAACCCCACGGAGCCAACCAGATGTGGGGCAGAGGATTCCTCCTTCCTCACTGGGATGCTCAGACGTTTCCTACACCTCTCCGAAGTTCTCCTCCCTGCGGGTTGTCACAGCAGCTGCTGATTTCTGAGGGGATGAAGAGCAGGGCTGAGGTCTGAACCCAGAGGGAGGCTCTCAGCACCCAGGCTCATCCCAGCCACACGCCCAGGGATGAAGGATGAAGGTGCCTGATGGATGCTCACGCTCCTACACCAAGCAGCCCCCAGCCCTGGGCTGTCCCAGCTGGACACAGGGGGTTGTTTTGCTGTTTTCCTCACGAGATGTTCCTGCTCCAGCCCCGAGCACGGCACGGACAGTCCTCACCCCACATCCTGAGCAGCTGCAGCCAGCCCTGGCAGGGCTGCAGGGGTGGGAAGAGGGACACACAGAGGTTACAACCCGCTGCACTGACCTCCGGAGGGAAGCACCCGTTAACTGTTTCTTCCCCCACAAAGATGAGCCTTGAGGGAGAGCTCCCAGAGCTCACCACCCTTCTTTTCCTCCTCCCCAGACATCCCCAGGGAATGGGCAAAGGGAAAAACAAAGCGCTAAGAGGGCTGTAAAAGTCAGAGAACAAGCAGCCACCTGAAGAACCGAGCCCTTGGTTTGCACATCAGTGCTCTGTGACAGCCTGACCTCAGCCCGTGCACCCCACCAGAGGTGATCCCCCGACTCAAAAACACTCACACCACAGATTTTTCTACATTTGCCTCCTCCTGGACACCTGGCACAACACAGAGGACCAAAAGCTGGACAGCCCTGAGCAAGCTAAGCCTCGTAAAGGCAGGACTGTAACTCCAGATGGCTCTAAGGCAGCATCTGCTGGAGCCTGGGGTGTTTTAAACCTCACCAGGGCTGTGCAGGTACCTGTGCCCACAGCCCCCGTGCCAGGCTGCAGGTTGTCCTGGCAGTGGGATGGCAAAAGGGTGACAGCAGCCAGCCTGGGACATGCTGTCCTCACAGGGAGCCTCTGGCTGGCATCTGCCAGCAGCTCTCCAGAGAAGCAGGAAAATGAGATACTACTATTAAAAGTGCCCAGTGCTGGTCACACTTCCAGCCATGACATCAGCAGGGTTATCTCAGTCTAACCACGGGCAGGACTTGGCCAGGAACCACCACCAGGTTGGCCTTGTTGGGCCAAACTGAGCAGAGATTTTGGTGGACACACAGCAATGGAGTCAGATTTTGGCCGTGCTGCTGCTGCTCCCCAGCTCAGGCCTGTCCTGGTGTGCAGGGAAACAAACCCCACAAGCTGGGCTGGTTTTCCTCCCCTTGGTTTTTCCAACACCAGCTCCCAGAAATGACACGAGACAGGGTTGGTGAAACACCCTGGGACTCTGCAAAGTTGGGACCTGGTGGGTTTTGGGCCATCCTGCCTTTAAAGAGGCCCCGTGGCTCATCCAGCTCTGCTCTGGTTTCACTGGGAAGGTCTCAGTTCACATTCCCCTCAATCCTACAAACTGCTCACAAGCTTTGAGACACAATCCTCCTGCACTGCCCAGAGCAGGAACAAGATCTCCCCCTCCAAAACCTGCAGCCAAAGGGATGTTTTTTCCCAATAATCAGTGACCAAAGACCAACGCCTGAAGTTTGGGAGTCTCTCCTGCAGCAGCACAATCCCAGACCACACACCCCAAACAGCTCCCACAGACAGATGGATTTTCTCCTGAGACAAGGATGAGAAGTTTTTAACCTCCCCCAGAGTATGGCTGTCCTGGGGGGCTACCCTGTTTTCCCCTGGGGATGCTCCTGGTGTGCTGCACAGTGTGTGGCACAGCCCCAGCACTCACACATCTCTAAATGAGCAGATAAATCAGTTGTTTTCCACTTGCACCAGCGTGAAAACCCTTCCCCGAGCCAGCAGTCACACAGACTCTCCCCCCTCCTACCTCCTCAAACCAACCTGACTAATAATACAACGTATTTTTTAGCATTTACAGTGTAACAGGAGAGTTCAGGACTGACAGCAAGCACAGTTAAAGTACACAGAGGCCTGAGCCTGCCCGGATCAACAGAGATTTGGACTGTCCTCCACAAGAGCATCCAAGGAAATGTGAATTCCCCCCAGTGAGGCGAAAGAGACACCTTCTGCTGGGATGAGCCCTGGACCCCACCAGAAGGAGCTGGGTTGATTTGGAATCAGGACCTGCTCCAGGACACGCTGCAGGTGAGATGCTTTTTGGTCCCAGCAGCATCTCCCAGCCCAGTCAACTTTGGGGCACAGTGAAACTGGGATTTTTGGGGGCACGGCGATGCCACCTACAGCTCTGCCAGCCCAAGGGGGTCAGGGTCTCCCTGCCAAAGCCCCCAGACCACCACAAACCTGGAAACCCTCTCGGCCGGGGAGACCTTGTGATGGTCGTTTGTATTTACCCTGCTCTTTGAAAGGAACAACTGAAACGGCAATTTGTAAACAAAACAAGCAAAAAAAAAAATTAAAAAAAAAAAAAAAAAACAAAAAAACAAAAAGAACAACCGAACCAAAAGACATTAAAGAAAAAAAAAAATCCAAAACACCCCACGGCAGGCTGGAGAGGCTGAGCACAGATTTAAAGCCCAGGGAAGGCAGAAGGGATGTCCTCGCTGGCCATGGCTGGCTCAGCCGGAGGCTGGGAGCCACCGGGCTGAGCGGGGACAGGGATGGCAGCATTCGCCCCTCTTCCCCCTCGCCAGGACTTGGCGCCAGGCGACTCCGCTCAAACTTTTCTTCCCTCCACCCCGAGCACCGAGCTCTGCAATCTCACTTCTCCTGGAAGCGAGACGCAGGAGGCATTCGCCCTTACAAGCCAGGACTTGACTCAGTCACAGAAACGATGGCAAACTCCGGTTGGAAATAGGTTTTAAAACGCAGCTAAAAGGAGGAGAGGGAGGGGAGGGGGGGAGACAAAAAAAAAAAAAATAACAATAAAAAGGCAAGAGGGTCCCAACGGCGGTGGGTCTGGGAGCCGGAGGGGTCGGAGCTGCCTCCCCCTGCCCGGCTGCGCGCCACGGATACCGCGGGGAGAGAGAAAAAAAATAAAAAAAAATATAAAAAAAGGAGAAAAGTCAAAAATTCAAGGAAAAAAAAAAAAAAAAAAAAAAAAAAAAAACCAAAATCAAAACAAAACCGAGGAGGAAGGCAAGAGGGGGGGAAGCACAGGCTGCCGAGCCCCAAGGGGAGGGGGCTGTGCCGGCTGCCGCTGCCCCGTTCGAAAGCGCCGCCGGGGCCGCTGCCCGACCGGCCCGGCACGGCTCGGTCCGGCCCAGCACGGCTCGGCTCGGCTCCCAGCCCGGGGGCCCGCCGTCCCTAGGGCTGCGCCACGACAAAAAACAACAGCAAAACAAACCAAAAATACCAACTCCGAGACAGGGGCCGGGGGCAGGGGCCGGGGCCGGCCCGCGTTCGCTCCCCGGGGAAGGGGCGAGCGCATCCCCCGCCCGGTGCGAGCGGCTGGAAGGGGCAGCGGGGCCGGGGGTGAGGGGGAAGGCGGCAGGACAGGCGGTGATTTTATCGTCCCGAAGCACCCCCCACCCCCCGCGGCAGGAACGGAGAATCTCTCGGAACAGAACTCACCCAGCGGCAGGAAGTGTTTGGTGTCCATGGCTGGTGCTTAACTCATGCCAAGGGGCTCGGAGAGAGAGCGGCGGCGAAAACACACAAGGCAGGGCGGGCGGAGGGGAGGGAAATCAGCGCGGGGGGGAGAGGGGAGGAGGGGAGGGGAAAAAAAAAAAAAAAAAAAAAAAACACCCACGGGGAGGAGGAGGAGGAGGAGGGAGGCGGGAGGAAGGGAGGAGGAGGAGGAGGAGGCAGCAGCAGCGGGGAAGCTGCAGCCCCGCAGCGGCGGAGTTGTGGCAAACTCCAACAAGGTTCACTCCGCCGGCAGCGCACGGCTCCGCGCCGGGGCCCGCGCAGGGGGAGCGGCAGCGCCGAGCCGAGCCGAGCCGAGCCGAGCCGAGCCGAGCCGAGCCGAGCCGTGCCGAGCCGAGCCGAGCCGAGCCGAGCCGAGCCGAGCCGAGCCGAGCCGAGCCGAGCCGAGCAGCGCCGCCCCGCGCCCGCCCCGCCGGCCCGCGGAGAGCGCTGCGCCGGTGGTTGGTGGTGTTCGATTGGTTTTGTTCGGGGGTTTTTTGGTTTGGTTTGGTTTTTTTTTGTTTTGGTTTGTTTTTTTTTTCTTAAAGTGATGAGGAAAGGGGAGGAAAATAAGGTAGGGGAGAGAGGCAAAGGAAAAGAAAAAAAGAAGGAAAGGGAGGAGGAAAAGGGGAAAGGGGAAATTAGAGATGGGGAGGAAGGGGGAAGATGAGGAAAGGAGGGATGGGGAGAGGGGAAAGAGAGAAGGAAAGAAGAGGGGAAATAGAAGGAAAAGAGGAGAGGGAAAAGAGAAGGAGGGGGGAAAAGGAAGAGGGAAAAGAGAGAAGGAAAGGAGATGGAAAAGAGAGAAGGAAAGGAGAGGAAAAAAGGAGAAGGAAAGGAGAGGAAAATAGAGGGAAAAGAGAGAAGGAAAGGAGGGGGGGAAAAAGGAGAGGGAAAAGAGAAGGAAAGGAGGGGAAAAAAGGAGAGGGAAAAGAGAAGGAAAGGAGTGGGAAAAAGGAGAGGGGAAAGAAGAGCGGAATAGAGGGAAAAGAGAAGAAAAAGGAGAGGCAAAAAGATGGGGAAAGAGCAGAAAAGAGAGGGGAAGAGGAAAGGGGAAAGAGAAGAAAGGGGGGAAGGAGGAAAAAAGCCCGATGTGTGTAATGCTGCAGTGGCAGCCCCGGGAGGGGTAGAAGAGAGGGTTCCTCGAGTGATGCTGAGCGATGCCAGCTGTGCCCAGCCCCTGAGCCCTGCTGCCTGTCCCCGGGCTGTGTCACACGTCACTCAAAGCACGGTTTATTCCATTTCTCATCCAACTCTGCCTGCGTGTGCTCCTCTGCAAACTCTGTCACCTCCTCAGCATCGCCGGTGCCACCCCGGCAGCACCTCTGGCTGCTTCCCAGAGCCCCGGCCCCCCTTCCCAGGCAGGCCTCCAGGTTTAATAAATGATACTCAGCCCTGTAAGAATGTGTATTAGTGGCTTGATGGACCAGAGCGACTCCACTATGCATGAAGCATATTAAGCATCCTATCGACCCTCGCTTTCCACGGCGGTAACATGCATAACAAACAGGCTGGGGCCACGCTGCAGCTGCTCACACACGCTGGGGAAACAACGCTGGGCACTGAGAGAGGCTGGAGTGACACCAGGGACAGCTGCTGGGGAGGGCTTCTGCTGGCACAGGTAGAGCCCAGCTCTCCTGCAGTGAGCAGACCGGGTGAAATCGGGGGTGGCTGGGACAAATCGGGGTTGTCCCAGTCGCTCTGCCATCACCTCGCTGTGTGGCAGATGCGTGGAACGCTCCCCAGCCTTATCTGCCCTGATTTATTCTTTAATTGGCCAAGTGTCTGGTGCTGTAAATATTAGCAAGTGAGCAGCTCCTCCTGGAAAAGAGAGGCCTCTTATCTGCCATCGCCGGATCCCTGCGTGCCCTTATCGCTCCGTCTCCTGTCTGTCACTCACTCTGGGATCTCCAGCCACACAGGAGAAGCTCTGGAAAGGCCCCAACACCTGGATTTCTCCTACAACTCTTGTTTTGTAGGAGAACACAAGGCCCTGCCCTTCCTGCAGGGCAGCATGGGGATGGTTGGATGAGGGGTACCCATCTGGCAACACCCCAAGATCCTAGTTCTTCACCAGATGTGGCACAGCCCATCTGCTTTAGGATAAAATATCCATTGCAAGCCACCTGAAGAATAAAAACACCAAGAAGGACCTGTCCTGTGCCGGCCAAACTGACACTCAGGTGGAGCTGCAGAAGTTAAACCAAAATAAAGCGTCTTGGATCCTTTTAATCCTCTGCTCCTGTAATTTCAGCATGTCCAAACAGATTTCGGTGTGTGTTTATAACTGGTAACTTCATTTGCTCCCGGGCTGGGACCTTAAATGCCAAGTTTCATCTCCAAGTCAGTTTTTAAGAGGGAGTTACAACAACTCCTGGGAGAAAAGGAAATGCGCAAGGATATAAAAGAAAGTTGGGGGTTGTCAAAAAAAGCAGGTTCAAAGTCTCTAAGAGTGCAAAAATCATGGAATTCATGGATGTGTGTGTACAGACTGACAGCTCAAAGGCAGGAATCAGTTTCCTGATAGACAAACTAAAACTCATCTGTCTGATAAGGGCAAACACAGCTAGGAGCAGAGCTGGGCTCTCACCTGCCTGGGTGCCCAACGCCTTCAGAGCTTTGTGTCCATCACCAACACGCTCAAAGTGGGGATCTGGCCCCAAACCCCCATCCCAAAGCAAGCTCAGCTCCGTGGCTGCAGCAGATCCCAGGGTTACAAGAGCCAGGGCTGCAAATCCACCTTTGCAGGCTCCCAACATATGAAATTACCATAACCAGGACATTTCACGCTCCTCTCCCATCAAGCTGTTTAGAGCAAATTAAATTTCTCCCTAACCAGGCTGTAACAGTTCATGTTAGATGTGGATCTAAATGTTAATTGCAGTGACAATAACAGGTCTGATCCTGCAATCCTTATTTGAGTAAAACCTCCCACAGAAGCCAAAGGAATTTTGCCCCAGAGAAGGCAGCTGGATGCAGTCCCACATTTCCAGTCTCTTGAAGATGCCAGAAGGTAAGCCAGGATATTTCTGTGATGTTACAAACCTTCTCTTTCCCTTTCCCCTCCCTTCCACCTCCCCTGAGTTCTTTAATGCACTATTAATTTAATAAGCTGCCTAATGCTGTGCTCACCTTCAGCCTCACACTTCCCAGGAAGGACTTCAATCATCACGGGGTGGGGGGGGGGCACATTCAGATAATTTTGGCAGCTCGTTGCCTCGTACATCTGGTTGGTGCAGGGATGCTGGAAGGTCCTGTGCTGGCTGGGAGAGCTGGCTTGGGAATCTGCTGCTCTTGTCCTCTGCACCCTTGGGTGATGCCAACACCCTTCAGCCTGGACTCCTGAGGAAGGCAGGCTGATAAAATGGGATAATTTTGGGGTGCCTGGCTTCACCTGGGCAGCTCTGAATCCCAGCACTCAATGCTGGCTGAATTTGGCAGGGAGAGATGTTGTGTCCATCAGATAAACCAGGCAATTAGGCAAAGGTTTCTCCTTCCATCCACTCTCCCACCTCGTTGCCATCCCTGTGGGGCAGAGGGATCCACGTGGGTCTCAGCAGGAGACAGGCACTGAGATTATTTTGGGAGCTGGACCTGCATTCTGAACTGGGCACTTGGGCCCAGTGAGTGAATTTGGAAATCACAGCCTCTATGATTTTTTTCTAAGTGGTTCCAGCTTTTCTTGTCCATAACCCTGAATTATCTGACAGGACACAAAAGCAAAACCTGCTGGGCTTCTCCTACTGTTTTATGCCCTTCCTGCACAGTTAGAAAAAAAAAAAATTAACTCTATTTTCCTGCCTGGCTGCATTTTGTTACAAATTAAAGAAAGAATAAATGCAAAACCTGAGTGAGAAAGAACAGAAGAGCTCATGGGTGCTGTGTGGGCTCCAGCTCCACCTGCACATGGAGGCTGTGACACGTGGCCAGAGGTGCCATGGGTGAGCAAGGGTGGCTGTGACCACTGGCCTGGGGCTTGTGGCCACAGAGTCCCCCTCTCTGAGCAGTGTGGGACCCCAGTGAGCTAAATCCAGCCAAGGAAAGATCCCTTCCACTCATGCAGAGTCTGTGGGACTCACCCAGGGGTGCCCTCACCTCCAGTAACCTGCTCTGCCAAAGTCACTGCAGGTTCCAGGAGCAGGAGCTGTAGTCCCTGTGTCTCCCAGCAGAATTACAGGAGAAAAGTCCCTCCACTGTGCAACTCCTGCCTGGCTCTGTAGGTCTGCAGGACAGCACCTACCCTGAGTTCTCAGGGCAAGAGGAGCTCACAACTTGCTTTTTTTTTCCCCACTAGGAAGGAGAGAGAAACACAACAAGATTTTGGGGAGGCAGGTCAGGGACTCTGGAGCCTGAAAGTGGAATTAGTCCCTGAACAGAGCCTTGCCAAGACTCTCAGCATCCCTCAGACACATCCAAAGCCATCCAGCTGCTGAGGGGGGATTCCTGCTCCTCGGGAAGACACTGCACACACAGAGCAGCAAAGCTCCAGGACGAGCCCCTTCTGCCAGTGCTGCACATTCAAACTGCCTTGTTTCGTTTCCCAGCAGCATTTAACAGGCTGATGATGTTTGTTTATGAAGTGAGATGCACATGATTTATTTGATGTCTGTTTGAGAGCTGCATTCCCACGCCAAGGACTGCCTTCTCCCCTCTTTTGGGGACTGCTCAGAGCAAATCCTCTCTTGCACAGGCAGAGCTGCACTCTCAGCTGCTTCAGAGCTGGACATCAAACGCTTATTAGAGACCTCCAAACTGCAAGCCACGAAGCTGCATTTGTTCTTGTCTGTCTCTGCATACAGAGCAAGTGTTAATGGAGTGTTCATGCTCTTAAAACAGGTTTGGGGAAAAGGTCTCAGGGCACCTGGGCTCTAGTCTGAATAATCCAGCTTGAATAATCCTGAGGGAGGTTTCATCCTCTCCTCGTGCTTTTCTGGTGGATTGGGTTTGGCGTGTCTCACCTGGCTTGCAGGGACAGTGGTTTAATGAACTGCTTTGCAAAGTGACTTTACAAATGGAGAGTCTACTCCTGCCTTTTTTAGCACCTGGAGATCTCTTTATTCCAGCTCATCACCCAGACCAGGGCCTGGCTGCCAAAAGAGCCAGCAAAGAAAGCATTAAGGGATGGAAGATGGAACGCAGCACATGAGCTGTGAGATTTACAGCTCTTGGGGGAAAGCACACCGAGCATCACCCATCCTGCCAGAGGGACAGGAGCCAAACCTTCACCTGATGGGAGCCAGCAGCAGCACAGGAGCCCAGACAGTGCCTGGGCAGCAGCTGAGGCTCACCCCACACTGCTCACCACCTGATTTACACCAGGGCTGGAGGATGTGGCTCAGTCACTCCGAGACAGCTCCACTGCTGGCCTTCCCCTGGTCCCTGCATACAAACCACTTTGCAAATGAAGTGTGAAGATAATATGCTTTATCATGGGCATTTATTACCCGTGATTGTCGAATAAATCTCCCTCCATTCACATACATATACATAAGGTGTATATAAATATGCAGTATCCGGCAGTACCCAGAGCCTTTTTGATGATGTCAATGTAGCCCCCATAAAGATAGTGGGAAATGATTCATAATATTTATATGACAGACATGATATGAACTGTAATAGCCTGTTGGGATGGAGAATATCCATAGGTCTCTGTCAGCCACAAATGTGATTTAAATATTATATATGTGGCAACTGTAGCATTAGTAATATGATAGCTGTTATTGATAGTGGTCATAAAATGCAGTAGTTTTGCACTGAAGAATGTGAAAAATAATCTAGTGGTTTTCCTAATGGTCTTCCCAGCAATGCACTGAAAGGAAGTGTACTTTCAATGCCTCCTTTTTTCAGTGCCTCCTCCTCTCCTCCCCCCACGCCAAATTACCATCACATTCTCTCAGATTACTGCCAGGGCCATATTTTACTCTGCTGATGTCAGGTTGTGGCATCCCATCCCCCTGGGGCTGTCTGGGGAGGGCAAAGGGTCCCTGCAAGACCCTGGGCTGTTGTCGAGGCTGTGTGTGCTTCCCCTGAGCAGAAGGAGGGCAAAAAGCAACAAGAGAGGGGCTCAGGAGAGTGGTGCCACTCTGGGGAGAAGTTTGGACCGTGGAAAAGGGTCCTCAGCCAGAATAAATCAGCACAGTCCTGCAAAAAACGATGCAGCCACACTGAGTTCTGCTCACTGGGCTTCCCCAGGAGGGTTCTGGCACTCAGAAATGGGAGTGAGGCATCTGAATCCTCTCCCTTTCCCTTCCTGGCCTTCCACACCCAAAGCCTGCCCAGCCAGGGGTCTGCTGGAGGACTGGAACAGCAGCAGGAGGGTGGAAAAAGGCACCTTGAAGCTTCCAAACACACCAGGGTTTAGATGGGCTGGAGCCCAGGAAAGCTGGGAGAACTGGGGGTGACACTTCTGACCCCAAGGGATTTGCTCTTGGACCACCACACACCTCCTTAAAAGGCTCCTCAGGGCACAGCACAGGGGCTGGTGAGAGCTGAGGGACACCTGGCCACAAAACCAGCCCCACATCTGTGTAAAGTTGTCCTTCCATCGCTTCCAAAGCAGCAAAGGTCACTTCCCTGCTGGTTGCCAGCCTGCCTTGATCTCCCCATCTCTGTCCCTAGAGCAAAAATAGAGGGGGAAACTCCTTAAATTCATTCACCACAGCCATGAATTACACCAGCCCCTGGATTTCCCCCATGAGCAGAACGAAGGGAGGGTGAGGCTTGCCAGGATGAGCAACCCAGCTCAGGGTGCCTTGGATGCCACAGCCTGGTCTCACCCAGCAGGGTTTGGGGGGGATTCAGGGGCCCAGAAATCACGCCCAGAAATGATGTCTGGTGTCCATCCAGGGAGCTGCTTTTCCAGGGAGCCTCTACCAGGGCTCAGGTGTTGCTCAAAGGAGTTAACTCAGGATGCTGCACCTGTCAAGGGGCAGGAGCAGCCTGGGAGGCAGGTATTGGGATGCTGGCTCCATCCTTCCACATCACAGGGAATAAATCAAGGCCGTGGTATGTGCTCCAAACACAGCAGACCTCAGGGCGAGGCATTGATCAGCTCCCTCGTGTGCAGCCTTAAAAAATAAATTAATTAGAGTTCTGTTAACGGGGCTTTGCAGAGGGCCCCACGTGTGCCCGGCACTAATGAGGGGTACAGGGCTGCAGGCTGATCTCTCCCACCCCTCTCCAAAGGGATTTCACTCCCCAGGATTTACATTTCAATATTTTAAAGCTAACAGGATGCACACATTTCAATTTAATCCAAAGCACCGGGCTCTCGGAGGACAGAGCTGGGATCAAGGGAGGGTTTGTGCACAAATGGGGCAAGGAATTTGGGGGGCTGATTTTCCCCAAAAAAGTAGATGGGAACAGCAAGCCACCCTCCATCCACCACGTCCAGCCCTCCCTCCCAGATGATCTCTTCCCATGCCTTTTTAACTTTGACAATACAGAACATTTTATAAAACAAAGCAAAAGCCTGTTTGAAAGTAAGAGTCCAGGTGTAATTTAATGTCAGTTTTCTCCACCATTTGCATTGCAAGGGACCTGATCTTCCTCTTCCCCACCCCAGTGTGAGCCAGGCATTGCTCCAGGGAAAACCACGGGCCTATTTCTGCTGTCGTTTCCACCAACATAAATCAGGAATTTACTCAGTTGAAATAAGTGGAGCTGCACCAGTGTAAAACCAGTGTGAGCTCAGAGTTACAGTGCTATAAAAGCAGTGTGAGGCTAGAATCAGCCTCGGTATTTATGGAGAGAGCTTGAGGAAAGCCTGGGGAAATTAGCAAAATTGGGAACAAACAAAGAGAGAGTAAAAAAAAAAAAAAAGGAAAAAAAGCATGTGATTTCCTGATGATTTGGCAAATCAAATCCTCAAGGCCAGCACTCATATTCCTTCCTCCACTGTGATGCCTGTTCTGGTGAGCACTTCTGCCAGAAGAGCTTTTCTGTATTATTCCTCTTCTGGGTGACGCAGCTGCGAGATGCTCGCTATGGAAATGCCATATAAAAATAAATTGAATCGAATTAGGGAAACAACTAAAGTAATTTCTTCTCTGTCCTCACATTAATCCATTTAGGTTGATTCTCTGGGTGCTCCAAAGGGGATTTGCATTACTATCCTGTCAGCAGCCACAGTCCCTTCCTCTCTGCTCAAACAAGCCTCGGCACCTCCTAATTCGATGTCTTTTTATTATTCTCCCCCTCTGCCTGCCCCTGCATGGAGACTTCAAGGAGATTTTTTTTTCCAGGGTGATTGGCTTTCCCTGGCAGGTTGGATTAAGGCACGATTTGCTCTCAATTGCGACGTTTTAATGAGATTCATTTTTTGAGGGGGTTGGGAGGGGGGGACACGCCGACGCCGACACACACGAATTAAGAGAAGGGAAAACAAAAACCATCTTGTAAATGAAATAATGATACGTGTGAGGCCTGGGATCTAATGAGAAGCATATCAGTGGCAATCAGAGTTGCTAATGGAGCCTGTGCATTGATATCTGCTCCGAGGCAGCCACGGCAATTCCGGCGTCACGGACACGGCGGAGGCTGGGCCAGCATCCCCATCCAGCACGGATTGCTGCTGCCCTAAAATTACACGTTGTGCTTCCGAGAGGATGAATTCCAGAAAGTCCCAGGGCCCGGGCTGTAAGTAGGTCAGGCGAGATGTTCATCGCCACGGTCTCGTATGGCCTCGCAGTCTCCGTGCCCTGCGGCCAGGATGCAGAACAAGCAGTAAATAGCACAGGGCTGGGGGAAAAGGGCTGGGTGTTCCTGCCAGGATCAGCACAGGGACCTGGGAATGGCCTTGGGGACACCCCAGAGTTCCTGTCTGTGCTGTCCCACATGCTGGTGTGGCACTTGCCCCACTGAGGGATGTTCTGGTCCATCCCTGCTTCGTTCCAGCCGAGGCTGTCAAGGTGTCAATGCTTGGGTATTCCCCTGAGTTAAATAAAAAAAGGAGCTGCCTCTGCAAAATTCAGACAATTCTTTTGCCTCTGAAAAATATTCCCTGCGTGATCCCAGGAAAAGCTGCTGTGAGGAGGGAGTAATTCAGCCCTTGATGCTGGTGAGGAGCCCTGCTCTTCTGAGCTCAGGGACAGCATTGCAGCACAGCCACCCCTCACAGCAGCTGCAGGGAGAGGCTGGGGAAAATGCTGGGGTTTTTTCCTCTTCTCAGCTGGTAAAAAACCCTCTGGATTTGCCCTGAAAAGGGGGGAAAGCCCAGAATCACCCTCAAACCAGGATGGTGCCCAAGGTAGGAGGTCTTGAACTTGGCTCTCTCCCACTATCCCAAGCCCTGACCTCTGCACTGCACAATCCCCCATTTCCTCCTCCTCCAGAGCTCAGAAGGGCTTCTCTGCTCAGTTATTTCAGCTCTTTGGAATTTCCCCGCAAAAATGAAAGTCCACCAGAAAAATTCCCTCTTGGCTGTGTCACACACCAAGAGGGGCAGACACGGGGGGCTGTGAGTGGATCTGGGGGCACAATCCCTGCTCCATTCTCCTCTCATCCTGCCCAAATCCTGTCCAAAAAGTGCCACAACCGCTTTGGAAAAGCAACACCTGGATCATTCCCCTCCTCAGCTCTTGTGCCTCGCTCTCCCAGCACTGTGATTTCCAGGATGCATCCCGGAATCCTGGCTGCCAGCTGCTGACACCGCACGTTTCGGGGAGAGAGAGACACAGCACAGGGATTTCCAGTGTAAACCATGGGACAATCCAACATAAATATTTCGAAAGAGTTGGTAGGAGGGGGGATGGAGAGCAGCTTTGTGGGGGGGACAGATTCTGCTGCCATTTACACAGTGGGAAGTCGGACGTCACTTCCCAGCCTGGAGTGACCTTGGCTGATTCTCCCAGTTTTATTCAGATTTTGGGGCAGCATCACTGAGAGCTGGGTCTGACCCCTGAGGTCTTGCTTAGTGAGCAAGGTTGGAATTCCAAGAGTCTTTTCCTGAAAAAGATCTTGAAATCTCTTAGTTTGCTCCCCCAGCACTGACCTCAGCTTCCAGGGCTTTGTACCCCTGGCACAACTCTGCTCCACAAACACAACAAATCCAAGCTCAGCCTCAGAGTGTTTGGCACAGGCTGGCAATGAAATGGATGGGGAAGGCAGGTAACAATTCCCCTGGCTCTTTGGGAATGTCTGGGTTTGCTGCAGCTCCAAGCAGTTTTCGATCCTGCTGCTGGGTGCATCACATAAACACAGTGTTTGTGGTCCACCATGTATTATCATCCTAAAGAAATTCCAAAAATACATCTCAGAGGTGCACAGAGGGTCCTGCTGCCTGGCAGAACAGGAATCCTCCACTTCCAGACCTCAATTCAGCATCAGCCACAGGAGATGTGCTCGAGGCAGGAGCGATTGGCCTTTCCTCACTTCTGCTGAAGCTTCTCAGCATTGATGGGGAACATGGAAGGCAAGGACCAGGACAGTTTTATTTCCCATGTCTGCTTTTTCTCAAGGATCAATGATTCCAGGGGTTTTTGCCAGATGAACCCTGGTTAAGTGAGTGTATCTTGGCTTTCAAAGGCTCACTCAAGGCTGAGGACTGGCTCTCACTCAGCATCTCAGCAGGCATTGAGTTTGAAGCTGGGTTAGCTATGGCTCTGGCCTTTGTATCCCTCTTGAGTGGGCTGGACTTAAAAACTTAGTTTTGGCCTTCTGAGTGTGTGATCATTCCCTAATTCAGCCTAAACACCTTCCCTGTGTGGAAATCAGGGTGCCAGTCCCAGGGGCACCAGTCCCGTGGAGTGCTGCTCCACTGGGGGATCCATCCCACAACCAGATGTGCTGCCTTTGATTCCAGGCAAGCACAGTCCTGCTGATCCAGGCTGGATCAGCCTGCTCCCAAATAATGCCTGATTCTGCAGCCACAGGTCAGTTTTATCCAGAATTTTGTTGGTGGTCAGGTTTCTCCATCGGGTGCTGTGGCATCAGCGGGGACGTGGCAGAAACCAGCAAAGCCTGAGGGGAAAAATGGGAAGAAAGGTGTCCAGGCCTTGTGTGGACAAGGGGATGTCATGTCCCTGTCCCTGTCCTTGTCCCTGTCTTGCTGCTCACCCCAGCAGCCCTTCCAGACCCTGCCCAGGCAATTAACAGAGCTCAGATCACTTCATTACACCAGTGGATACCTGCCCCATTATCACCATGGCTCCACAACATTTTAGATTTCAGTCCTAACAGGGGGTTTTAATAACCTGAGGAGAGTGCAGCCAGACTTTGACATGTCCCAGGCAGGATAATCAGAGATTCTGGGTCTGCCACGGAAGCAAAACGCAAAATAAAACATTATTACAAATAACAATAACAGTGTTTGTGAGCTGCACGATGCAGCAGCTCAGTGTTGGTATTGTTGCTTCGTTCCAGAGTGCTCTCCTGCTAAATCTTTTCTGATATTGAGGCTGGCTCAATAGGGTCCTGCTCCCTGGTTGAAACATCAATATTACTAATAAATAGAAATAACAAGTGAGGTAAAGGGCCAGACCAGCCTGACCTGCTTTATGAATTAATGTAGTGAAAACTGGCCCTTTTCCTCCAGCCTTTATGTACTGCAGGCACATATATGAACATTGTACACATTTATTGGACATCAGAGCTTTGGAATACAGCTGTAACCTAATTACTGTACCAGGGAAAAAGTGGGAAAGGCCCATTGCCCTGAAACCCTTTGGCTTGCAGGATTGCTGTGAATGAAATCACCTCTCCCAGGCAGGAATTTTTTTGGCCAGGGTGGATCCCCTCCAGCCCCAGAACTGAGGGGTTTCTGTGGGATCCAGGGCTTCTAGTTTGCAGGGATTTCAGCTGGAGTTTGTGGGTCTTGTGGCCAGGCCATGTTTGGTTTGAAGCTGGGATATTTGGGGGACGGCTGCCAACAAGAGCTGGGCAACCTGACCCCTCCACCCTGTGCATGTGCTGGTGGCTATATATATCCATATATCCATATATCCCTGGCTATATATACCCATATATCCATATGTCACTGGCTATATATACCCATATACGTGGGGACAGAGGTGTTGGGCATTGCTCTGCCCCCCCTGAAACTCTGCCCTGTGATTCCTGCCTGCTGGGGGGATGATCTCAGGGAGGTGTGATGCAGACGTGACCGATTTTTGGGATGTGAGCTGATGCCGGGGATGTTCTAGCCCGGCTGCAGCTCCCGGGAATGCCAGCAGGGCTGTCCACCACGGAGCAGCAATCTGGGGCCGGCCCTGGCTCCCAGACACAGACACCGTGTGGTGTCCATAATTTATAAGCTATTCAAAATTTATCGCTGAGAACAAACTCCGGCTGCGGAAGGGTTTGAAAGCCTTGTTAAGTATTAAAGTGGAAATATCCCTGCTGGTGGGGATGAGGATGAGGAGCATCCTCCCTGCCCTGTGCAGACCTGGGAAGGCTCAGATTCTCTCTCTACCTCCTTATTTTTCCTTTTTCCCCCCTTTTTTTTCCCTTTGTGCTGCCCCTCCACCGCCGCGTTTCTCCAGGCACAGCAGCCCCCGGGTCAGGGGTAGGTCGGGGCTGGCTGTGCCCCCCTCCACTGCCCCCCAGCCCCTCCCTGGGGGGACCCTTGGCTTTGCTGCAGGGGGCCCAGGCCACGCTGGCGAGGGGCTGACAGAGCCATACAAGCCCTTGTCACCCCGGCGGTGACGAATCGGCCTCGGCTGACAAGAATGGATGGAGCTGTTTCCCGGGCTGATGAGGGGCAAGAGCAGGGCTGAGGATGCTCTGGGGGGGATGCAGGAGAGGTGCTGGAGGTGAGGTGGGACTCAGGTGGCTGAGCTGGGGCAGCCCCATGCTGGGGATGGGGTTTGGGGTCTGGGCTGGGGCAAATTTAATAAGTCCTACGGCGGCCTCCTCGCAGAGCTTGGCTTAATGGGATGCCAGAGACGACAGGGTTGCCTCGATCTGCTCATTCCCTGGGCCTGGGGAACCATCCATCTTGTTCCAACCCTATTTTAAAAAAATATAAAAGGGAAGAAAAGGAGGGGGTGGGGGAGAAAGAAAAATGATAAATCTGTTCAGGGCTTTTGTTTGCCTGCGATTCCTGTAAAGGACAAAAAAATGAAATAAAAGCCAGGCCCATTTTTTCCCTGCTTGGTGTTGCCATGGGATAGAAAAAACCCCCGTTCTCAAGAGTGCAGTGCCTTTGGGGAGGGGAAAACCCCTCGTTAACGTTATGAGTTGCATCTGTTCCCTGGGTCCGGGTCACTTCCAGCTCTCCAGCTCTCCCTGGCCTGCCTCCCCCACCCCCTCACATTCCCATTGCTAATTTATTTGGCTCTCCTTGCCCTCAGAAATCAAAGGGGAGATCCTGGCTCCCAGCTTGGGCTCTGAGACAGTGACCACCATGCTGAGAGCATCCCAGATCTGAGAGCCTCCTGGCTCTGGGAGCATCCCAGATCTGAGAGCCTCCTGGCTCTGGGATCCTCCTGGCCCTGGGATCCTCCTGGCTCTGGGATCCTCCTGGCTCTGGGAGCATCCTGGTTCTAGGTGCATCCTGGTTCTGGGAGCATCCCAGCTCAGGAAGCTCTCAACCAGGTGCAGGAGACAGAGTATAGAGCAAGGTCTTGGAGTGCAATGCCTCCTCATCCATCTGGAAGACAGAAATAATAATCCTGGGTCACCACTGCAAGAAACAGGAGAGGGAATTCCCCCTTGGACAATGCCGTGGGCAGGAAGGGTTTGGGACAGCATTGCAAGATATTGACCCTCCACTCTTCCTTCTGCTGGATCCTCTGACCTGCCAGGCCTGAGCTCTTGATTAACCAAATGAACAAACCTCCCTCTCCTGCTCCTGCTTGGCTCTCCAGCTCTTTCCCTGCTCAGGGAATGCATGTGATCAGGACCCAGCACTATTTACCACATCTAGGAGGGTGAGGAGGCGTAAAAAAAGATCTTTGATGTAACACACTGGCATAAAACCATGTCTGTACAGTGGAGCAGAGGCTCTGTGGGACTTTGCAGGCTGAGGGAATTGGCTGGATGTTTCCAATGGCATGTGACAAGGAAGGAACCAGCCACTGCCCATATTGGAGCTCCGAGGTGAAGCACAGGGCTGGGAGCCATAAAGCAAAGAGCTTCACAGTGAGAGACAAAACAGCCAGAACCAGTGCAGGGAGAGGAGGATTTTCTTACCCAGCCTGGCTCCTATCAGCTCGGATCCCATTTCCAGGCTATTTATAACCCAGGTGGTGGCAGAAGGCTGGTGGCTGGGAGCACTGAGCCCCCAGCATCCTGGGGTTGCCTGCACCACTCTGCCAAATGTGCCTGGTTCTCCAGAGATCTGGCTCCAGGAGCTGAGGGGATCAGCAGCCCCAGCCACCTGGGTCTGCTCTGCACCAGGGAACAGCCACAGGGAGTTTGGGTGGCTGCAGGCACTGGGATGGGGCTGCAGAGAGGGAAGAGGGGTGATTCACAGATTCACAGAATCACCAAGTTGGAAAAGACCTCCAAGTTCATTGAGTCCAACCCATCCCTAACACCTCAACTAGGCCTTGGCATCAAGTGCAACATCCAATCTTTTTTAAAACACATCCAGGGATGGCGATTCCACCACCTCCCTGGGCAGACCATTCCAGTACACGATCATCCTTTCTGTGAAAATTTTTTTCTTAATATCCAACCTATATTTCCCTTGGCACAGCTTGAAGACTCTGTCCTCTCCAGCTGGTGTAAAACAGAGGTTTGGTGCCTGGTGTGTGTGCCAACGAGGACCAAAACACAGCTGTGCAGGCAGCTCCAGGTGGGAACGTGCCCTGAGTGGGATGAGCAGCAGGGCTGTGCCAAAATATGCCATGAGGAGCCATGCCAAGCCGTGCTGTGCCAACTGCACCGTGCTGTGCCATGCCACCTGGGCTGGGGACACGCTCATGGATCCCAGGCTGGCACAACAACCAGGCAGAGGCATCCTCACAGTGCTGCTCACTGGCCAAAGCCTGGCATCACTGCCTGGAAGGAAGCATGGTAGTGCCTGGAAGCCAAAGAGAAGCACAAAATCTCTCTGCACACTCTCAGGATCCTCGGGTAACTTGCAGGTATCGGTTTGCTGAGTTGTGTGTAAAAGGCTTCACAGTCCTTATTATAAGCACTATAAATAGGTTTGTGGTTCTTCTTTGAGCTTAAGAACAAAAGGCTGTTTCATTATCATTAAACTTGCGTTTGAGTTGCTCTGTGACTGAGTGTCTGGCCTTTTATTGCAAGCCAGGGCTTTCAAAAGCTCCTTAAATGTTAATGTCACCTTTAAAACAACAGTGGCGAGGCCTTTGATCAGCAGCGCCGGTCACTTGGTGCAGCTGAAGTAAGAAGCAGCCACTGACTGATCTTGGGGTTTTAATATTTCCCTTTTCCCCTTGCAGATGCCTGGCACCAGGAAAGCAGCCAGGCTTTGATCAGACCTGGGTTTTTAGCCATCTCAAAGCCCCCCTGCTCAAAGGAGATGTTCAGCACTGGGTTTCCACAGCTCGGTGCAATGGAGGAGAGCAGGGAATGGCCAGGTTGATGCTGCAAGAGTGACCCAGCCACAATGGTTTTGGGGACAGGAGAGAGGCCCTTCTCTACTGCTTTGCCACGGACCTGTGGGATTGCCCAGCTTTTGGGACCCCCTTGTCTTTACCACCCGTGCATCCCTGCAATTTGGAGGCTGGCAGGGAACAGGAGCATCTCAAAGCCTTCCTCTTCTCAAGGCTCCAGCTCTGCCCTTCACCAAAACCTCACAGCAAAGCCACATTCTCACAATTTCTGTCCATGCTCCGTGGTCACTGTGCATCCCACACATGCCCAAGCACACGGTCAGTGCATGGGGACAGAGTGACACCCGCCCTCCCAGAGCAGGCAGCAGCCAAACGCCCCAGGAAAGCACATTTCAGGTCCAATTAATGCCATCCACGGCTCTGCCGGTGCTGGGCTGGGTACAAGGATATGTTTGCAGAGATAAGTGTGAGTGTAACCTGATGACACAAGTTGCCTGCTTCCAAATGTCAGGCAAAGTTCACCCAACCCATGTGAAACGAGTTAAAATTTAACAGAAATCTGCAAAGTGTTGCGTTGTAATTGAATCCATGATGTGGACGGGAAGCATGTTCAGACACATCCCAAATTTGCCTGAACCATAATATTCTTCTGGAAAGAAAAAAAGAAAAAAAGAAAAAAAAAAGGTCGATTTAAAGGAGGAGGCTGCTGCTAAATATGCACGCGCCCCCTCCTTTCCCTGCTGCAAGGAGAAAGTTCTGTCTGAAAACTTCTGAGTCATCCTGCATCGGTTTTGATGTGTCAAAATCGGTTTAAAAATTCACAGCTGAAGCAGCAGCGGGGAGAGCTGAGCCCAGGCACAGGCAGATGAATGCAAAGTGCTGCAGAGCTGAACCGCATCGGCTCCGCATCCACAGCAAGAATCCTTAAAGCCGGACCCCGGGCATTAAGGAGGAAAAAGGCTTTTTGGCTTCTTGACACTGTGATGTGGCTTTGTGTTGTTTTTCTCTTTGCTGGCTGCTAATTCTCCCTTTGTCCTGGCCTGGCAGGGTGCAAACCCCTTCAAGCTTTAGAAATGGAAAGTTGTTTTGTTGGTTTTGTGCTCCCTTTCTGTAGCGAGCTCAGCCCCCAAGGCCTCCCTGCCGTGGTCTTTGGGCAGCAGTGGCCAGATGTGACCAGCACAGCCCAGCACAGCCCCACGTGGGCTGGAACAACCTCTCCACGCCTGAGACTGCACAGAGCCATCCCAGAGCCTTTTTTCCTTCCCTTTCCACCTTCCCCTGGCCGAATCCTGCCTTCATCCCAAGCCTCAGCTGCCAGGAGAGCCGTGCCACAGTAAGGAGGAGGAAGCAGGAGAAATTAGCTCTGTGCGCTGGCTCACTCTGAGGTTTTTGTCTCTATCTTTTCCATTTAGGGAATTTATTACACTAAGTGATGGATGGAATGGATTTAAAAAAAAAAAAGAAGAGGATGGCCACGGCAGTTTGGAGTGACTGAAGACAGCCCCCTGCCTGGGCTGGCTCTGCACACAGCATCCCCACGGCTGGATCTGGGGCTTGCCTCTGGTTTATGCCCTGCTCCTTGCCAGCAGATTAAACCTGTGATCCTAAAGGTCGGTGCTCCTGGCTGCTGCACAGCCAGGCTCTCTCCTGGATGCAGGAAAACTGTGAGGGATGACTGAGACCCTTGTGTGCTTTTACTCCGCAGGGCTTTTCATAGGGGAGCTAAAAACAAATTTAGCACTTAATGCTCTGAAGAGTAAACACTTAAATACCCTATCATCTGCCCAAGTGCTTTGTTTATTATTCAGAGAAGCCAAACTGAAGCAGTTTTCCATGGAGATGTAGTACCTCCTTCAGATTAGCCAGCTTAATTAGATCCCAGTTGCAGCGCACGCTGCTCTGCGCTGATGAGGGAAAGTCAAACAGCCAATTCCAGAGGCCAAGCCTGGGCTCCAGCTCCACCAGGCACAGGGCAGGAATTTGGGGAAGAGAGTGGCCAAAGCTGAGAATCTCGAGCTCTGGTTCAAGGCTGATCAGTGTAGGTGACAGGGACAAACCCAATGCTGGTGCTGGATGTGGAAAGGGGCCACCATTTGCTCCCAGCACACCAGTCTGTCCCAGACAAATCCCAGCAGGAAACCTGGCCTCTGGTAAGGATTGACAACTTCAAAAAAAGCTATTTTTCCCTTTTTTTTGAAAGAAAAATGGATGAAAATGCCAGTTTAGGTACTAAATACTGGCAAAGGCCACTCCTGAATAGTAGGCTGCCATGACTGGTACTCCCTGAAGCATAAAATCTCCAGTCTCCCCTTTACAAGCTATTAAAGCTGTTACATCCCATAATGGAGTTCCTCAGGTGAAGAAGACAAACAAGGGAAAATGCTGAAACACCACCGCAAGGCCTGACACAATAACAGACACGGCACAAGAAGGATGTGACACGGGGAGACAAACAGGAGCAAAATTTATGTCACTGGAGATTACAAGGGCATCGTATATCAGCCATGGGGACGGGCTCTGAACGGGGCTGGCCTAACCTTTCAGGGAAAAAACTCAGAGCAGCAACCCCAGCCAAGAGAAAAAAGCAGAGCTGGAAGCAGGCTGTGCTCAGGGAGAGCTGGGCAGTTTGGTGGGAAGGAGAGGGAGAGGCCACAAATGGCACAGTGGCCACATTCCTGATGTGACAGCTGAAAGTGTTGCTCAGTTATGAACGATACGAGGCTGGAAAATGTGTGCAGAGATAAGAGACACCTGTGCCATGGTGTGAGGGGTTTTTCCTGGGCCCAATGGCATCACTTTGGGAATCAATGGCTAATCCTGCTCTTTGAGCTGGTGGGGCTGCTCTGATCCCTCCTGAGCTCTGCCTATCACACACCTCCCACCCCCTAAAGCAGCCCTTTGGTTTCTGGATAAAGCTGTGGGGAAGGGGAAGCCAAAAGCTGAGCAGAGTTCAGATTCCAACATCCCACAGCGTGGAGGGGAATTCTGTCCTTCCTGAGGCCAGAGAGCAGGAGCAACCTTCTGTCATGGGGAAACCCCATTGTGAATGACTCTAATAACATTACTGAACCAGTCTGCAGGGGGAAGGTTTTACCCACAGCTTATGGGATTTGGGCATTCCTAGATCAAATTTCTCCTGTTCACCCAAAAACCTGCAAAGAGCCAGGAGAAGGGTGTTGCCCTTTGGTTGGATTTGGTGCAATGCGAGTACTTTGGACTTTGTTTAGCACTCAGATGAATTATTGGCTCCCCGTCCTTCAGCTCAGAACCTTTTTTTCTTGCTTTAAGTGACTATTTGCAAACGTGTGATGTCTGCCCTGTCAGAGTGCAGTCCCCACTCTGCACCCTGCAACCGCTCTTGGAAGTGTCAGGAATTATTAGGAGAGGCTGGATATGGCCCACTGCTGTTTCACAGAGCATCTCAGGTTGGAAGGGATCCATAAGGATCATCAAGTCTAACTCCAGGACTGATCCATATGACCAAGAGCATCATCTGGGGGCTCACTGAGCTGTGCTGTGACCACTTCCCTGTTCCAGCGACACATCATATGCTGGGAAAGGGAGAAATTGGAAACAGTTTTTCCCATGGTCACAAAATCAACCTATGACCACAGTGTGACCTGAATATTGGGAATATCTGTGTCATTTCCAGCTGGTTTTGGTGTTGGAAATGCCTTTACCAACCTATCCCAGTGCCAGGGTACAAAGCAGAGATGCATCCTGCTGCCCTGTGCCTGCCAGGAAGAATGAATCCAAGGTGGAAGAGGATTTAAGAACCCACCTAAGGGTGATGCTGCAGAAAGAGAGGGTCCTGCAGAGAGCTGGCTGCTCAGCTGCGAGTCTCCTGCAACTCCCAGCCCTCATTATTTCACTCCAAGTCAGTGCAGCAGCAGTCAGACTTCAGAGTAAAAACTGTCCTACTTTCAAACGACTGAATGCAGCCCGTGCCTCAGATTCCTCCCAGTGACGTGGGCCTCTCCAGTCGGGATGGGTTCCCCTCCATCCTTGGGTTCATGAGCTGGAATTGGGTTGGGTCTGTCCAGCCCCAGTGCAGGAAATTGCCCTGCTGCCTCAGCTGGCAGCAACGTGGGGGCAAGATTGCTTCAGTGCCAGATGAACTCATCACAGGAGCATCCCAGCCTCAGTGCGAGCGTGTCTGTCACGGGCTCCACGGGGACAAGACACCCCTCACAAATCAAGAATGCCTTTTCTTCTCCACCCTCACAGAGCAGTGGCTCTGCCTGGAGCCCAGAGGCAGCAGCAGAGCCCCCTTCCCTTCTTCCTTCCTTCCTTCCCCCTCGCAGGCGGAGATATTGCATTCATTCATCTCGGGGGCCGCGCTGAGCTGGCGGCCTGACAATGCATTACGGTGATGTAGGTCTTCATTTCACGCTGTCAGGGACTGCAACAACTGTATCCATTACCCACCAGGCCAAACAGGGCACTTCCCCCAGCCCCTCCACCTCTGAGGACATCCCCCAGCCCTGTCCCACCCAGGAGGATCCGGCAGGGAGGGCAGTGCCCGCTGCTCCGGCTGTGGGATGGGGAAAGGGGGAGCCAGGAGGAGATGGATGGCCCCGAGTGGCACGGACACAATGAGGTAATTCCACCCAGCAGAGCCTCATCAATCCCCCCGGCTCTGGCACGGCGTCCCCACGGCTGTGGATTGCCGGGGCCATAGCCCAGGTGTGTGGCTGTCATGGAGATAAAAGAGGCTTAATTAAGACCCAATAAGCTAAGTGATTTGTTATCTCGCCGCAATATATTACTCCAGCCTATTGATCGGAGGGAAGCACATGTGTCTGAGGGCCACCGACCAGGCTGGGTCCATCCTTGGTGAATATCAGCCCTGGAATTCCCACTGGAGCTGCAGTGCCAGGAACCAGCCCATAAGATCTCCCCACTGCTGGACATCCCCACGGAAATATCAGGATTTGCTTCGCCCAAGGGAAGAACACAGTGAAGCCTGCAGTTTCCATAAACCAGCGTGAGCTCAGCTGTGGAATGGGAAGCCTCAAGGCCTGTCCCTGTCCCAAGCAGAGCTGGATGTCCCCAAGCAGGGAGCCAAGTCCTGGACACACGTGCCATGACCTTGGTGCTCCAGCCCAGCCAGCACCACACATCCCTGGAGCTGCTGAAACCTTCCCTTCCCTGCTAAGATCAAACCATTTATTTTTCAAAACTTGAAGGAGGGGTGAAGGGGAGAGGGAGGGGAACCCAATTCCTTTAACATTCGAAATGTTAAACTGTTCATGGAGTTCTTTGATCTTTTGAGGTTTTGCTGCAAAGGGAACACCCTTTCCCCATTGGTTTACTGAGTCACGCTTATTACTTCAATGCAGAAATATCCTTTATGTCAAGTGTATAAATATCCTGCTCTAAGCTTCAGAAGCCTTTTCCTTTTTTCTTTTTTTTTTTTTTTTCTGTCTGCCTATTTTTTTTTTCCCCGGAGGAGCGTGTTTCACGCTCTCCCGGAGCCGCCTGCATTCTCCCTCGCAGACACAGCGGCTTCCCAGCAGGAAAACTGGGAAGCTCGCCTCGCAGGGAGCACCCAGAGCCACCCCTCTCAATTTCTAGTGGGGAATTCGACAAAAAAGCAGGAGGGAGGAAGAGAGGAGAGCATCCCGCCTGGAAGCGCAGTTGCGTTAAGATCCCAGGACGCCCCTATTGCGAGGAGGCGCACCGCCCGTGGGATGCGCAAAAAAAAAATAAAATAAACCCAAAAACCAACACGGGCTGGGGAGCGGCTGCACGGCTCTCCCACGTTTTCTCCCGCAGCTCTGGCATCTCCGGGCCGAGGCCGGGGTTCAAAGTGGCCGTAGGTGTGGAGGAAAAGCCCCGGGCTGGCAGAGCACGGCTGGCACGCGTTGCCGGAGGCGCCCACGCGTCCGTCGGGACCTCCCGCAGCCCCGGCTGGAGCCGGGCCGGGCCGGGCCGGGCTGAGCCTTTCCACCCGCCCCGCGATTTGGCCCCGAGCTACGTCTGCTCGTGGGCTTGTTTGAACAGTATTGATGGCAGGCAAGCCGGAGCCTGAGCAGCGGGAGCCCCGGGAGTGTTTGCTTCCATGGGGAAGGAGGCGGTGATGCTCCTGCGTGGTCTCGGCTGCGGGATGCTGAGGGCAGCACCGCCCTGCTTTGTTTCAGTTTCCGAGCGGGATGTCACCGCCAGGACAGGCCATCCCGGTGCTATGGGTGTGCCAGGTAGTGCAAAGCGTGTTTTAAAACGTGGCACAGCTCAACAGCTCTGGATTTCCTTCTTCTTCAAGGGAAGACCCTGTGGTGTTCAGCAAACCGTGAGCCTCACTCAGACCTGGACACGCTCGGCCAGGCAAATGGAGGCATTCCCGACAGCCTCCCCAAAATGGGACAGCATTCCCACTCCAGACAGCCTCGCCTGAGAGGAGTCAAAGCTTTTAGGAGCCCCATCCCCTGTCCAGTTCTTGCTGTGAGCTGAGATGGATGCTCAGAGCTACCTCACATCACCACCTCTGAGGAACACCCAGCACACTCCTGACCAGCTGTGTGTCCTGTGTCCCCAAATCAGGAACTACATCAGGAATGACAACCTGGCGAGCTGGGACATCGACCAGAGCCCTCACCTGACAGAGGGATCAGGGCTGTGCCAGAGCCTGCTCAGGGATGTGTGTCTGCCCTGTGCCCTCCCTCCCCTGCAGCACAGCACAGCAGGGATGCACCAGCATCACCCCCTCGGGTCACTTTGGGGTCTCAGATGCTTTTTCTGGAAGTGGCACATCCAGGAGTGGTGGGTGGACCCTGATCCATCCCAGTGGCTGAGTGTGGGGGCTGCTCTGGCCCCTCCAAGCCCAGCTGTGCCCAGGCTGATGAGGCTCCTGGCTAACACCTATCCCTGTGCTCCCTCTTCATCCCGGCATGGAAGTGGGGCCGTGCTTTCCTTTGTCTTCCCTTTTCCCCCCTTGTTGGAGGTCACACCCCCCCCCATTACATAACCAGGAGCCAGCTCTGGGCAGAGCAAGGAACCTTGACATTCACATAACCTGCCAGCCTCTCTCCAACAGGGATTATTAAGTCATTAGAGTCTGTTAGCAAATTTTCCCAAATACTTTTTGCTTCTTCCCAGGGGCACCTTGATGGTTAATGATCCCAAACTACAGGCTGGGCTTAAATTCACCCACTCTGGTCAAACAACCTCCAGTGATCCTCAGGGTGTGGGAGAGCTGCAGAGGGAAGGGTCAGGAGGGACCCTTAAGAAAATTCCCACACAAGGATGCTCCTGTTGAGTGGCAGAGGGAGGGAAGGGTTGGCAGAGGGGAAGGGGAGAGGTGCCCACCCCCAGGAGGGGTGAGAGGGTGATCCCTGGGTAACACACACCTGCTTTTCTCCTCGGCTGAGCTGGCAGCCCAGGGCAATATTTCTAACAGGCAACTGTATTGCCTAACTGGAGACAGAATAAAAAATAATCATAAAAAAACCAGTCAGGCAGGCCAGTTGAGTAGAGAGGAGATAGGTTTCACCCACCTGCAGCTGACTTGTCCTCACGTTCTCAGGCTGAGCAGTGTGCACATCAACACCTGAGGATCTGAGGCTGGTGACAGGGGACATCTCCTGGCCCCAAACCCTACCCCAGGAGCAGCATCAATTCAAAATCCACTCTTTTATCAGGATACTCCTCATATTTTTGTGCTTTTTGAGAAGCAAAGTCTGGAGGAGGGCTTGCAACTGCAACCCAAGGCATAGGTAAAGGGGAAACCCCACACAGACTCATCTTATTTTAGACCCATGACTTTTAAAAAGAACATTATACACTTAAAAGGATTTCTGATCCATTTGGCATTTAGAAAAGTCTTCATAATTTTTATGAATATCAGTAAAACTAGCAACAATAATGAACTGATGGCTACCAAAGTGTGCCTCCAGGTAACTCTGAATAATTTCCACTCGGATAAGCAGTACAGCTCTCTGATCCCCATGACCCCACAGCCTTGAAAACCCTTTGAAAGACCAGAGGAGGCTGTGATTTCCATCCCAAGCTGGTTTTTGGTTAATATCTGTGAGGAAGTCACCTGGGTATATCCGACATGAGGTTCAGCATTAGCATGGGGCTGCAGAAAACTCTCTGATTTCCCAGGGAAGTGCAAGCACCTGGATCCCACAGCTCCCAAGACAGGGGATGGATCCCCTGTCACCAGAGATCTCTCAGTGTCACCAACCCCTTCACCACAGGGCAGAGAGCAGGGAACCAGCCGGCCAAAAATTCACCTTCTTTGCAAAGTTGCTTGTGGAAGGAGATTTGTCACATGAGCCTGTCTATTCCAGAAATAAATCTCCCTTTAAGGCAGGTAAATCTCAGGCAGAATCTGTAAGATACCCTAATGTGGCATTAAGCTGAAGTTAAGGTTATATTCCTCCAGGGATGCCAGATGGGATTTGCTTTCCTTGAAGACAGGACACATATTTTAACTTTAATGGTTTGATGGAGCCCCTTTTATCTTGTAAATATGAATGAGGAAGGGGGAGCTGTTAAATAAATGGAGGGGTTTTACCTGAACCTTTTTTCCCTGTCATTGGCTTGGACTGTGCTAAAGACCTTTGTTTTCTCAGTGGAAAACTCGCTCAATCATTCAGAAAGGGAACTAAATGCCTTTTGAGAACATAACCTTTATTTTCTAGATAAATGGTTCACTCAGAGCAATTTGCATGTGGGAAGCTGGTATATGGCACAGGGAAGAAAAAAATTATATTTAAAACCCAATAGCAATGTAGGTCATGATACAAACATCTACTGCTGAGATGACTTCTCTGGGGTTGGAGAGTTAGGGAGCTCAAGGCAACAGAAAAAGATGGGGAGGGTTTGTGCAGCAGCTCTGCTTGGGGCTGGGTGGGCACATGGAGGAGTGAACTGATCCATAGTGGGCTGGGCCCTGGGAAGACCCAGATGAGAAACTCTGCAAATGATTCCCAAGTCTCCCAAGGCTGGCAAACCCACTCCAGCCCCTTTCTCTTTCCAGAACTGATACCACCCAGAAGTGTCCCACTCCCTGGAGCTGTCACACCGACCCCAGTGACACTTGGCCACCTCTGCCCAAGCACAATTCCCACGGCAGAGTCAGCCAAGGGAGCTGCTGCTGCTGCCACACCAACAGGGAGGGACAAACCAGCATTCAAACCATTGACTCGTGGTGGCTCATCTTCCTCCAGCAGCAGGTTTCCCTAAAGTTCTCCAAATCAGCGCACCCCAAAACTTCTCATCCCCCATCTAAGCTGCTACCAACAGACTCACTGATCCAAGCCACCTCATCCAGCCCAGAAACAGCCCCCAGACTTGGGCTGGAGACTACAACCCTGCTCCCTCAAGTGAAGAAGGGCCCTGTGAGGCATCCACCCCGCTCCAGGCTGTGCCCCTGTCATGGCTTGGAGGAGGCAGAGCCTGGGAAAGGCGCCGGCAGCAGCTGCAGCAGAGCCCGGTGCCAAGCCCAGCTGCTCGTTAATTAGGGTAACATGTTGTCTCTTGTACACACCTCCAAAGACGCTGCATTAGCTTGATAAGTATTTAACACTTGGCACAGGGGGAAATTTCCACTTAGCATCCAGCAGCGCTGAGCAGCAGGGAGGGAAAGGTGGCACAGGCAGGGCAGGAGGTGGCACAACCCTGGGGATCCAGCCTTGCCCTGCTGGGACAACATCAGGCAGGAGCTGAAGGGGTGGTGGGCTCTGCCATCACACTGGGAGCTCGCAGGCCTGGGACAAAGCCTGCTCTGGCTTTAATCCACCCTTCTCCTGGGGGTTGTGGCTGCTCGTGCCTTTTTTGGAGAGGCTTTTGGAGCGTGCTGGCCGTGACGGGCCCGCTTTGTGCCGGGGTGCAGGTACCGTGCAAACACACTGCTGCTGCCTGAGAGACATCTTCATCCCCACAGCTGCAGGAAAAAGGGCCAGACTCAGCTCCTGGGACTCAGTGAGGCCAGACTCAGCTCCTGGGACTCAGCAGGATATCCCCAGAGCTGAGGGAAGCTGAGCTGGGACCCACCCAGCCTGCAGAAAAATGGTCCCTGCTGCAAAACTCACCTTTTGCAAGCACAATTCCCTCCAGAGTGGGCAGGGATGAGGGGGATCAGACTCTCTCCAGCTTTGGGGACTCATCCTAGCCACACATTAATTAGAGTGGGGGAGCTGGTCCCAGTCCATCAGGCACTCCCCAAGCCAGGCAGCAACCCAGCCTCCTCTTTCCACTACCAGGTTACATTAGCATTTTCCATATGTTTCAGTGCAGATAAATCTTTTGTCTGAATCGAAATCAGTAATTATGAGTCAGTGTTAGCACACAGCAGGTGAGTCAGGCACAGAGGCATTTTTGCTTTGTACCCTCAAGGTCTAAGACACATCATTCTCCTGAGCCTCCCGTGTTGTGTGTGGTCTTTGTTCAGGGCTTTCACAAACTCCATGGGCAACCCACCAGCGAGTTCAGCAGCAAGTGCTACCACCTCCCCCTCAAATCCTCAGGGTGGGAAAGCACCTGGGATATGCACAGGTGGTCCCTGCTCACTCCGTGTACACTTGTCTGGGGCTCTGGCAGACGTGGGTTGGTAGAGGGGATGTTTTATTGATGGGTGTGGCTGGTTGGAGATTTGTCTCCCCACTGCCTTTGATCCCCCAACTCATCTCCTTACCCCATCTCCTCTCCTCACACCCCCGTGGAGTTCAGCCCCATCCTTCCCTCCACTGTGGCACTTCATCCTCCCACACACCAGGCTCAGGATACAGGAGAATGATCAAACCCCGAGAGGTGTCGTGGGCTGTAGGTTGGTTTGGTCACCCAGGTGCAGGGAAGGAGCTCCACAGCCACCCTGGAGAGCCCATCCCAACTGCTGAGCCAAGCTTTAGAGATGTGTGGGCAGAGCAGTGCACAGCCTGAACCCTGCATCTCTGCCAGGGCCACGTGTCAATGTCACCAGGGTGAGACCCCCTCATGGCCCTTCTGCTCCCTGAGAGTGGAATTCTTTAGGGACTTTGGAGACAGGAAGCTCATGGCTCCCAAAGTTATTAGCAAAGACACAGTCCAAGATATCCCCACATCCAGCATGATCATCTAAACTCCATTTAATTTAGTGCCACAAGAGAGTAACAGCACTCTGACGAGTGTCAGCACCGCACACAGGGAGGGAGAACATCCCCACGCTCCTCGTTTGAGGCTCATCAAGAGATAAAAATCCCACTGGCATGACCCAGGAAGGAGCTGTCAGCCCCCAGCTCTGCGAAGAGGAGATTAGCCCAGCGAGCCTGTTTGCTTTCTTTGCCTTAAAGCACGCAAACCCCAACAAAACAGACTTTGTTT
Organism: Certhia americana; assembly: GCA_018697195.1. Taxonomy (NCBI): domain Eukaryota; kingdom Metazoa; phylum Chordata; class Aves; order Passeriformes; family Certhiidae; genus Certhia; species Certhia americana. Next base: position 3,259,355 of record CM031872.1, read on the forward strand.
ACTGCCCGTCCTAAACCGCTTAGGCAGGGGGAGATGAGCTGAAAGCTTAGACACGCTGCAGAGCTCCAGCCAGATGTGGTTTCCAATGGCCGAGTTAGGCACCTCTGAAACCTGAGGTTTATTAATGAAGGTGCCTGCTGAACCATAACGAGCTGTTGTAATTACCTCAGCATCCCCACGGCTGGACAGCACGGCCACCAGTGCCGGGCCGAGTGACCACAGCACCTTGGGGAGCTGAGGAAATTGGTGAGGGGCATTCCCCACACTGCCAGGCTCTGGTGGATGGCTGGGGAGAGATAACAAACCATCGGGGTCACCCTGATAAGGGATGAAAAGGCTCCAGGGGCTGAGGGAATAATTATGTGTGAAGGGCGATGGTTCCCTCCCAATGACAATTTCCTCCTCAGAGCCCTCCAGAGCTGAGGATGCTCTGCTGAGGGGCCAACCACAGCCAGGCAGCACCGAGTTGTGTCTCTCACTGGGCAGGAAAATCCTTCCCTGCAGCCCTGGTGGTCCCTCCCCAGTTCAAACCAGAAAGGAAGGGGCGTTCTCCTCATGGCAATTCCATAGGTTGATCCCAACACCCAACCCCACTGGTTGAGGGGATGTTTTATTGATGGGTGTGGCTGGTTGGAGATTTGTCTCCAATTTGTGGATGAGCTCTTGGATGTTCAGGAAATGATGCTGGGCTGTGCTTAGGTAGGAGCAGCTTGAACTGCAGTCAGGCCTGAGCCCCCAGAAGAGGGAATGGAAAAATCACCATGGCTGGGGACCAGAGAAGAATCTACAGCAAAGCACCAGGTTGATGGAGACCAGGAAGATCAAGGAAGACAAATCCCAGCATCCAGGAGGGGGTGACAAAGCAGGGGGACCAGGTGACTCTCCCCAGAGGGGGCACAGACCTGTCTTCCTCCTCCTCCTCCTCCTCCCCTGTTCCCTGAAGCACAGCCCTGCTGAGGGAAGTCAGCACCTCGCCGAGCAAACACTCACCGGGAGCTTTTCACACCTGGTTTAGCCTCTTGAAGTTTCACACCAGTGAAGAGCTGTGACCTCAGGAGGGGAGGGTATCAGCTGTATTTCCCAAATATCAGCAAATTGTGTGAGAGAAAGAGATATGCTAAGGGGGCAGACTGCTCAAACCATTACCATCCTTCTTAGTACCACTTAGCTGAACCGTTAAAAAGATCCAGGGCTCCCAAAGACAATTAAGCTCAAGGGAAGCCATAAATCTCAATAAACATCAAGCCAAGTTTTCTTCACTGCTTGAAACAACAGATATAATTTCATTGGTTACTGAGCTCATGCTCCCAAAGGGATTTCAGATAAAAAGCCACTTATTCAAAACACCAAACCCAGGCTTCTCCTGTCTCTCAGGCTACCGAGGGGTCAGATTTCCCAGCATGGGAACATGTGCCCCGCGGTCTGCAGAGGTGGAGCCTGGCTGCAGCAAACCTCTGCAGATTTATGATGTCTGTGGCACGGCGCTGTGACCTGCCACCAAGGTCAGGCACCTGCCTGGGGAGGTGGCTGATCTCAAGGGAAGGCAGGAGGGGAGCTGGATGCTGGGCACAGCCCTCCATCCTCTGCTGGGCTCTGCAGGACACGGAGCTGGACCTGCTCTGGCACCCCAGGGACCAAGGTTACACACGGCCAAGGTTGTGGGGAGCATTTTCTGTATCTCCAAGCAGGCTTCCACCCCTGCCTCGTTATCTCTGAGGTACTTGAGGAGCCCAGAGGGGCAGCACAGAGCACATCAGATCTCCCAGCTGCCCCAGGAGCCTCCTGGCAGTTTGCCCTTGTGCTGTTTATCCAGCTCACAACCAGCCTCTCTCACCCATGTGCTTTCCACTGAGGAGATCAGAGTGAAAGCCATGCCAAGGCTGCACATGCCAGCCTCGAGTCCTCACTCCAGGGTTTTTTCCTGGCAGGTTCCGTGCCCAACAAGGCTGGGGCCTCGGTTTTGACAGCTCTCTGCAAGGTCATTCCATCCGCCAAGTGCTGCTTCCTCGTGCTTTGATTTAAGTTCTGGCATGCCTCTTGTATTGATTTCTCTCAGATGTATTTTATGGGGAATAAGCACTCAAACCAGGAGGCCAAGACCTCCTGCATTGTGCACGGCATAGTAATGGATGAGCTCCTTCTCACACTCCCTCCCTCCCCTTGGCCCCAATTCTCTCACCTTTTATTTAATCCACTTGCAAATGCAGTGGGGGGAATGCACAAACACATGAAATCTCCCTTCCCTGGGAGAGCCAAGCAGGAGACGGCTTTGGATTGAGAGTAGAAAGACTTCTCCCAGTTTTTATCAGGAGTTTCAGCTCCAGAAACATTTCCCTGGTTGAGACTGTCTGTGGGAGCTCCTTGGCCACTGGGCAGTGGTCAAGAGCCCCAGGAAGCCTGAAGAATTCAGCCTTGTCATTATTTATTTTGTTTAGCATCCAAAAGCTGCAGGAGGTAGAACTAACTCAATCCTCAACATTTATCCCCAAGAGAAACCATCTTTACCAGCAGGTGGGATGGCGGGGAGTGTGTCCTCATATCTGTTCTGCTGCCTGTGCCAAACACATCCAAACATCACAGGGAAGGCTAAAAACCTCCTGACCTCAGCAGAGGTGGAGACTCTCAGGATCCTGGGGGACAGCCTGAGTTATCCAGGTTTCCAGCCCAGTGGTTTATCAGCATCCAAGATGTGCACTCTGAATTTGCTGGAGGTGACCTCGGCAGTGCTGGTGTCCTGGTTAAACCCCAGCCTTAGGTGAGACCTAAAAATCACCACCAGAAACAGCAGAACATTTCAAGGGACAAACCCTCAGCAGACTCAAGGGATGGGTTGTCCCTATTTTAGCAAACAAACTCCCTGGGATCCCTATTGCCAGCCTCAGGTTTCCCTAAATCCTGAATCCAGGCTGCTGAAATGATGACATTGCTGTAAAAATGAGGACTCCAACCCCCCCATTCAATATATTTTCCCCTGACGACATAAGCCCAAGGAGTCAGGATTTGGAAGGCAGCCCTCATTCTGTCCACAGGAGGAATAAAAACATGGTTATTGTTTTTCTCAGTGAACTGCAAAGCCTGTTTTTAAGTGAAACCTGAGCTTCCCGTCTCATCACGTGCTTCCAGGAGCTCGAGCTTTAGGAAAACCAAATACTTTCAAACTCTGGATAAGACCATTAGAGTTGCTTAATTTCCTTTATGTCCATCTGTTTCAGTTCAGCTCAGTTGCTTCTGTCCCAGACAAGACATTTGGCTCTTCTAAATAAATCTTATAGCCCATTTGGATTAAAGACTTTCCGATGCAGCCTCTGAATATAATCCCTCTGATTTGCATCTCAAAGAAATCGAGTTAAAAACCGAGTAAGAACCATACACGGAGTGCTCGGAATTGCTGGGGTATGTGAAGCACTCACGAGGTATGGATATGGTCCCGTATGGATAATGGTGCTTTTGTTTGGAATTTACCATGAACTCCTGCGTTCCCCTGGGCTGTGATCGCACCAGGCACACCCCGGGGCTTTCGAGGCGGACAGGGTGAAAACACAACCGACTGTTTTTGTCCGAGGCTCGAAATCTTACACCCCAAAAAGCTGAGGGCAAAGTGTGAGAGTCTGGGCCGGCAGATGCCACCGCGGGGCCAGCATGAATGAACGAATGAAAAAAAAGAATGAATGAGCCCACTCGAGCTCCATCAGCTCCCGGATAATTCTGTTCATTAGCTCCAAAGGGTGTTTTCCACATGGAGGGAGAGCTGAGAGCATTGCCCGGTGCTGGAGCACGCTGATCCCTCCCCAGGCAGCGCTCGCAGGGCTCCGTGCGCTGCTGTGCCGCTGTCCCCAGGCTGCCCAGCTGGCGCTGGCAGCGTTATCTCATTTCTGAGCAGCAGAGCTGGGTCACGGGATGCCGGGGTGCTGCTATTCCTGGCGGTGACGCAGCCGCCTTCCTGCCCAGGCAAATGCTTTTCCCCTTTCCGTGTCCCAGGGTACCTGTCTGTGACACATGCCTTGCGAAACGGCTCCGAGATTCCCCAGATAAGCGGCTCCGTTCGAGCCTTGCTGCCGGCGTGATTTTGGCAGCATCCCAAGCTCTCCCTCGCTGCTGTCCCACTGATCCCTCTCAGGAGCCCTTGGAGGCTCGAGGTGTTTGTGCCGTGTCTTGTGGGGACAGCTGCTTCCCTCTTTTTAACCTTCAGAGCAGTAAAATCATAGGGGGAAAAAACCCAAAAAAAACCTAAACCCAAAACTTACATAACCCTAAAAAAAAAAAAAATTAAGCTAAGCTTTGCTGCACCACCAGTGCTGCCCATGGCAGCTCTAAATGGATTTAAGGGAGCAGTTCAAGATGCTGTCACAGCCTCCTCCAGTCACGTAATTATAAAAGGAATGGACACGGTTGCATTGACAAACTCCAAACCTCCTCCCAAAGATGCCGAGGTGATCAGCTCCTCGGCATGGTGGGGAACTGAGTCACAGAGGTGGTTTGGGCATCAGCCCTGCAGGGTTACTGCAGAGGATCAGATCCCCAGCAGGACACGGGCAGGAATCCCTTTGCTAGGGCAAAGCAGACACCCACGCTGCTAATAACGATAATAATTAATTACAAGGACTGAGCAGAACTGCCCCAGCCTGAACCTTTACCCAGAAAAACCTCATTTTCTCTGGATGAGGAGAGCCTCAGTTGTTTACCTCTGAGGAACAGGAGGGGGGAACAGAGCTGGACCCAGCACAGGCCATCACCCCCTCCCCTCTGCCACAGCCCCAGCCCCATCACAGGGCCATTAAAATTCATTTTCCACAGCTGAAACCAACTGCCCGTAATCCAGAATCTGCTGCAGCTGTGGTTCAGTGTGGCACCTGAGAGCTGGGAGGTTAATGACACAGGGCTGTCAGCAGCCTTAATTATATTCCCATTTTTCCAGCCCTTGATTAGCTTTAGAGCTCATCTGGTGTCAGAAATTTGGTGCCTAAGCTTTGACAAAAGTGTTTCATTATTACTTAATAAACGGGCAGAGAGGGAGGGCACGTCTTTAAGCTCTGGCTTGTAAAAGCTTCCTCTTTTTTTCAGCTTTGTCTCTTTTTTTATTGAACCTCCCAAAAGCTCCCTTACCTCAGCTATTGGGGCTGACCCCATTTCCAGTGCCCAGCCCAGAGCCCCCCACATTGCTGGGACCCCCAAACCTGTCTCAAATTCCCCCATAAATCTGCTCTGTTCAGCTGGGAGCCTGCTGCTCTCTGGCTGCTGATGGACAATTAATAAGAATCATTTATTACTGTTCTATCACCCCTAAAATGAGCCAGGTGTTTGCAGGGGAAAATAATAAAATAAAAGGAGATTTAAAAACAATAATAATAAAAGCACAAGTTTCAAATCAAAAAACCCAAACGGCTTAAAATCTAAAGCAGAGATTAGGTTCTTCTTGAGATTCAATTTCCTCCAGCTCTCAGTGAAGTTAATTAGCTTGAATATTAATAGAAGTGGTGAGAAGGAGCCTGGTATCTTTGAGTTCCTTCTCTAAAATCACAAACCTCACCAGGACAGCCCCCCAGTAGCTCCCTGCCTTTGCTCAGACCCCCCAAAGGCAGCTTGGTACCCAATTCCCAACAAATCCCCCACAAATTTTTTTCACCCCCCAACGTTTGTCCTTTTTATTTTTATCCTTTTGCAGGAAATTCCTGGAGTGGAAATTGGAGCAAATAATCACAAAATACTGGACTTGTGCTCAGGACTGAAATCTCCTGGAGAGGGTTTTTAAAGCCAAGGGTGGCTCTTCAGCATCGTGAGCTGGATGTTCCCTCCCACCTAGCCTGGCAGTCAATCCCCTAAATCCCTCCTGTGTTTGTGAACATCACTAACAGCATTTTCCCTGTTTCTGTGAGGATCAGAGGGGCCTGCTCAGAGGAGCAGGGTAGGGTTTATGGTGCTGCTGTCTCTCTGGGCTTGGCCACGTTCATGGCAGTTGCCTGAGATGAAGGACACTCTCAATGACTTTATCCTTGACCTCTGATCAGTCAGGAACCAGGGAAGTTTCCAGCACCTCCAACCACTTAATGTTTAACTTCTGCTGTAGCTTCTGGAGGCTGATACAATTTTGGCTTCGCAAAGGCAGCTGGGGCTGGAAGGAGCTGAGTGCAAATTATTGGCAGGACTCTTCTCACCCTGGTTCTTGGCTTTTTAATTGCCAGGCAGAGCAAAATGAGACATTCACTGCTGAAAAAAAAAAAGCTGAAACCACGTGAAAATTCGCCTCGTTTGAGGTTTGTGATAGAAACCAGGTTGATATGAATGGAGCCACTCGCAGTGTGACCAGTGGTGACAGCACTGGAGTTTGGCTCAGAAGCTTTCCAGAGGTTGGAGATGAGCAGGGAGCATTTAGTGAATGGCCTGAGCTCAGCACAAAGCAGGTGTGGGATATTTTTGGCACAGTCCCATCACTGATGCTCTGTGTGTTTCTGCCAGGTTTGGGTCCTGTCCCTTGAGTGATTAAAACAAACCCCATCAAAAAGGGACCGTGGGGAGGTTGGTGACTTCTCCGTGCCCAGCTTGTAAATTATTCCCAAGTTCTGGAATACCTAAAACTATTGGAAAGAATCCACCTCCTTCCCTATCCCCTCCAAGTGAAAAAAATAAAAAATTGTTTGGGAGGGAAAATCAGCTGGAATAGGAACAGTTTTCCATCAGTGAGGAAAGCTGAGGTGGTGATGGCTGAGGTGGACATTCCCTCTGAATGGAGGATGACTTTGGTCCAGCTGCCTCCCAGTAACACCAGTAACACCAGCCTGTCCCCACACCATTTCCAGGGCTGGTAATGAAGGGCAAACACCAAACGCTCATTGCATGGAACCCACCCAGGCTAATAACAGTATTAATTACAGCACACAGCCCCTTCTTCCCACTGTAAATCTCTATTAGCAATAAACTGGAAGGGTCATAAAAGGGAGTTTACAATGAACCCACCAGGCAATATGTGCCTGAATCCTTGGCTTTGTTGCAGCTGGCAATAAAGCCATCTTTTATTAGAGCACATACTCTGCCCTGGAGATAACGTACAGGGCCCAGGACTCCTCGAAGAAATGATGCAAAGCTGTTTTGTTGCACTTTGATTTGCTGCAGAGCCGTGTGGAGGTGGGAAAAGCTGAGGGATCTGGGTAACAGGCTCCTGTTCCCTCACTCCCAGCCTGACACTGAATCACCAGAGCGGGAACAGCCTCGGTGATTCTACATCATAAACGTTCCCCTGCCCTGCAGGGGGAGGAAACTCGAGGAAACAGGAAAAAAAATAAAGGGATAAAATAAAATATTTTTTAAAAAAAGTTGGGGGTAAATTAAGAAACACAAGGAAATCTCTGGTGTGAGAAAGGAGTAGCAAACGGTTGTGGTGGTGTCATGGGCAGGGGTTAATGTTTAAGCTTCTGTTTTTGTTTATAAAAGTCAGGAGCAAATAGTGCTGAATATCTTAGAAATAGGCACAAATCCATCCAGGGGCACGAGGGCCAGGCCTGGAAGAGATTTGTTGGTTTTAAAGTCCTAGGCAGGCTCTGGTTCCAAAAGAGAAAAAATATTTTAAAAAAGGGGGAAAAATCCCAACAAAATAAGCAAAGTATCTGCAACATGTGGGATGTGAGAGAAGCACCCAGACCAGCACACAGGCCCCAGAAAAGATGTCCCTCTCTCTTCTTGCCTTCCCAGCAACCATAAAACTGGACTTTGATGCTCCTCCTTGTGGTCCCTTCCATCTCAGGCTGTTCTGTGATTCTGGGAAAGTTGCCTTTGCTGAAGGACAAACACCACCACGGACAGGATCACCACCAGGAGCCCAGAGCTGCCCCTCTTCCCACTGCTGGCCCAGCATGGGGTGCCTTCAAGCCCTGAAATGGGGACCTGGATGCTCAGAGCTTGCAAGACCTTTTAAGAGGCACCAACACTCATTAATTTAAGCTCAGTGGAAGGTGCTGTAGGCACCAGTGTGAAATCACCAGTTTTATTTAGCTCGCTGCTCAGGCAGGATTGTTCTGAAGTGCAGATCAGCCCTGCTCTCTTATATATCTTGCAGTCTTAAAAGTAACAATTCTGTCACCTCAGAGCCATTTCTCTGCTGTTTGCAGCCTTGCTGGAGCTTCAGTGTTTAGCTGGAGGGCTTCATCTCCTTCAGACAGTCACCTGCCAATTATCCATCCTCTCCATAAATAAAATAAACGACTGGTGGCTTTTGTTATACCTCTAAAAAGTCGTTCTCCCTCTGTGTTCGCAGTAAAGCTGGTGGCACTGTGCTAGGAGAAGGCAAGTAGATTTTTCCAGGGAGTTTAATACCTGGCTCCAGCACTGTGGTTTGGACTTTCTTTCAAGCTGAAATTCAACCACAGCCCTTCACACTGCTGCCTTTATGCTGCTCTGAGGTGTGTTTCCATTCTTGTAAACACTCACGGTTTTGGGGCTGCTCTTGGACAAGTTTTTGCCCAGAGAAGCTGTGGCTGCCCCTGGGAGTGTCCCAGGCCAGGCTGGACAGGGCTTGGAGCAACCTGGGACAGTGGGAGGTGTCCCTGCCCATGGCAGGGGGTGGAATGGGAAGAGTTTTAAGGTCCCTTTCCAACCAAAACCATTCTGGGATTCTATGTCTGCTCCCTGGACACTGGTGAGACCCCATCGTGGTTGTCAGATGAACAGGGCAAGTGCTCTCCTCAGTGTGGCCTTTTTAAAATTCTCTTTTCCTTCTTCTACCCGCTCCAGACCTGGCATCCTCAGGGAAAACTCTCATCACACTTCTCCTGCACTCTTCCCTTCCCAGGTTAGAGCTTTTCCCAGCTGGGTTTGCAGGCCAGACACACTCTCAAAGTCAAGGGGAGAAAAATAAGACGCTGGAAGCGCTGGAGCCCTGGGCCTGGTGTTTTAGAGATGAATATTCCGCAGAGAAATTACTCATTGTTTTTTGTGGCTCTTTTACAGAGACAGAGAAAGAAAAGAAACTGATGTAATAGGAGATATTAGCCAAGACATCTGACTAAGGCACCTCATTCCCCATCCACCACATCCAGCCCTCTTGGAGCTTCTGCTGCCAGCCCCAGCCTGGTGGAGCACAGATGGGGCTAGACCCCAATCCTTAAGTGGTTCTGACCCCAAAATCAGCCTCTGAACCCACCCCACAGGGGAAGCAGAGGAAGCTGGGGAGCACCACCAGCCTGCAGCCAGGTTTGGAAGGGACCTTGTCTCTCTGCTGGGCCCTTTGCCACCAGGCTGTCCTTCCCCGTGCTACTGAGAGTGCTGGGTAGCCAGCAAGGCCACAGCTCCTGAGTCACCCCCATCCAACATGTGGGAGGGGACATTTCATATATTTATGTATTTTTACTGCAGCCAGTGGCTCTGCTCCTGAGGACAGAGGAATTATTACCTGCCTCTTTCATGGTACAATAAAGAGCATGTGTTGTACCCTGCATTAATTTAGCTCCTGAGCTGATGAGCGAGGAGATTTTTCCCCTTCTCTGCCCCTGGACTGTGCAGATGAGTGCTCACATTTACCCAGCACGGGAGTGGGAAGGGATGGCTGGCTGAGAAGTGGGAGCAAGTCACACACAGGGACACATGGCCCCATGAATACTGAGCCAGAAAAACGCTGCAGCTCTCTAAATCTACCCAGCAATCCCGCACTAATCTGCTCAGTCGCAGTCCCAAATATAACTCGGGGACAATAAATAAACTAACAGGAGTTAAGTAAGTTCAGCTTCTTAACCTTTGCACGGATCAATCCCTGTGTTATTTCATTTTTCCCTTGTTTCTCTCTGTCCCTGTGTCTTGTTCCCTACTTCTCCCCCGCTGTGGGCTCCAGGGACAGCAGGGCTCAGCAGCTGGGTGAGCAGGTAGCTGGAAGCAGAGGAGAGAGACCCAGATCTGTGCAAAAAAATAAATCACCAACCAATTCCTTTCTGAAACCTGGGGTTGCTGCTTCCTGCTCTGCATCCCAGATCTCAGGAGGTTCCATATCCAGGAGCGTTGACACCCTCAGGGTACAGGAGTTAAAAAATCCTGGGTTAAAAGCTCTGGCTGTGGCTCCTGCTTGGAAATCCCACTCTGCTAGTCAGCAGTGAGATGGTCCATGGATTTGAGATGTGTAAAATACTCAGTCCAGCATGTGCTGGGAGAGAGCTTAGCATGTCTCCCATCGTGACTCATGTGCTGCTGTGCCACACACTCATGGGGAAAATATGATGCTGGTACCCAACAGATGCCACGCTGGAAGGGGACAGTCCCAGCTGCACTGCTCAGCACATCCTCCTGCTTTATTACCCTTCCCTGTAGGAATAAGTCTTTCCTCCCAGCTGGACTTCTTCCCTCAAGGATGATGAATCTCCAGCCTTGATGCTGCTGCCATCTGCACAGGTTTTTAGGTCTTTTTCGAGGTGGTCAGTACAGCCACCATCTTGTTTTCCCAAAATCCCAGGAGGGTTCTTTACTCTGAGCTGGGAAAAAGAAGCTGTTTTCCAGACTCCCACCCTCGGAGGATGAGTCGGAGGAAATTAGCAATGATGCACCACTGAAAAAAATCAAATTGTTCGAGCAAGTTCAAAGCTGAGCCAGTCTGGAGACATCTGCACACCACATGCCAGGAGCAGTGAAACACCAATAAATCCTTGCAGGATGGCACCGAGGGAAGGAAGCTTGAGATGCTCAACCTAACTGAGGGAGCTCCCAGTGCTTCTGTTCTGAGGTGCCTGAAGAGACTCAGTGGAAAGGAGAAAGAGTTGAGGGAAGTGAGGGAAGAAAAACAATTTTGGGGAAAATGTTGAGCTACCCATGTTCATAGAACTCCAGACTGGTTTGAGTTGGAAGGGACCTGAAAGATCTCATTCCAACCCACTGCCATGGGCAGGGACACTTCCCACTCTTCCAGGTTGCTCCAAGCCCCATCTCACCTGGCCCTGGACACCTCCAGGGATCCAGGGTCAGTCACAGCTTCTCTGGGCAACCACAGGGGCCTCCCCACAGTTACCTTCATTTTGGATGTGGTTATTGCTCCAGTTTCCAGAATTAGATGACCACTGAAGTCTGTTTTCTGATTGAAACCCAAACTCATTAGGCCTAATCTAAAGAAAACCTTTCTAAAATTGGAAGGCAACCATGAACTGAAATGGCAGAGAAAAATGGAGGCGAGAGTCCAGCCTTATTTCTGGAGAAAAGGCTGTTTTTAAAATAAAAACAAAAGAACCTCGCCAGGTGAAAAATGCCCATCCCCTTCACCAGAGATCAATAACTCCACAGGATCAGGCGCTCAGGCCAGCTGACCTGTGGCTGTTTGCAAAAGGCTTTCACTCTGCCCATGAGCTCAAAGTAAAAAACTTTACAGTGTTCAAAGAAAAATGAGTAAACAACCCAAACCCAAAGGCCCAGCAGCTTCTCAGCCAAGTGGCCTCAAGATCCTGCACAGTGGAGGAGGAGGTGTCAGCCCAAGTGGGAAAATCTCACTGTACCTGAGCAACACGGGAGCTTTGCCATCAACTCCAACACAGGCAGGAATTATTCACTGGGTTTTTCTGAACTTCTGTGGCATCCTCAACTCCATCCCTCTGGATTTAGTGGTTGAGGAATCACCAGGCCTGGAGCAAGGAAAACTTTAGATCCACATTTAGCAAGCACAAATATCCCCTTGTGAAAATCCACGTCAGTGTGATGGGTGGATTCCTCCACCTTTTCCAGGCTGGAATGGATTCCTCCACCTTCCCCAAGCTGGGATGGCAGGAATGCTGTGGAATTCCCACACTGACAGGTGCCACACTCCATCCCCAGTGCCCACAATCTGGGTGAAGCTCCATCTCCACACCCAGCTCATCATCCCATGGCCCCACAGCAGACATTGCCTTCTCCAAGGGAAAAATTAGGGTCAAGCATAGTTTGATCACCATGCTCAGCCCCATGGTCCTTATATATGGAAAGGGCTCCTGCTCTTCAGGGAGAAAAATTCAAATAAATCAAAACATACTCTCAGCATCTGAAATATCCATCAGTTGTAGAGAAGGGAGACAGAGGGAAGGAGCAGGGTTAGGGCTGGCCCACAGCAGGGGAAGAGACGTGAGAATGGAGCCTGGTGCCTGCCCTTCCTCTGAGAGAGAAGTTTCACACAGAGCTGAAACCAGATTGTCAGAGCAGGGAGTTTGCAGAAGTGCTTCAGCACGGGGGGACTCCCATGGGGATGCTGGAGACCAGACTTTCCTAAAGTGCTCACCTGATGTGCTGCACTTTTTGGAAAGTCTGACACGCAGAGCAGATAGCTCTAGACACTGCTGTCTCATATAGGTATGCCTGACTCAGATAAATTTATAAATATATGTGTGAGTGGCTTAACACACTTCCCTTTCTTCCTCCTCTCTCCCCCCAAGTTTTGCATGTCTGAAGCTGTTTCAGATAAAAGATACTCAAAAATGAAAATGCATTTGGGATGTCTGGGAACTGAAGAAGTCAGAGAAAACCAGACAGGGTTAGAGCCCAAAAATCCCTGTCTCCTGCCAGGAATCTCAACCCACTGCTGACTGCAGGTTGAGGCTCCGTGTGCTCAGCAGCAGCCAGGGTTTTTTTTTTTCCAAAGTGTATTCCATCAGCAGTAATGGGTCTTTCCTCATAAGCTCTGTTTTCATAGTAAATCTTCAGTCTTACATTGCATTACAGAGTTCAGCTGCCGCTAATCCTTAAAAACAATTCATTTCCAACTGCAAAGTGCAATAAAGAAAGGATAATCACTATTAATATTAGTTATTGTTATTGATTTCAGCTTTAAAGAATTGATTTTCAGTCCTGGCTGCATTTATGAGTCTCTTTGCTGAAGATGCATATACAGGGCCCACCACTATTTTTAGATCCTTGCCCCAGCTCCAGGAGGAAGAGGATGGGGAAGACAAGGGAGAGACCTCGTGGGGAAGATCCTGACGGGTGAAGGAGAGCATCTCCACGTGACTTCACGTGCACACATGGGGGAAAACGTGGAGATTAAAAGGAAAATTATCAGTGTTTTCTTCCAGCTAGACCCTGCAATCCCAGTGAGTCCTCCCAGTCCTCCATGAGCCATAAATTTAGTTTTACAAGTGAGACTTGCTTTGCTTGGAGTTCTCCTGCCTGACATTTCTCCCCAATCCACCCACAGTTTGGTTGCTAAATATAACATCAAAATATAATTAAAATGGTTTTAGTGGAGGTGACCCTTTCCTGTGGGGGGCTCAACCCTCTGGGGATGCTCAGCATCCTCCACTGAGCAAATCTGAGTGAGGGCCCCAAAACAGGCAATGATCCCAGGATGGGATGAGATTCCTGGGAGGATAAACTGGGCAGGAGCTCAGGGATGGGATGAGGATGGGCAGGTGGGAAATATTTTGCCATTTGTGGTTGAAGCAAATGCCCAGGAAGGGATGCTGAGAAGAGAGAGTAAAGTTTCAGTTCCTTGTTTTTAAGGCAAGAAGGGGGTTGGGTTTTTTAAATCAACATTTTTTTCCTTCAAAAAGTCACAGAAGTTCTGTCTCAAGGGCATAAAAATATTGAGAACCTCAAAAGCAGAAGGAAGGGGGTTGGTTTTTTAGGCCACCAAAATGTTTCAGTGGGCTTGGACTGAAAAAGTTTCCAACATATTGCTTGGGAAGAAATTTTGGAAATTTTTTGCAATTCCAGTCACCCTGCAGTAAACGCTTCTTTTCCCCAGTTGTTTGGAAATGGCAATATGTATTAAAAATTCCATATATAGCTCTGTTTTCTGTGAGCTTTAAAATCTCTCCCTCTAGATAGTTTGAATATAATCTGGTGAAGATGTGGGAATGAAACTGGGATAAAAACCCTTAGCCAAGCCTGCAAAATAATTAAATGAGCGTTTAACCAAGATCATTATTTTCCACAGTTTTATTTATATGCAAGATTGGATACAATGGTCTGGAATATTGTTCCACACTATTACTGTGCTATAAATTATTCGAGCAAAGCACAGCAAGGCATCATAATGCAATATATTTTTATAGTGCCATAAAGTAATTACGCACCAGACAACAAAATCCTACCGAAGTGACATATTTTATGCTTAAATTATAATTACATTAAAAGAGTCTCTTCCATTTGATGTTTATAGAGCACACACAACGGCTGTCAGGAGGCCTGGGAACAAAGGGGATCTCTCACAGAAAGCTGGGCTGGGCCAGGGAGATGCAGCTGGGGAATATTCCTTGGATTTTGGCGTTTTCAGAGTATTTCTGACAGTTTTGGCTGTGTCTCAGCAGCCAAGCTCACAGCAACACGACAGTTCCTTGGGTTAGGCCTACGGATCCAGGCCCAGCTAGGAAAAACAATGCAATTTAATGGCGTTCCAAGAATTGGGCTGGGTTTTTTTCCCCTTTGTTTCACCTCCCCTGGACGTGAGGGATGAGGAATTACCCACATTAATATTTGTACCTCCACACATCTCAGCTACAAGGAAATACAACAGCCTCCCTCAAGAGCGGCCTCAAACCGTCTTCTTCCAACACCGTTTTTCTACAAATCTTGTGATGTTCTGGGGATAAATTCAGTCCAGAAGGGGGAATAACACCCCAAAAATTTCACTTTAATGGGTGGGAAGAGCCTGGAAAATAAGAGTTCTTTGGTGTGAAGAGCCTGGAGCCATGGATTTTTCACCTCAGAGAGGTTTCAGCCTGCAGGAAACCTCTCCAAATGGGGTCTGGAGATTTTTCCTAGTGTATGATTCCTGATTTGGGTTAAAACCATCTAAAAAGAGCAGACTAGTGATGCAGAGAGGGGTTGTTAACTCCAGGAGGAGTGAGCCATTGTGGAGAACTTTTTTGAGTACAGAGTTCTGCTTCTAAGGTCTTTAAAGTTTAAACTACTTAATTATGAAGTGTTAACTACTTTATTTTAACTTTTAACTTAATAACTAATCACTTATGTCTTGCACTGCAGATTTTTCTAATCTATCACACAAAATCACTCAAATTTGTGAAGAAGAAGGAGAAGAAGACAACTATGCTCTACACCCTTCCTTTTGTTACATATATCTATTACTTTAACTCACTATTTTAAATTCTATATTTTTTTTTACCTTGCGATATAACACACTTCTATTCAACTTCACTCTCACAGACTCAGAGCTCTCACTCAATCTTGGAAGCCTTTCCCAAGGCTTTCAGGTCAAATGTAACATGTCTTTGAGGATCATTCCTTGTCGATGCAGAAAGTCTGAGATTCTCCGTGCCCAGAGTTCCAACAAGGCGTGAGGCAGAGATGCTCCCATTGCTGTCCTCAAGCCAGGAGCTCCTTTTGGAGAGGGTGAGAGAGGGGCAGCTCTGCAGAGGGGACGTGTGGCAGCAAATCCCCACCTCAGGAGGGCTCGGCATGTGCAGAGCAGTCATTTCTGGCAGGGGAATAATGGCTCGAGCCTGCAAGGGAAATGGCTTCTGTGGTTGCAAACCCAGCTTTTCCTGGAAAATGCCCAGCTCCCACCCCACGGCTCTTCCTGCGTGACTCACGCCATGCAGGCTCCCCAAGGTGGGCGTCTGGCACCCTTCAGAGGCGGTGACATCTTCCTAGAAGTGTGACAGAGACCGTGCTAGGCGAGACAGCAAGGGGCAGCAGTCAGGGGAGATGATGGAGGACTGGGACCAGGCCTGGCTTTGCTGCCCGTGTGTGTTCTGCCACCTTCAGAAGATGGTTTGCTGCTGTGTGCCTCAGTTTCCCCAGCCGGGTGGGAGCTGTGCAGGAAGGGAAGGAAGCCAGGAGCAGTTGTGAGCCAATAACACTGTGCAAACACTGCCACACTCAGGAGCGGGGTGAAGGTACACAGAGCGCCCTTCCAGAGGCACCCAAACCTACAAAATCTGTGCTATCAAAAAGGGCAGCTAAAGGTCCTGGGAAGGCTGCACTGGTCTGTCTCTGTTTCTGTGCCCCCCCCATTAGCTAACCAACTAACTAACTAACCAACTAACCAATCTGTTCATCTCTCTGCTCTCTATTTATCTATCCATCCCCTGCACATGGAATGGCCCCACTCTTCCAGAGCTGACACCCTTCGGAACAAATCCATCCTGCACGAGTTGGTGTTTTGCTAGAGAAAGGTCACTTCAGCTGTTTGTGTGAGAGCTGAGGCCAACTCAATATCCTTCCTGTCCTGACATCCTTTTCCAGGCTGAAGCCCTTTCTGGAAGGACACAGAGGAAAAGCTCAGAACAATATCTGCCTTTACTTGCCACTCCTGGCCTATATCCTTCAATGTGTCTTCATCCAGGGGGTCTGCTCCATGCTGGAAGAAGGAATGGCTCTTAAATCATGTCTACACATGGCTGCTCCCCTGGTTTACCCAACAACAGCGAGGGCTCCTGGTGTGCCCACACAGGAGGAGCCCCTGGAGCAGCCCTTAAATTCAGTGATCCAGAGAGCTCAGAGCAGAGCAGAGATGGTTTGAAAGCCTTTCCTGGCTCCTGTGGTTTCTCTTCTCTTGGATCTTTGCTGTGACATGCCTGGACAACGTGACCAGACCTGTACAAACTCTGCCAGCCTCATTGTGCTCCCTCCAGCATCGAGCTCTTCTTGCAAGCTCACTCCAAGAGAAAGAACAGCAGAGATACTGCAGGCTCTGCTGGGAGAAGAGAGGGCAGGGGTTAAATTCAGGCCTTGGAGAGCTGAAATATTCCAAACATAAGGCGGATGTGGCACTTCCCAGACTGCATGTAAATCAGAGACACATGCTCCCTCCGCTATGGCAGCACATGTGCGCTGTTTATTTGGAGGACCCATATTGCCACTTATTTTTGCTTCCACCCAGTCAGGACTGGAAGAAATTTGCTCCAGCTCTCCATGGCAAAATAACACAAGGTCTCTCTTCCCCCAGGACCGAGGGCATGAGAGCCACCTTCAATTTCTTGACCAAAAGAACTCAGTGTTGCCCTTTTGAGATGAGCTCCAGATCTCCCGCCAGCCTTGGAGCTTTCTCTCCCTCTGAACCCAGCCAGGAGCAACTCAACATCAGGAATCAATTCCAGGGACTGTTTCACATTAGCCACAATCCAATTACTTTCCACAGCCTGGTGACATCTTCCCACACCCCTTCCCTGGCCATGGTGATGGCATTGGGCAGGTTGGGGGTGACCAGCCCAGGGACAGGGCAGCACAGGAAGGGACATGGCAAGGTCTGTGCCTCTGGCTGTTTGCAGAAGCCCAGGTTTGCCCTGGTGCTGGCAGCAGCATCCTGGGGGTGAAGTCCAGTGCTACGCTGTCAGGGGGCAAAGGACACAGCCAGAAGATCAAAGGGGACAAATGTCCACGGAGGGCAGAATTGCAAAGCCAGGTGAGGAAGGGCTTCATGGTCTGGGCATGGGCAGTGCCCTGAGAAACTCTCCAGTGCAGCAACACTCAGGGCTGGCTGTAAGGCTGCTCCAACTTCCCTCTTGGGTGTCTCTGCTGGGTATTTTGCAAGCAGAAACTCTTCCCTGGCTCAAACCAGCCCTGGATTCAAGCCAGGACTTGTGGCTGTGGTCAAGGCAGGGCTGAGGCATCACTAACAAGCCCAGCTCGCTGTGCATCAGCCCCCACATAGCCCTGACTGCTCAGTGTGACTTTCCAGGCTTCCCACCCACCATAAGCTCTTCATTTCCTTCTCCACGACACCCTGACTCCTTTTGTGCCCAATTCTAATTTATTCCTTGCTTGAACGTGCTCCTTTGCTCAGCATCCCGGCCGGGCTTCCCGCGGGGATCACAACACAAATTTCATCAATCTACAAACGGGATTTGGGGTCCTGGGAAAGGTCCTCCCTGCCATCCCTCCTCTCCTCTTCACTCTGAGCTCTGCATTGGTGAGGCAGGAGTGCCGCACTGCAGGCACTGCCTTGCTGCAGGGTTGCTGCTCTGCTCGGCTGGTTGGAGTCACTTACCCTCGGCACCCCAGTGCCACGGCAGCACTCCAGGCGTGCAGCAATCCCTCAGGAGCACAGCATCTGCTGCATGCCCCCTGCAAGGGGGTAATTCTGTATTTCTGTGTGTTTCTGTCTAGCAGCTCCCATATGACTGGAGCAGAGAGTGAGGGGCTGGCCCAGCTCCTCGTGGAAGTGGCCTCGTGTCACCCAGGAGAGGTTGGGCCCCCGCTGTCCCCATCAGCCAGATGTGACTTGTCCACTGATGCGTGAGCGCCTGGGCTTGAGCTTTCTTGGTTTGCCTTCCTTCCCAGTGCCCCCAGCTGATGGCAGGAACTGGAGGAGGCAGCTGAGATGCCAGGGATGAAATCTGCTGTCCCCTGGCACGCAAATCCTGTGTCCCCAGTGACAGCTTCACCCCGACCAGCCTATGCCCTGTGACACTGGGAGCTGCCGGGTTGCCAGACCTCTCAGTGAGTTTTGGCACCCAGTCATGCACAACCTTCCTCCTCTGGTGGAAAGAGAAGGGCACAGAAGACAGAAAATGAACCTGGATCCAACATCTGGTTCCCCCAGCCCCAAAGGGCCAGAGGAACTGGTGTAACTGGTCAATTTAACAGGCAGGTACAGGCACCAAAAGCCACTCTGGAGAGGATGCAGAAAGGCTCTTTGCAGCCATACACCAGCTTGGTTATCCCTGCTATATTCAGAGTGAGGTGTTGATCCCTGCTGAACCCAGGACTGATAGAAAAGGACCCAGCTGGAGCAGCTCCCACTGCATTTTTTGGCTCTGTGATGCCCATACCCTCCCCACAGCCAAAGCTCCCAGACAAATCAGAAGTTTGGAGCTGCTGGGGCTTGCCCAGCTGGAAGGGATCTTTTTGAACCCACTCACAGCATCACAGTGCAGGGAAAACAGCCAAGGGGGGCTGGGGGAGACAAAAAAATCCAAAATACAAAAAGAGCAGGGAGGGAGGGAGGGGAGAGGTCCTTGCTTTTCATGCCCAGGTGAGGCAAGGCAGGGAGGAGGAATGTTTTCTTCTGGATCCGTCTGAGGCCCTGGGGGGTTGGCCCTCTCAGCCCTGAGAGCACAATCCCTGCTGGGGCATCTCACCCTGATCCCCTTGGGAAGGCAGCAGCTTTGGGGAGAGGAGAGCAGAGTTCCCCACTCTGCAGCCTCCTCCATCCCAGGCAGTTCTGGAAACTTCCCTGCCCAGCCAGAAGCGGTACCATGAAAACTGGCAAGGGTACAGGCGATGCTTCCCTCCCACTCCACACAAATCAGCCTTTATCTCCTGGCTAAGTGGGCAAGAGGTGCCTCTTCCCAGGCTGATGAGAGCCGGGAACGCGAGGCATGGGACGGGCAGAGCCCACAATGGCTCTTTGTAACGGGGCTGAGGAAGGCTGGGGAAGCAAAACAGGTTTGCTTCACAAGGACCAAAATCCTCCCAGGAGCAATTACCAGGGGATCTGTGGGTCAGAAAATCCCCAGCTCCCTGTAATTTGGATGTGAGGACAGGCTGACCCGTGAGGACACAGGTAACAGGGTGAGAACCGTTCAGGGAGGGCTCCTGGGGATGCTGCTGGGGGTGGAACTGCTGATCAAAAACCCTGCACGGCCAGGCAGCTCCCTGTGGAAACAAGATGTGGGGAAGGACTAACTCCTGCTTAATTTGGAGCTGGAAAAGATCACACTCCCTTAGATGGCTTGGAAGCATATTGATCTGACTCTCGTGGTCCCAGGCTGTTGTGCTGTGTCAAAACAAGACGTTTTGATCAGACTGAAGTAAAGGAAATGTTGAATTTTCCCTTCAGGGAAAGAATTCCCAGGACTGTGAATTTCATCCTGGCTTGAGATTGCCCTGCTTCAGCATTTCCCATAGGACAGAGAGGGTTTTATTCTTTTTTTCCAAGCACTTGTCCTCAAGACCTTCTTCTGAAATTCTGGACTTAGTCTCCCCAGAGGGTCAGGTTTATTCATAACTGAGGAGGCCAGAAGGCCTTTTAAGCAGTACTGTAATTATAACTGAAACATCCAGAGACTGCAGAGAGAACAGAGGCTGAAGACAAGCACAGAATGCCTCAGGACCCTTGAGGAAATGAGGAGATGTGGCACACGGATTTGGACAGCCATGGATATGCCATGAAAGCCCTCATTAGTGTTATTCTACATTATGTTTATGGCCATAATACCAAGACAGAGCTCCCACAGGGAGACCGTACAGGAGCATCACAACAAACGGTGGTGAATGGAGAAACATCTCCCACCTGCTGCTGTCAAAGGCTTTTTCTCCTCTAAATGCAGCAACACAGACTCAGAGACTGAGCCCAGGCACTGCAGCTCGGCAGCCTTAGCCCACAGACACATCCTGAGTCACGGGATGGGTTTCTATTTCTGTTTTCTGTGCCTTTGCAGGCCAGTTTGGTGTGAGATTGTGTCACCCACACTCACACAGACGTCTGTGTTGAGGCACTTCTCGGCCCTGCCACCTCCATCTCCTGCTGTGCCGGAGATTTCCACCTCCACCTGCCTGCACAGGGCAGGAACACAAGCACAGCCACATCCAAGGCTGGCTCAGGTCAGTGCCAGCCTGCAGGAACACGCTCCAAAGCGTGGCATCTCTTTATGGCAATCCAGAGCAGACAATTTCCACAACACGCCCGCCTGTTTTGGCATCAGTTCCCAAATTTTGGTCCTTCAACCACCCACACCTGTGAAACACATTCCCAAGTCCCCTTCCCACCCGCTGTACCTGAGACTGGCATCACCTCAGGGCTAAACCAGGGGATTGGGATTCTGCTTGCTGTTAATAACAGCCAGCCCAGAAATGGGATCAGCTTCTGCTCACGGCGTCAGATCCACCATTTCCAAAAAGTTTTGTGGCCTCTTCAATTCAATGTTCAGACCTACAACCCAAAATGCAGGGGTTGACCAAAGTGGTCATGAAAGGCTGAGAGATATTTGGACACAAGTAAGACCCCACCCCAGCAATGCCAAGATCCAGCTTCACTCTAAAACCTGCTGAATCTTCTTTCCTGCCTCATTCCTGCCAAGACAATTCCAGGTCACCTTTTGCTCATTTTTCCCAGCCATGAGAAACCCACATCAATGCTTAAACCTTTGCAAAGTGCTTGGAGTTCTATAAATTTCCCAGTGCTGGTGCAAAGGCAGATGTTGTTGAAAGCAGAGCTTGGGCTCCATTTGGCCCCAACTGCAGCTGAATGTTTGGATTTTGATTTGGCCACAAATGCAACAATTAGTTAAAGTTTAAGCAATGTCCTGAAGTCCCACTGGCTCCTGTGGGGCCAAAGGACACATCTGAAGTGAGGTGTGGAGTTAAATCAGATTTTCCAATGGAGTCTAATTGAGTGAAGCATTCAATTCCCAGGATATGCCTGAATCCTTACACCTTTTCCAAAGAGGAGATGTGAAGATGAGGTTACTTCACCTGGATAAAGACTTGGAGGCTTTCATGCCCAGCTTGTCTTTCCCAAAACGTCATGTTTTCCATTAAAGGGAGCCATTCCGGAAATGAATGACTCCATATTCCACAAATATTGAAACCATGTAAACAGGGACAGTGCCCAACAGTGCCACCACTTTTATGTCAGTGGCTCATCCCTGACAATGATGGAACAGCTCCTGATCCCACTGTGACATCAGAAGCTCCTCGTGATTTTGCAGTGTTTTTGAGAACTCGAGTTCTCTTCTGCTTAAACAATCCTCACCTTAAAAATGAGGCTGTGGAGAATTCACTGCAAATCCCTTTGCATTCCCTCAGCGCTGAGGAAACGAGTGAGATCAACTCCAAACTTGCAAGGAACTTGTCCTGCCAGAAATAGTTGTGCTTGGACCAGCAAAGCCAACCTTCCCAGGCTGGCTTGGGAGAGCAGACGCTTTGTTTTTTGGCTCCAAAGGAAAATGTTGCCAGCTGCCAGCATTTAAACCAGCAGTGCTGCTGCTGAGCACAAAATCAGCCAGGCACGACGTTGTGAGGGGGAGACAGAAGGGAAGAAAACAGGGCATGGACTCAGTGCTGAGAAACCCAGCTGTGACACAGAGCTGGGGCGTGCCCACGGTGAAGCCAGATTAAATCAGGAAATTGGGATTGTTTCGCTTCTTATTGCTGCCATCCCTCACCCATTTGTCCTAGGAAATGGGGCAGGAGTTTCTAAAACCCTGCTGGTGCCTTTTCCTGTCACTGCCTGGCCCTGCCCCTGGTGTGACAGCCCTGATCCACGGGGTGACCATGGGGATTGCCCTGGGAGGATGACTCGGTCTCACTGAGGGTAAACTAGAGTTACTTTGAGACATGATCATGTTTTTCCACGGGGTCCATGGCTGTGATTGCTCCCACATCACACCCTCATCCTCCCCAGCCTTTTCCCCACTCTCCTCAGCACTTCCAGAAGAAGCAGCAAGATGAAAGCAGATGTTGGCAGCTCTCAAGGCTTCTCTTTTTGAGCCAGGCAAAAGTGACTTTGGTTTTCCATGCTGCTCTAGCAGAATGTTCTGACTGAGTGCACGAGTGGATATGGATTTATGGGGAATGTACCCAACGAGATGGGAGCTGTAAAGTCATATATACATATAAAAATTCTGTTTCAAATCAATATCCCAAGACTGTTCTCCATAAAACCAAGAATTTACACAAGAAAAAAAGGAATTAACATCAGTGTGTTCCCCACAAATAGAAAGTTTCACAGAGTTTGGGTTTTGTGGGTGTACATTTCAAAATCTGCCCACAAATGTTTTCTGTCTTAAACACCTCAAAAGCTTCCCAGCGAAAAGTGACAGAATGTATCTCCCTGCAGCCAGAAATGGGATTGCATCATATACAGGCACAATCAGGCTGGTTTTCAGCTAATTAGCTCTGATCCAAACTGCATCACTGCTTGAACAAAGCTGTAAGAGACCCAGGGCAAGTTTCATGATCAGGAGGTCCATGGGGGCTAGAATAAGATGATCTTTTAGGTCCCTTCCAGCCCAAATCATTTCATTATTTATTATGAATCCATGCCAGAGGGGCTGGAGTTGCCTGGAAGGCCATATTGATGTCACTTTGAACATTTTCATGTACTCCAGGGAAAATTCTTCAAAGTCCCCGAACGTTGTTAAAATATGAATTGGGAAGATACTCCAAATTCCTCTGCAATAGTGGGGGAAAAAATTCCAAGTTAAATCTGGAAGTTTTCCTACATTTAAAATAAGAGCTTTAAATGGCATTTTATTTTAAGGGATGATTTAATTATATATTTATTTACATTCTACGATGACATGAAAGGCAAGAGTGGTTCCTGCAGCTGGAGGATGATGAAGTTTGAAGGAGATGCTCCGTGCAGGGAATTGTACTGGACAAAGGCTTGGGATCATTGCAGCAGCAGCCTCCCAGTGCTTCCATATCCAGCTAATATGAAGGAAAATCTCCCGCTGTCTCCAGCCGATTGTAATTCAATTGTAAAAAAAAAAAAAAAAAAAATTTGCTCCAGGTGGCAATTTGGCATCTGCTCCCATTTCCCCCTGCAGTGAGGGATTGCAGGCACAGCTAACGAGGGGCTAATTTTGCACACAGTGGGCCAGATCCTCTGCTCCTGCAAGGCACAGGGAATGCTGTGGGATGGGAAGCAGCTCATTGCAGCTGAGGGGATAAATCCCAGGAGTCAGTCCTTCCACTCCTGGTTGCAACAGCAGCTCGAAGCTGTGAGTTTTGGGCTGCAGCCTGGGACAGGCCCTGGGGTTGCTGTTTGCATCCGCAGCCTTTTTAAACATTCTCGTGCAGTGTTATCGCTCTGGAATTCCAGAGGGCTGAGTCCCGGCCTCAAGCAGGCAGAGGAATTTGCTCCTCAAGCATTTAATGCCTTCTTCCTCCCCAGAAGGGTCCCCTGGGATGGGTCCTGTTGTGCAATGAGGGTGGGCTGGTGTCCTGCCAGGCCTTGGATCCGGGTTTGGGCTTGGTCACCACATCCAGCTCTGGTACGTGAGCTGGGTGATGGGACCATCATGGTGGTGGGACTGGTGATGGGACCCATCCCATGGTGGTGGGACTGGGACAAGCCCAGGGTGGAGAAGGCATTGCTGGAGGGCAGCAGCCTCCTCCAACCTTTCCACTCCAGGTTTGCATCAGCCCATCGAGAGGCAGAGCTGGGACCTGCTCTGGGAGCCTGAGGGTCCTGGATCCTCACTGCTATTAATCCCACTGATTCTGAGGACAAAAGAGGAAGGACTCCTCACTGCAGCAGAATTCCTGCCTGGACTGAGCTCACAAGGAATAATTTGAAGCTGTACGCACGCAAGAGCTATAGTTTAAAAAAAACCCCCAAAAAACAGAGACGCGGGGAAGAGAGAGAAAAGCTTCTGGATGAAAACCAGGCAAATTCCTTGAGTTTGGAGGAGGCTCATCCACATCTGCTTGCTGCAGGGGTTCCTGTCACTCCTGCTCTTAGTGCAGAAAGGCCGTGGGACCAACTGGGCTGGCGAATCATCCCGGGCGAGCTCCGGAGGAGCCAGCGAGATTCCACGGAGTCTCTTTTTGATGACAAGAGCGTTGTGCTGACAAAACAGCCCGTTTTCCCTGCTCCAACCCCCTCGTTATCAGCCCTTCATTTCAGGAGTGTTGGCTGACACTGCGGCGAGGCAGACGAGGATTATTAAGTTGTTGACAGAGAGCTCATCCACTCTGAGCAGTTATCGTGGCAGGGAGCATCCAGCAGGCAGGCAGCTCCTGACAGGCTCTCTCATCAGCCAGATGCCGTGTGTGGGGGAGCCTCCTCGAGCCTCACACCCTGTTTTCCCCCCCTCTTATTGTATTTAAATGAGTCTCCCAGCAGCTTTATGGTTGATGAGCCCTGCAGAGAAATTCATGGGGACACAGCCATTAATAGTCTTGGAAATGGTTCTTAGATGTCCCTCCAGGTGAGTCCATCTCTGTAAGGAGGTAGGAAAGGGATATATTTGGGAGAATGCTGCAATGATTACTCTCGTAATGGCCAGGGAGGAGCATGGGACCTTCATGGATTGGGAAAACCAGACCAAGGCCAGAACTTCACCTTGCCAAGACCTCCATTGCATCACTGATTTTGGTATAAAGCACCAAGTGGCTAAAAGCCACGCCAAAGGTCGGGATTAAAAAGCCAAAGCACTGTTCAGTGCTTTATTCCTGAGCTCAATAAATGTATCCCCTCCTGGAAATGCTGCTCAATGTTAACAGGATTAGTGGGCCTGCTCGTCCATCTGGGCAACCTCTCAGAGCGGGGTAAGGAAGGAAGGAGGTGGGAAGGATAGAAAAAAGGAGGATGGATGCTGGTGAAATGTCCTTAATCCTGTTCCTCTTCCCACTGGGAGACAGCACTCCCTCCCTGCTGCTCTGCCATCCAGACAGCTCAATAATCACAAGGAAGAAGCAAGAGCAGCCCCAGCCCATGGTGCAGCACTGCAAAACTCAAGGTTTCACTTTGATCTCTGCTTGGAAGATGAAAAGTCTTAATCAAGGCCAAGAGCACGTTAAACAGCAGACTCTAAAATAATTGGGCACTCCGGCCTCCTTAGGTAAGTGCAGAAAGAGGGGATTATTGTGGCTTGGGTAGCCAAACGTGTCCAGGCTTTATCCTGACTGGAATAGGGCACAGACAGAGGGAGCAGGGCAGTGCAGGCTGGGCACACCCTGCACAGGGCTTGCCAGACAATCCAATGGTCTCTCTGCTCCCAGGATTATGCTGTTCCCTGCTCTCCCCTCGAGCTGGCTGCATTAAAGCTGGCTGGGGCAGGGCTGCCAGGCTTGGTCAGCACTTGCCTTGCCAGCCCCAGGAGCAGCTGCTTTTGCAAAGGGGATTTGTCTGCCTGGAGAGTCCAAGTCTTTCACTTCTTTTTCCCAAAGCGTCTCAAAAACCTCTGCCTGCAAAGCTGAAGGAGACTTTAAAAAGGTTTTAAACTAGTCATTGCTAGTGGGATGGACTCCACAAAAGAATTGTCTTAATGCTCTTAGGATGATGTGCAGGGGAAAAGGAACAACCATGGCACCCAGATGAGCCACAAAAAAAAAAGTGCAGAAATCAGGAGGGATGGAGAAGATAGGGTAGATCTTGCACTTTGGGCTCACTGCCTGAAGAGAAAACAGCATGGTAGGAGGTATCCTGTACTTCCAGCTCAGATGATGCCATTGGATGCAGGAGCAGCTCCCAAAGGTGCCCATTTCTCATTGCAGGTTTGTGTCACGTTTGCTTCCAGTGCCTCACAACCAACTCCATGTGCAACAACAACACAGGAGAGCAAATGCACCTGGCACGGGGAGGTTTGTGCCATGGAAAAGGTGCTTTGCCCTTGACTGGAAAACCTAATTAGCAGCTAGAGAGGAAGGAGCATCCCATGCAGTAGATTCACAGGTTCTTTTCCAGCCGATCAGGTTTGCAGAGAGCGAGGGAGCAGCTTCTGGAGCGGCACAGGGGAGTGGGGGGATGGATGGACGTCTTTAAGAATGGAAAGGACATGAGACAAAATGTTCTTGCTCGATGTTGTAAACAAGCCTAAAGTGTTTTGAAATATTCTGTCCATATAAATTACTGACAAACAAGGCACTGGAATTGCAAAAGAGGAGCCCAGCTGGAAGAAGGTTGCTCAAAGAGTGCCTCGCTGCCCACCTCAGACACTCAATGCAGCAGCACCACTCTCCTCTGCCCTCCCACATTCCTCTCTATTCTTCCCCTCTCGAACAGAGAAGAGGCATCAAGTGCTCTGTGTGAGATGAGTGCATTAAAGCATCCTCCAGCCCAGCTCCTGCAGGCCTGACAGCCGAGGGAATTTGCCAGCAGAGCTCTCTCTGTGCAGCGTTTCCCGATAATTCCCTGTGCAAGCCCCCCCTGTGCTGTGAGGTTGGGAGATTCACTCAGCAATGTCTGTGTCCCTGCTCCTTCCTGCAGGGCAGCTCATTCCCATCCCCACAGGATGGATCAGGGAGCTCTTGGCATCCTCCATGGGGTAAATGTGTGCTCAAGCCACGGGCAGGGAGCAGCTGCTGTGCCATAAATTCACAGCCTCGGTTACCTCGTGTTAACTTTCTCATCTGGCTGTGCCTTCTCCTGGGACAGCAGCCAGAGCTCTGCGAGGAACAGCCGTGGCAGTGGCAGTCTCAGCTTGGCTGTGGACAGCCCAGACAGCAAAAAAAAAAGCCCAAAATAGAGTAATGCTGGTCTCTTACCCATGGCCTGGCGTGATTCCAGCTGCAGGTACAGTGGTGAACGCTCCTTGTGTGTTTTGGGGACAGTGATGGGGACAAATGCTCACACCCACACTGGGCGTGCCTCAGAATCAGGGAATCCATAAAGGTGGAAAAGAACTCTAAGATCATCAAGTCCAACCAGTATAGATAGAGGCCAAAAGTCTCTGTTTTTAGGGGTGTTAACCCTTTGCCAAAGAGATCAATTGAAAAAAGCTCCTTGCAGGGTTTTTTGGTGTGGTCAGCTCCCAGCCCAGCCCCAGCACCAGCCTCTTCCCAGCAGGGCTCTGGTGGCAAATCTCAGGAGGATTTTTAATTATAACAGTGGGAGTTAGGTCTTCAAAACCTCTCTGCATCTGAGCTTAAATTGCTAAAACAGCCTGGGGAAGAGAAGGCCCTGGGGAGATTTTAGAGCACCTTCCAGTGCTTAAAGGGGATCCAAGAGAGCTGAAGAGGACAAGAGCCTGGAGTGACAGGACAAGGGGGAATGGCTTCAAACTGCCAGAAGGCAGGGATGGATGGGATATTGGGAGGAAATTCTTCCCTGTGAGAGTGGGCAGGCCCTGGCACAGGATGCTCAGAGAAGCTGTGGCTTCCCCTGGATCCCTGGAAATGTCCAAGGCCAGGCTGGAGAGAGCTTGGAGCACCATGGAATAGTGGAAATGAGCTGAGCTTTGAGGTCCTTTCCCACCCAAACTCTACAAAAACAAAGGCTCCAAAGCCCACTGCAGCCCCTCCATGTGTCTGTTTGCACCTCTGGCATTTCAATCTGGTACTTTCAGAGTAAAATTGATGGAACAGATGAGAAACAGGAATTTCTGCACCCAAAAGCTTCCTAGCAATTCCCAATACCACAGTGTGAATGGCATAAATCAGGGGTTTGCACTTTTCCCCCTGCTGTTTGAAGCACAGATGTCTGAGCAGAGCTCCAGGAAGAGAGTTCTGCCTGGTGCAGAGCCATGGCTTGCACATGGGGATGCTTTAAAGCCATATGGGATTTCCAGTGGGCCCTACTGTACTTGGGCCTCGAGTTCAGAGCAAGGGGAGTGCTGGAGGGGTGGCTTTACCAGCTACATAAATAAACTGGAGTGGGTTCATCCACCACTGAAACACAAACATGGCTGGGGTGGCAAGAAGCCAAGCAGAGAGATAATATTTTTCTTAGGTATTAGCCCAGTATGAAATCAGAGCAGATGAATGCTCAAAGAAAGCCTTGACAGGGAATAATGAGATTTTCAGGTGGGTTTTTAAAATTTTACTCGAAAGCTGAGAAAATAATGAATTCTAACCATCCTTCCTATGATTAAAGAGTCTCAGTGCTAACCCCCCAGAGCAGCACAGGTAGGAAGTGCTTTTCAGAAGGATTTAGTGGTTATTTCTGCTGCCTTCTGTATTACAGGAGGCTCCAGGAGATCCAGAACTCATCTATCCTTTAGCAGAGGTGTGCTGGGCTCTGCCCAAGGCATCAGTGCCCACCAAGCCCTGCCCTGGCACAGAGGTCACCATGGGAGCAGCAGGACTGCCCTTGGACCAAGGTTTTGGGGCACATTCCCTTCTCCAAGGATGAGAAATTAAATCCAGCCCAGGATGCAAGGAAGGTTCAGACTGAAGGTGCTTTCCACGTGCCCATTGCTGGTGCTGAGTTAGCTCTGCCTCCACTTGGGGCTAAAAATACCTCGCTGGGACACTTGGCAGTGGTGCCAGGACAGAGCTGGGGTGACAGCACGGCTTGGGGACAGTGGGGCAGGCAAAAGGAAAACGGGGACAAACAACCCATTTGCGTTTCCACCGAGCTCACAGAATTCTTTGGGTTGGATGGGACCTTTAAAGACCATCTCATCCCAACCTTCCCGACATGGGACACCTTCCTCTAGACAGGTGACACCTCCGAGGTGACATGGGCAGCGATCCCGTGCAGGGTCTGGCTGCGGGAGGAGCGTTTTGGCTGCTGCCTGTCAGTGTCAGCCGGGATGGGGAAACCTGAGCCGATGGACGGCTCGCAGGAGCAGAACTAACAAGCCAACAAATCAGGCCGCTGCCATCTCCTCCGCCCCTCTCTGTCTGGTTCAATAACAGCCGATGGGGGAGGCTCCCAGAACTGCTGAATGGCTCGATAACCAGGAGCCAAAAACATTCAAAACCGCACGTCTAAATTAATTCATCCCAAAGCATCCGCAGACAGAGGAGGGGAGGGGGGTGGAGGGGAGGGAGGAGGTGGAGGAAAAGAAACAGAAGAAGGAGGAATGACTTGGCTCCTTTTCAAGCCCTTTCTAAAAATGCTGGAAGAGTTTGGCAATACTAATAAAAACCCAGTGCAGCAGTTGCCCTAATTTCTCTGAGCCACATCGCTGAGAGGCCGGCGACAGGATGGCTGTGGCACGTGAAAAAAAAAGGGATGAAAAGGAGGAGGAAAAGGTTTGGATGTCCAAGTGACAGTGGCATGATGGTGTCTGACAGGATGCACACAGAGACCCGGGATGGCTGAGTTGCTGGAACCCCACTCAGATCCTTCCCTGCTCCATTCCTGGCCTTCCAAAGCTCATCCCAGACCCCCTCCCAGGGCTGGGAGTCTCTCTCTGTGCTCATGGCTCGGCCGGCTGCTTCCAGAAAGGCAGAGATGGATTTGAGCATCATCTGGAGGCAGTGTGCAACGTCGGCCTGTCTGCTGGGATGAGGCTCAGCAGAGCTGCAGTCAGAGGAGAGGAACAGAAAAGCCACACGTTGGTACTGGAGTGGGCAGGAGGGAGCTCCAGAGGGCAGTTTTTCCACTGCAGGAAATCCAAACAGGAGAAAAGTTTGTGACCAACTCAGCCTGGGAGTGAGGGCTCAGGGAGCACTGAAGTTCCTGCAGGTATGGGCAGTGTGGACAAGGTTTTCTGCAGCACCACCAAAACCACATTTTGGGCTTGGTTTCTAATGTTTGTCACTCTGGAGGAAAGCTGGCAGCATGTGGTGTGGTCATTCCCAGCTCCTCACACACTCAGAGGGATGCTGTGGGGTGCCTTTGGAGTTGATTAGTCAATTAATGGCTTTAAAATGGAATATAATGCCTTTAAATTGAAAGAGAGTAGGGTTAGATGGGCTATTGGGAAGAAATTCTTCCCTGTGAAGGTTGGGAGGCCCTGGCACAGGGTGTCCAGAGAAGCTGTGGCTGCCCCTGGATCTCTGGAAATGTCCAAGGCCAGGTTGGATGGAGCTTGGAGCACCGTGGGCTAGTGGAAGGTGGAACTGGATAAACTTTAGGGTCCCTCCTAACCCAAACTGTTCTGTGAGTCTATAATTCCACAATTAATTAAAACACCCCTCAAGAATTTCAAGCTCAATCCCTTAGATTTCAGGTTTCCAACACCAAACATCACATTAGCAGTTTTGATGACTCCATTCCAGCCCATGGCTGGTTTTCCTAACCCTTGGCATTTTCAGGGCAGTGGCAGACCCAGGGCCACGCTGGGGCTTGCTAAACTGAAAGGCCAACACTGCTGTTAGAAAGACAACATTTAAGGAGTGCAGCCCATCAAAGCACCAGCACAACCAAGGTCAAAGCCATTTTTGAGTCACCCCATGGAGTTTCACGGGGATCTGTATAAATAACTGGGGAGGCTAAAGCTAACGGCTGAGCGCAAACACTCCCAGTGCTGCAGGACTTGGTGACATTCAGCCAAAAGGTCACATTTCTCACCATGCTATTTGCATTCTCCATCTACATACAGCAGCAGGAGAGCAAAGGAGCTGGAGGAGGCAGAAGAACGGGCTGGAAATGCTGCCCAGCCTCTGGTTTGGACAGGACCTTGCATTTCCTTTCATTAATTTAACTTCATAACAAAGCACCTCGTGGGGTGTTGGGTTTGCTACTCCCTCTGACCCCAAGTGAGGACAACACGTGTGTGGGGACAACCCAGCAGACCAAGCTGGGACATTGTGGCTGCCACATGAGACCATTCCCTGCTCCAGCTGGGACTTGCTTCCCAAGAAGATGCTCTTGTAGGGACCCGTAAAGAATGGGGCTGCTCTACCAGAGCTGCTTCAACCCAAAAGAGGGGGCTTTGGGAGAAAAAAACCAAGAGCTCAAGCACTGTCAGGACAGGCAGCATTTTTAGGGTGATTTTAGGGTGAGAGTTGAGGGTAATTAAAATTGCAGAGAGAAACTCACAGCCCTCAGGAAGGGACACACTGGATCTCCATGTGGCTCCAGGCTGGCCAGCTCCAGTGGGGATGAGTGAGAACAGTGTTTTTCTGTCTCTCAGAGCTGGTGTTTGCTATCTGGGGAGTGCAGTGTTAGGAAATCTCTCTGACTCAGCCTCAAAAGTTGCTCAACAGAAATATCCACAGCAAAGCAGGGTGCTACAGCTGAGGGATTTCTTCCCCCAGTTGCAGAAGAAGGGATGGCTTGAAAAGTTTCAACCTCCAGCTAATTTTAGATGGACTGCCCTATTATTGTCCAAGCTTACATCAGTTAAACCTTGTTTTTCTGTCACACAGGACGTGGGACACATCTGTACTGCTGAAGATTGGCTTAGTCAGAGCCTTTCTGAAGCCCGGGGCTTGCTGGATTGAATCACAAAATCATTTAGGTTGGAAAAAACCCTTTAAGATTATCGAGTCCAACCTTATTTAAGCACCTATGTAATGTTTAACTTCATGGCACTATAATGCAGTTAAAGAGAACTCAAAGGGAAAACTCTGCTGTTCTTAATGCAGTTTCTACTGATGTCTGAGGCACCTCAGACAGCAAAATGCATCTTTTTAATCAAGAAGAAAAAGGCTGCAGTGTGCACAGACCTGGTGAACCACGGCCTCAAAGTGCCAGGAAGGATCAAAGTTGGACGACCTCCATCCTGCTCCCCAGAACACGCTGGGTTGTTGCACCAACTTGTACATGAATTTAAGTCCCAGGTGGGATTTTAACCACAGCAGATGGTTTGGGAAGAAAGCAAAGGCTCGTCCAGAGAAGCCCCACCTGGAATGTGGGCTGTGCTGTAATGTAGGAGACTGATGGTGGGGTCTCACAGGTACCAGAGGCTTTGAAGCATCTCCTCAAGATCTCTAAGGGCAGTGTGGGTGTAGGGAAGCCACCCTGCCTGGCTTGGGAAGGTGACTGTTCAGCCCTCAGCCAGGGGAAACCATCCATAAAGGCTCCAAAAAGGAAATGCCTTCAAAAAATTTAGGGGAAAAAAAACCCAGTCTTTGCAGATCTTATCTCAGGGGAAATGGGAATCAGGCTTTTGGGAGGAGGCATTTCCCACCCCTGCGGGCTGCCAAGCTCCCCCTTGCTGCTGCAGATCCCTGGCAGGGGCCTTTGCAGGATGCAGGAGAAGGCCTCTGAGACATTTCTTTCAAAAATAGAGCAGGGGTTAGTTACCCTTTCTTTCCAAACTCCTCCCGGGAAGGAGCCGCCCTCTCCCAGCGCCTCTCCGTCCCCTGGCTCTGTGCACATTAACCCCAAGCCATG
Organism: Certhia americana; assembly: GCA_018697195.1. Classification (NCBI taxonomy): domain Eukaryota; kingdom Metazoa; phylum Chordata; class Aves; order Passeriformes; family Certhiidae; genus Certhia; species Certhia americana. The sequence continues at coordinate 3,291,864 of CM031872.1, forward strand.
AGGGTCCAGCCTGGCTCTGTGCTCACTGTTCATTCCTGGGGAACAGCTCCCACCTCTCCTGCTGGTGGCTTCCCACACGGGCCCAAAAAACTCAGGGAAAGATGGAAATGTGTTGGAACTGGATGATCTTTAAGATCCCTTCCAACCCAAAGCATTCTGTGATTTCTGTGGTTCTCTGCTTTAATGTCAGGGCCCTCCCCTACACCCCAGCCCTCAGCAGGGCTCCAAGCCAGCCAAGCAGGAGAGACTTTCCAGAGCTTATGGCAGAAAGAAGAGGAGCTATAGCAGAAATTTTAGGAGAAACGCCAGATCCCTGCAAGTCATCAGCATGAGACAGCCCCAGGTCTCTCCAGACAGAGGTTTCCAGATGTGGCCAGGCAGCTGGACTACCTTACAAGCAAAATGATGATCTGGCCAGAGGTTTGGTGCCCAGAGGGTCACAGGCCATTTCAACAGGGGGTGAAGGGTGGTGATTTGGCAGATTGCAGGTGGCAAAGCCCCACAGGTGCCCTTTGCCAGGCTGAGGATCATCCCATGGATCCAGGCCATCTCTGCTCCTGGATTTGTGCTGATTTAAAAACCAATCAAACAACCCTGGGCTTCTGGAAGGTGCTGTGACACTCTGTGGATGTGACTGGAGTGGTTTTAAGTCCCCTCTCTGGAGAGAGCTCTGCCAGTGTCAATGGAACTGACACTTAACCTTTTCCTGGGTGAGGTAGTTTCACTCCAGCACCCAGGGCATTCAAGCCAGGATCAAAGGTCTCTTCTGCAAGGTGATAAAACACAGTCAAAGGCCATGTTCAGATGGATTTGTTACCCAAATAATAAAGAAACTGGAGATTGTTCAGCCTGGAGAAGAGAAGGCTTCGTCAAATGCCTTCCAGTACCTAGAGGGGGTTTAGAAGAAGCCTGGAGAGAGATTTTGACAAGGAGGACAGGGTCGGATGAGATATTGGGAAGAAATTCCCTGTGAGGGTGAGAAGGCCCTGGCATGGGGTGCCCAGAGAAGCTGGAATCCCTGGAAGTGTCCAAGGTCAGGTTGGACAAGGCTTGGAGCAACTTGGGCCAGCAGGAAGTGTCCCTGCCCATGGCAGGGAGTGGGACTGGATGAGCTTTAAACTCACTCCAACACAAAGCTGGAATTGTGTGAAATGGAGGGAGAAGAAACCCTGATCACCCCTGTTGAATGGCTGAAGGGATAGGGGAGAAAGCAAAACTGCAGCCAGCCAAGGAGCTGAGCTGTTCCCTCTGCTCTCCTGAGCATCCAGCCCGCTCCTGCGGATGCTCCTGGCGCTGTGGGAGGGATGGGAGCTCCTGCAGCTGCATTACCTGCAGGGCATGCAGGCTAATTACCAACCACACCGCCAGCAAATGGCTCTGCCACAGCAAAGTGTTATTGACTGAAGCAGAGTGCGGCAAAATGGCCCGATCTCAGCTAAGGTAACCTCCTTTTTCTAAATGGTTAATCTCCAGCATTAGAGCTGGTGTGTTAAAGGAGGTTTAGGGCAATTTAATAGCTCATAAAACTTTATGGTCCCAGTTGAAATTGGAGTGATAACTCTGGAGTGTAAAGCTATACTTTGCTAAATGTCTCCCTTAGATTTTTTATTTTATTTTATTATTGGAAACTTAACATCTGCTACAGCAAAATAAAACGGAACCATTTGCACTGTTGAGAGACGTGAGCATTCTGCTTCTCTTCATTCTGTTTATATGTTTATTGCTTAAAACTTTGGCGTCGATATTATCCTTGATTATTAAGATTTCAATCACTCCGAGGAAGGGGGAGATAAAATAAGCCAAAATAGAGCCGTGATCAGTGTAACTTGTGGGCAGAATGGAAACCAACAGATGCCAAATCGTAGACATTGATATTGTTTGGACTCTTCTGAAATTTCCATTAATGATTCCTTGGCCAATTTCTGTCTGTAGCAGTGCTACATAAAGCAGCACACAAACCACCATGGAATAGGAAACAGGGAGGATTTGGAAGGTGCTTGACCTGTAACAGTCCTTGTTTTGATGCTTCAGTTTCCCCAGATGTCAAATGCTGGTGACTGCTCCTAAGTGGATACCTGAAAGCTTCATCCAAAGGTGAAGGGTCATTACTGTCCTGGGGAGCTCCAGTAAATGCCAAAATCTGTGGCAGAGCTGCTTTTCCTGCGTCTCAACATTGTAGAGTTCTGTAGAATGCCTAAAGTTGTTTTTTTTCCTCCAACAAATACCTATTTGCTGGTCTTCCCCAATTCCTCTCAGCATAAATCTCAGCTCGTATTTCCAATCCACATATTTAAGGGGGGGAAAGCATGTTTCTAAAAAGAGCCATGTGAGAAATGACCCGGGGACTTACAGAGCCAGAACAGCCACGACTCACATGGAAAATGAAATTAAAACATTGGTGAGCTCCAACCAAGGGTGCTCCAGCAGGGAGAGGGTCAGCGAGCCAGGCCCAGGCTTCAGCCTCTGGGGAGTGTTAAAGGAAGTTTGGGATTTATTCCGATGAATATTCTTTATTTAAAGATCTTTGTGTAGAGACCAGCTTACTCTTCTCTGCCAGCAGTCTGGTTTAAGCCTGGTTTAAGCCTGGCTTTAATCTGGTGGGGCTTGCTCAGTGCTGCACTACCTGGAGCCCCCCGGGAGGGCTCCTGAAGAGTGGAGTAGTGACATTTCCCCACTGCCAGCATTCCCCCTCTCTCTGTGATCCTGACTGTTCAATTGCCACTTGGAACAGAACAAAGCCCTTCTGGCACAGCCCTGACAAGAGCAGGATGTCGAGAACAGGCTCGAAAGGCCTCGTTCCTCCCTGCCAAGGCCCAGCTCTGGTATGTCCCCAGACAGGCCGGGCGGCCGGAGCGTGTCCAGACCAGGCTGTGTGGGAGGACGTGTGGGAGTGGGCAAAAACACACTCCTCTTGAAAAAAACACACTCCTCTTGAAAAAAAACACACACCTCTTGAAAAAAACACACTCCTCTTGAAAAGCCGCTTCCTCAACTCTCCCCTGACGCGCTTTCCACGCAGAGACACCCCCATTCCTTTCGATCCCACCCCAATTTTCCCCAGTTTTCCCCTGCCTGCCAGCTTTGCACGGGTGCTTTCCCGTGATTCAGCAAATTCCAGGGCAGCAACCGAAGGGTTAAAGAGCCTCTGGATAAGTTGCCCCCAGGGATCCTTTCCCAAGCCTCAGTCTTGGCCTTTGCTGAAAGATTTCCTCCTTCCCCGAGATGTCATATAGGCCATTAGGGGGATCTTTTTGCAGGGAATAATGCCTACCCCTTACACGTGGTCCCCCTTAATTAGTAATTAGGATAATGCAATATTGAAAAAGCAAGGCACAAATTTAATTAGTTGTGTTTTATTAGAGTAACTAAGGAGAAGGCCCCCGGACTCCACGGAGGGAGAGGGATCGATAGTGAACATCTATTTTCACTAGAAAACAATTGCAGCTGACGGGCTGTCTGTGGGGGGAGCCACCCTCAGCCTCCATCCCTGCCTGCCCAAGGGAAGGGGCAGCACAGGGCCTGGAAAATAAATGATCAATACCTCCAGAGAGGGTCTGTGTATTCTCAGTGAACATTCCAGAGCGGGTATAACAGGAGCTGACACATAGCTATGGGGAGATGGCCTCCATTGCTCAATTAGCTCATTATCTTTGAAGCTGTTCTGGCTCAGATGATGGCAGAGGAGCTCGGGGTTTGCACCTCTATCCGTTTTGGGGAAGTTGGTGAAGGAAATTGGGCAAAGAAGCCCATTCCCACTGCCACCCTCTGGTCCCTGTCCACCCTCACTGACCCACTGTGTGCCACCGTGTCTCTTCCGTGGGGTCTTTCCCATTCCTTCCCCACCCCTCAGGGAGGGCTGCAGTGGGGCTTGGCATCCTCTGAGATGAAGCAACACTTCTGTTTGCTCTGCAAACTCTTTTGGTGGAGATCTTGTGCGAGATGTTTCCTCTTTGGCAGGGCTGCTGCTCACGCAAACCTGCCTTTATTTACACGCTTTCATCTCGGCACGAAACCTCCCACCTGGGCACACGTACACACCTCTGCCCGTGCCAGGCAGTCACTGAGTGCCACCTCTTTGCACGGCTTAATAAAGCCACCAGACAGTCCCCAGTCTGCCTTTCCCTACCTCTGCTGCTGTTCCATAATAGTTCACAAGCCTTCCTGCATCTCACCGAGCACGGAGCCTGCTGGGCCAGAAACTCTGCATTGAAAAATAGAGGGACTCCACGCAGGCACTTGTAGCTCAGACAGGGAGATAAAAGCTGGAAGAAATGAATTATTCTTGTCTGGTTATTTGAGGGACAAATAAACGGGTTGCTGAAGGTTGCAGAGAGCGGGAATGGCCATGGTGCTGAGGGTCCCAGGCCAACACAGTGGCTGTGAGGGCAGCAACGTTAAACTCAGACCCACGTCAGCTTGATTAGAGCCCACTAGATTTCAAAATAAACCCCAACACCAGTGGTAAAGATGAAGCATGAACTCCTGCTGATTTCTCAGCCTGGATGCTTGAGCCACCCCATCCTGCAGGAGAGGGATGGTGTGACACAAAGGGAGCTGGGCTGTGACCCACCCTCCCCACGGGCTGCTGCAAACGGAGCTTTTCACGATATTTAATGCTCTCTGGTGTGATTTGGTACATGGAGATCAGTCAGGCTTTGATAAGATCATAGCGGGAGGACAGGAGGAAATTGCAGTCTTGCCCAATGCTTGATCTTGCGCTGCTGAACCTGCTCTATCGGAGCCGTGATGGTCCAGCCTTAATGGCATCATATTAAGCTGAGACAATGCAGCCCCGTGACCTTGGGATGCTTGATAGCCATATGTGCTGTTTTAATGAAAAATCGGGGCTTAAGTAAATGGCTGTCCATCGGCTGAGGGCTGTTAACGGGATCTCGCTCCCAGCCAAGCCCGCTCCGAGCCGGGGGGAGGGAGGGAAAGGGAAGGGAATTGGGATGTAATAGCCATAATCATCCCTCAGTCAATTCTGCCTCCTGTGATCGAGGCCCTTGGTGCTGGTGGAGAGGCAAACCCAACAGGACTCTGGCCCCCGACCTGGGGCAGGCGGGCTCTGTGCACCCAAATTTGGGTTTGCGCCTCAGTTTCCCTCAGAAGGAGCCAAAAATTCTGCCACTGCCGCATCACTCAGATGCACTGGGGGCAAAGCACAACTGGATTCAGAGCTATTCCCCCTTGCTCCAGCCTTCTCCATACCAATACCCACCTCTGCTCGCAGAGACTGGGGCGGACACCCCTTCCAGGCACACGCACTGGTTTCCACCCCCAACAAATTGAAGCTGTAAATATTGATAGCTTTCTCTTGCAGGGCTTTTTAATGCCCTCCGATACTTAAGAACTATTAAGCGCACCCATCATTACTAACCTGCGAAGTAAATGCGTCCTAATGGGCAGGCGAGCTACGCTGGCCCCAACAAATCATTCCTAATGAATAGTACCTGGCACATCCATCACCCTTAAATGCCAAAGCAAATCCATCTACGTTAGCCGCTGAAAAGAGCCAGGCAGATCTCTCCCTCCCTTTCTTCCCGAGGTAGGGGAGGGCTTGGCTCGCAACACGTGAGTGTGGCTGTTTCCAATCTTTTCCCCATTCCTGCAGTCAGGATCTCCAAGGCGCATTTCTCAATCGCCGGGCTGCTCCCGCACACAATGCCGAGAGGGCTCTGGCAGAGGCATGAAAGGCTTTAAATAGAAACCAGCGTTTCTCCCTGGCGCTGCACACAATGCTTCCCTGACCCTTTGCCGACCTCACCCTCAAATCTGGGGTTCACAGCCCCAGCCTTGAACCCGGCTCTGTTTTTTCATGTTTGGCCTCTCTATTTCCTGAGGTCAGGCAGCCCACCGCTCCATTAGCATGAAGCAACTCAGGGCTCATTTGCCAAAACTGACATCCTGGGAAAGTCCTGATGAATTTATGAATTAGAGGCTACAGATGCCAGTAAAAGAATTAAGGACTTATTTATTTATATACGTATTTATTATTATTATTTGCAGGAAATCAGCTGGGATGCTGCTGTTTGCTTTTTCTGAAAAGCACCGCCAGCCTTGAACGCTGTGTCAGCAGCAGTTTTCTTTCAGAGAGGAAAAAACACATTTTTCTAAGGTCTGATAGGGGTTGGGAGGTTTTTATTTTTTTGGGTTGGGTTTCTTGCGGGATTTTTTTTTTTTTTTTCATTATTATTATTTTTGGGTTTTGAAGGAAGGGCCTGAGGAAGAAAGTTCAGCGAGCAGGAAGCTGAGGGAGCCAGCCCGGCATCCCGGCGGGGCGAGGTGCTCTCACCTTGCGGAACTCGGGGATTGCGACACCCGAAGAGGTAAAATTTATATCCCATAAATCAAGTGTCAAGTGCCTGCGAAGAGAGGTCATTAAACAGATGTATGAGGCAAGAGGCAAAGTCCATCCATTTCAGAAGACGCTCCCAGTGTCAGCAGCTCTCCAGAAGTCTCAAGAGGCAGAGGGGATCCAACCGGCTTCCCTGAGAGTCTCTTATTTATTTCCTCCTCTATTTATTTGATGGCATTTTCTTTATTGGGAGAACTTCCCGGGTTTTGCTCTCCCCTGTCACTGCTGCCCGGTGTGGGGGGCTGTGGGAGGGGAGGGTGGAGGGTGGCACATCAAACAGCTCAGGAGGGATGGAGTGATGGATGGAGGCTGCCCTGTGATTAATAATCAAACCAAGAGCTTTTACTGGGCATCATGTGGAAAATGTGGCTTTGGAAACATTTGTCTTCATCCCACAAACAACAAGTGGTGTTTCTTTCCCTTTCTTTGTTTCTTTCCCCCCTCCCTTTCCTCCCTCCCTCTCTGTCTTTTTGCTTTTCTTGCCCAGAATCACTGATTAAAATCTTTTCCATGCTTTACCTGCTCCAAGTGGCTCCTGTTCTGGTTTGATTTATGCTTTGCTTATCTCAAGCTTCAGTGGAAAAATAATGACCAGATAATAAAGAGCACTAAGTAGCTTTTCAAGTGACATGGCATCCACTGTGGGACTGGATTCTGCAGAAGCAGGGAGGGAAAGACTGGGATGGCCTTGGGCCAAAGCAGAGGGAGGAAAACAGAGGATAATGGGAGGACAACCACAACCCTGGGCCAGTGGTTCCTTAACGGGTGAAAGCTTGGGACACCCTCCAGTGGATGCCTCAGCCAGCCCATCCCTGACCTGCTGAGAGGCAGGAAATTTTGCCACTGGATATTGTGATTTCCCCAGGGCTTTTGGCCAGAATTCCAGTGGCTGTTTGTTTTCCCAGGCCTGGGATAAGGGCTTCCCTCAAGCAGACTCATCAGGATATTCCTTCCCACCTCCTTGTTTTCTCCTGGACAGACCCTGCCAGTGAGAAGGGAGACCCTCAGCTCCAATCTGCAGCTGATCCAGGGTGCCCAAACCCTGATCCCTCCTGCAGCTCTGGGTCTTGCTGCTCCCAAGGGATCTGCAACAGCTCCAGAAGCACCAGGCTTCACCCACAGCAGCAGGAATCAAGCTTTACTACAGGGTCAGCATCTACAGGTTTCCCTGCCTCATTCCTTGCTGTCTGCTGGGCCACACAGCTTCCCTGCTCCAGCTTTCCCAGCCCTTTTCCCAGTGTCATCTGGTTAAAGAATTGCCATTAATTTCGGGGTAGGAAGGACCCATTGTTTACTCTATGCTTGGGGAAAAGGGAATGGGTTTGCTGCCAAGGAGCTATTTTTAATTGTAACGTGCATCACTCATGGCCAGCGAGGTGGCTGCCGTGTGGGAAAAGCAGGAGAAACAAGATGGGAGGCTGTAGGGATAACTGCTGGTCATCATCCCATGGAAAGAAA
>CM031872.1:3299689-3319689 GCA_018697195.1 Certhia americana
GAGCAGGAAAAGTGGGGTGGGAGGATGTAGGGATAACTGCTGGTCATTATCCCATGGAAATAAATCCTTGAGGTGGCTGCCCAGCACCCAGCAACACACAGGAGTGTCCCCTCAGCCTGGGAAGCAGCAGCAGCCTGTCCCTTCCAGCCCACATTCCCAACAAATCATCCCCAAAAACGTGCTGCTGCTCAGCTCAATTTGAGCAGAACAAGAGACACAAGCCAGCGCGGGCCTCGCAGCGCGAAATTATTGCCGAGCAGGGATCGCACGGGTCCCTGCTGGCTTTAAATAATCCCAAAAAATAGATGCCTCTGGATTGCCTCCCCAGAGCGAGGGCTGAGTGCTGGGGGAAAGGAGGGATGTGCCCATTTCTTTGCCCCCTGTCCCTGGCTGGCAGCCAGCCCCTGACACCTCTGGCAGCGCCGGGGCCGGGCTCTATAAATACGTGTGGATGACAGATCTGGCACCGAGCGTTCCTGTAAGTGATGTCATCTTTGGGGAGTTACTTAGCAACCGTGGAAAATGTTTTGGAGGCTCTAATTTTTCAGTATGGCAAAGCCATATATTTATGCAGCTCGGCTAATCAGCTCGCTGGCGAGGCAGCCCCGATGAGCTCATTTTCTTCATCATTATTTTATGTGAATTGGGCTTTTAGCACTAAGGAGACCACAAAGATTTAATTCAAAAATGTGATTGCTTTATGTTTCCAGGGTATCATTAACATGGCATCTACGCAAATAACCATGGTAACAAACTGGTAATTAGTACATATATGGCACTTATTATTAATACAGAAACAGGACAAGTTCCAAATCAGCACAGATTACAGTACATTATTACCATAGTAATTACCTGCAGTAACACACACAAATTGAACTAAATGGCCAATTGAACTAGAGTGAATGGCTTTTTATTCCAGTCCCTAAATAATGTGCATTCTTGGCTGAGTAGTTCAAGGTAAATAAAACTGTTTTTAATTTATTGCCAAGGTTTTTTTTCCCCCCCTTTGCTGGGAAGGGCTGGGAATGGCAGGAGTCAAGAACTTTGTTTCTTTTTGCCGAGCTTACAGTATAATTATTGTACAGGCTATGCCATTCCTGATTCCCAGAGAAAGACAAAGAGGGTAAAAGTTATTCGTTTATTTTATTAGCAGGTTTATTTCTCTAATTTCAACCATGAAGTAACGTTCAGTGTATCTACAAAAGCCAATGCAAAATTAAGTAGGGTCTGAATCCAGTCTCTCAGTCCCTAGGTTTGGCTTTTGTTATTGAGAGAAAAGGAATATCTGCATTTGGAGTAGGTTAGAAAACTGAAAAAATTTTTGGAGATGATCACATTTATTAAACTAATGAAAAAACAGGGGTTTGGCCTAACCCTTCCCCTATGGGTTTGAGGTATATAAAAGTCCTGAACCCACAAACCCTGAGTCAAACCCAAGCAGCCAAAAGCACTGGATGGAGCCAGCAGTGCTGAGATGAAGCCAACCACCAAAAACGGAGGAAAAACTCAACATTTCTTCTTATTCTCTCCATTTTTCTGCATTTTATTAGAGCTATCCCAGACCAGGGAGTGCTGGAAACCTTCTCTTTATGAGGTCTTGGGGATGCTGAACACCCTGGGCTCGGAGCAGCAGTGACAGCAGACTCCCAGCCCTTTAAAGATGAAATCCATCCCTCCATCCTAAGGTTTTTTCCCCTCCCTTTCTAAATGGAAATAACATTCAGAGGGACACTTTCAGCAGGAATCTGTCTGGCCTCTGTGTCTGCAGTTTGCAGACCTGGGAGGAGGATCACACATTGCACTCACTCCTCCTGTTCGAGGGCAGCCCATCCTGCAGGTGCATGCTTCAAGACCTCTTTTTTCTTCTTTTTTTTTTTTTTTTTTTTTTTTTTTTCTTTTTTTTCCCAGCTTTCTCTCCTGAAATGATTCTCCTGGGTAGTCTGGATGATGATGATTTTACCAGCCATCCCTTTCTTGGGAGGGCTTTCTTCCAGCTGACATTTTTTCCTGTCCAAAACCACACGGAGCAAGTTCTCAGCATGCAGAAGTTCCTTGTTCCCCCCCAGAGGAGATGCCTCCCCTCTCCCCAGCACCAGCAGGAGCAGAATGAAAATTCCAGCCATTCAGAGATTTTTTTTTTTCCCCTGCCTTTCCTTCTCTTTTCTCTAGACAAGCATTAATATTTCCACTTGCTGTCGGGAATTCAGACACCACCATTCCTGGAGCAGCACTGGATTGGGTGTCCATGGTTTGGGATGGAGACAGGCAGTCTGTGAGGGCTCCAGCAGCTGGCACAGCCTTGGAGAGCATCCCACACATGGATCTGCATGAGGGACAAGTGGAGGACCTTCCCCACCAGCCAACCTGCTTTATTGTGCTTTTTACCCATGTGCTTCTGCTGGAGAATTACAGTTCCTTCATGGGGCCCATCTCTCATTGTATTTTACCTTCCTCAATTCATAAGAAAATTATTATTTTAGCAGGCAGGCATTTAATTAAGTTTCACTGTGTTTGCTTTGGCTCTCACAGCATGGAAAATCTCCTTTTAACAACCATCCCTTGAGCGTGGGTTCTGATCAAGCCAAACTGCCTGGATGCAATCCCTTCTCCCAGCAGCTCCCTTTCTCCTTCCAAACCCTCCCAGCCTCACTGGGATGCCCCCAGCCCTGCCAGGAGCACAAAAAAAAAAAAAAAAAAACCTCTCAGCAGGCAGCAGGAACTCAGCACTGCTTGGCATCGTGGCTCCTGCCCACTCCTCCCCTGCACCCCCGCCTGACTCACAAACTTCCCACTCCAAATTAACACCCATTAGGGCTTATTTCCATCACGCTCTTCCCACGCAGCCACAGCACAGCTCTGCCTGCCTTCAAAACAGGGATGGGGCTGTGTTTGGAGGCTGAGTTTAGCCCAGTTTTGTTTCCTGGAGGGATGTTGCCCTCGTGAGAGCTGAAAGCATCATTTTTTTTTTTTTTTTTGGGGGGGGGGAGCACAGCAGCTGTCCCCGAGGAGCTGCTCATGCCTGGGCTGAATTGTTTCATCCAGCAAGTCCATAGAACTTCAGTGCTAAGGAGTAAAATGTTCTTTTTCCTCAGCAGTGCCACGAGCAGCTCGTCTTTGTGAGGTAATTAAGAGCTGCTGTTGATGTTTTGGTTTAATTCAGACAAAAAAAAAAAAAAAACCCAAAACAAATTGGATTTGGTCTCCTCAGCTCCCTGCCCTGCTCTGCTGCCAGCCCTCAGGATCTGGGACCTTTCTCAGCCTGAGCAGAGGCTCAGGAACCACCCTGGCATCAGCACCCAGACCATGCTCTGCCTCCCCCACCTGGGATTCAACATCTCCCCCGACCTTAAAAACCCTCAAAAGGCCAGAGCAGGGTTTGATTTTCCCTCTCCCCTCCTCTCCTTGCTGTTTTGTTTTGCAGTTGCTGCTGTTGCCATGCCATCTCCTTTTGTTGCTATGGTTTAATAGGGTTTTTTTTTTACTTATTTTTATGTATGTCCTGGGAACACGATTGCTTAATTTGCCCTGCAGGTTTGTAGGCCTGACAGGCATTTCCACATCTTCACCTTATCTTAATCCAGTTCTGGGCAGCTTGCAGGATAAATACCTGCAGAAATACCTGTTCCTGTGGAGGTCTGGGACAGGTATTTGTCCCAACAAGAGGCCAGGGTGGGAGTGGTGGGGACACACTGTTCCTGCAGCCTGTGCTGGGCTCTCTCTGGTGTCACAGGGCTGTTTTTATCTAACCTAGGACAACACCTCAGAAACCACCAGTGGAATGATCTTCCCAGCCTGGGTGGAAGGATGGGCTCCAGCTGTCCCCCAAGGTGACACAGCTGAGGGATTGCATAAAATATATTCATTTATTTCATTATAATGAGCATTGAATCAGGATTTGGCCTCCAGCTCTTTCTGTCCCTGGAAAATACAGATCACTAGAGAGAGGCCAGGAGTCCCCAGGGAGCATCTGGGCTGTGCCACAGGAGAACATTTAATGTCCAGCACGGAACGTGGTGCTGGGAGCGAGGCTGTCACAAAAATACAATTAAAAAGTAGGAACAAAGTGTCTTCCAGTGGTTTTAGGAGGTTGGTTGGTGCTGTGGAGACAGAAGACTCAGCAGATCCCAGTTCATTCCTGTCCCTCAAATCCCAAAGGCTGCTCCACCCCTGCCCATGGCCACCTCTGCGGTGTCACTTGTCCCCAGCCAGTCCAAGAGAAGGATTTGCACAAAGAATAGCACTACAGATCTGTGGGGAAGCACAGAGGAGGGATCAGGAGGGATCTGCTCTGGATCCAGCTCCCCACACACCCCTCCTGGCACCATCCTGTGTTATTTTGTCCAGTCAAACCTTTCATTGCCCTGTGTCTCCGTTCTCCCCATGGGAAACGGGGAACAAATTCCATCCTTTTGCCCCATTATTGAAAACTTCATGGAAGTGACTTCATCCTGTTGTTATTATTTGTGCCTTTGGCTCACCATCACAGCCCTAATGCACTAATGAATATGGATACAGGGACACAGGGATCAGCCTCTTCCCTCCAGCAATTAATCCTGCCTCCAGTCTACTGGATCATCTCCCAAGCACTGTTCAGACAAATTTGCCCCTGGAGCCGTGAGGCTCGGAGGTCCCTGGCTTGCACACATCAAAGGGGAGCTGGTGACATCATGGAGATCACAGAAAACATCAACTCTGCCTGTCTGGGGTGGGGGAAAAACCCAGCTCCTTGCAGATCCACAGCTGGTGGGGCTCTTAATTGCACAAGGGCTGAGGAACATTCCAACCATAACATCCTGCAGCCTCCCTGCCACCACACAAGGCCTCTTTTATTAGGGTAGGAATGTATCTTTAATAAACTGGAGGGTTTTAACTTGTCAGAGGGTGCTGGGGACGAGATCCACCTCTGTCATTTTTGGTTGTGCTGGTTGTCCCTGGTCCCCCGGGGCTGGTGTGAGGATCCTTGCTCTCCTGGGCACCCTCCAGCCCCCCTTCCAAGGGGGTGATTCACCTCCATGGGCATCTCCCAGCAGCTTCCCTCTGATCCTGTGGAAATCCATCCTTGTCCTGTGAGAAGAGGGGTTGGAAGCACCTCTGAGGCCCTGGAAATGTCCAAGGCCAGGCTGGATGGGGCTTGGAGCAGAAGGTGTCCCTGTCCATGACAGAAAGGTGGAAGAAAACCTTTAAGGTCCTTTCCACCTCAGATTCCATGATTCCATGGTGAGTGAGGCTAAAACCCTCATGGCACAGGAGCAAGCCCTTAATCACCTTAATTACCCCTGCCCTCATCAGTGCCCTGTGTTTGCACAAACTGGGCTTTGAGGGTGGGGGACTTCCCTGGTAAGAAATGTTTTCTCCAGTTCCAAAACCATTGTCACCATCTTCCTCACTGCTGTGTGTGTTTGTGTGTGTGATCCCGTGGAATTGTGCAGGGTTTGGGGCTTTGCTGGTGTTTTTTTAAGGCTTTCTTTCACCCTGTTTTAAAGCAGCACCTGAAGGAAGGTGATGCTGAGAGGTTGCTCCACCGCAGAGTAGCAAATCTCTCGTGTTGTTGCCTTTATTTATCCTTATTCGGAGACTTTCAGCCTCCTCTGAAAGGCTGTTTGCTGTCATCAATCCTGGAGGAGCCCGTGGGGGCCAGGAGAGGAGCGACACTGGAGATTTGTCCTATTGATTAACCCGGGATGGGAGGAATCAAACACCAGCAGCAGACAAACGCCTGGGAGGGGAACAGGGCAATTGACAGGTTTGCTTTGCAGGTTATTGGGTTTGGAAGATTTCATTTTTCTTTTCCTACCTGGAGGCTGAGAGAAAGCGGTTAAAACTTTCCTAAATTCCTCATTTCCCTGTTTGAAGCTCCCCAGTTAACACCACACGCCAGAGAGAAAAACCCCCCTCAAAATCCCCCCCTCTGCCTGCCAGCCACAAGTGAGATCTCACATTATTGCCTCTGACAGCTCTCGTTCCTCAGGCACTTTCTCTTTCCTTCCTCAAAGGAGGAGGGAAAAAAATATCAAAGGTTTCCAAACCTGAGCACCTTCTGAGACTGCAAAATGCAGCCCCACGTCGGGAGGGATGCTCCGAGCTGGGAAGCAGGAGGAAGGATGGATGCAGTCCTTGGGAAGAGTTACATGTGTTTGCCATTGCCTTTGCCTTGGGCCCTTGGAAAATGTTTGTAGTTTTCAATTAATCTCATTAGTTTGGAAGTAGACGGAGGGGCGGGAAATCAAAATAATTTCATGGGGAATTCTCTTTAATGACTTTTTAAAAACATGGAATTCAGAGAGGTGGTGGTGGAAAAGATTTTAATAGTGCTGAAATCAGCAGAGGGCAAGCAGTAAGGAATGCTCAGGAAAAGCTTCTTGTGAGGGGTCTGTCGGGACAGGGCTGAGCTGTGGGGACATGGAGTGGCCAGTGGGGCTGGTGTGGGGTCAGCACAGCTTCAGGACTCTCAGCCAAGTCCCTGGGCTCTGCTGGGGAACCACCCTGGCTGCTGCTAAGCCCTGGGAGAGCCCTGCTTGCCATCGCCGAGTCACCTTTTAATTTCCTTTTGCTGCTCTCCTGAGGTGGAGTTTGCGAGGCTGGAAGGAGTCGGTGATTCCTGCAGTTCGCCTCTGCCTCACTCACTGACTGTCCCCAGGTGCTGTGGTGACACTGGGGTGCCTTGGAGGGTGGCCTGGGGTGAGGATAGGGCCTGTCCTTCACCCCTGAAGGGATGGCTGGAGAAGGGATAGAGCCTGCCCACGCACTCAGGGCACAGACACCTCTCTGCCCCGCAGCATCCCCCCAGAGAGCCCAGCACACCTTGGGGACACAGGACATGCTGAGCATCCATCGCACTCCTAACTCCCTGCATCCCAATTAACCAGACAGGGAGGACTGTTCCCTGAAAGAATTGGGGTTTTTTTCCCAGGAGCATCCTTTGGCAGAGACCCCGACAGCCAAAACCACCCCCAACCCCACTCTGTCCCAATCCCAGCAGAGGCGTGACCTCCTCTGCAGGCTGAGCTCCCAGTTGATTGGATTAGCCCTTTTTTACTAATTAGAAGCCGGAGCCCAGCCGGGGAGCGCTCCGTTTCTCCCGGAGCTCTCGGTGTTTGCCGGCTCCGTGATTCATTCCTGCCGCGTAAAACAGAAACTTGGCTCGGTGCTTTCCCCGGGAGGAGGCAGTGCCAGGCTCTGCCCACCTTCAAACTCGCTTTATTTCCCGCACACGCTTTAGTTAGCGGGGTTTAAGGAGCCCGGTAATTGCTGTGGCACAGCGGGTCTGCTGCCCCGCGGAGACAGCGCTGACACCGACACACCATGAGGGCAGGAACGTCAGGCTGACACCCAGAAGACCTGGCTTTTGTCCCCACAGAGTTCCCCGCTATGAGGACGCGCTGTCTGCTCCATCACACACCTCTCTCCATCCTCCTCCACGCTGCTGCCCAAGCAGCAGTCTCTCTGGATTCTGATCCATCCTCCCCCAGCCTAAGGCTGCCAGGCTGAGGCCACCAGCAGGCAGGGGACAGGTGGCAGGGGAGGGGAAGACTACAGGACTATCCACTCAACAAGACATTTCCATGCCCCCATCATTGTTACTTAATGAGAATTTGGGGATTTGATGGAAAAAAATATCACCAGGCATCACAGCGCCCAACCCCAACCCTAAACAAAACTGTAAACCTAAATATAAACCTGACCATGAACCCCAACCCCAACCCTAAACCTAACCCTAAACCTAAACCTAAACCAAACCCCAACCCTCTACCTTTAACCCTAACCACTAACCCTAACCCTAAAACAAACCACGAAACCTAACCATAAAGTTAATAGTAACCCCAACCCTAACTCCAATCCTAACCCTATCCCTAACCCTAAACCTAACCACTAATCCTAACCCAAATGCTAACCCTAAAACCAATCCAAACCCTAACCCTGAACATAATCCTAACCCTAACTCTTAACCCAGACCCTAACTCATAACCCTTACCCTTACCTTAACCCTAACTCTAACCCTAACTCCTAACTACAACACTAATTCCTAACCCCTAACCCCTAACCTTAACTCTAACCCTAACCCTAAACCCTCACCCTAACCCTAACTCCTAATCCCTAATCCTAACCCTAACCCCAAACCCTCACCCTAACCCTACCCCTTTCCTCGGGTTTTTTGCTGTTATGTTCCTGTCACCCTCCCAGCCGTTCCTCCCAAGGACATCAAAGAGCCAACGATGCGATGCCGGGAACATCCACCCTGTGCAGCAGAACCCGGGAGGTCAGAGAGAGTGGCCCCAGGGTGTGAGATGCTCAAACCACCGAGAAGGAAAAGGCTTCAGGGTGTGATTCCAGGCTGGATAACCCAGACACCTGGGAGGGAAGACACTCAAATCCTCTGGTGATCCATTAGCAAGCTCCATCAGGAGATGTGGAGCCAAGGAGGGCACCTATTGACTTCTTAGCAGCCAAACCCTTGTGTGCATCACTCAGAGGGGCCCCAGGGGCACACACAACATAACACCTCTCCCTCCCAGATGCACAGAAAGAGGAGAACATCCCAAAATAGGTGTCCAAGGGGCAGGTTACTCTGTGCCAGGGCTGTTGAGTGTGGAGGATACAAGAGAGGGATGCTGGGGCTGTGAGAGGCACGGCACAGAGGAGAAGCTGCTGCTGTGAGGCTTTACCCAACAAAATCCTGGTGCTGCTGGCTCCTGTGGCTCCCATGGGATATCCTGGCTGGATTCAGGGAAGCAGGGAGGCAGATCCTCCCCCCCTTCTGTGATCTCTCTGCTGCCAATGGATCGATTGTGCTCGGAGGGCTCTGGGCTCTATGTAGGTCAGGCACATCGCTGGCTCCCACAGTGCTGTGGAGTTATTCAACTGAGCAAGGATCCCCCTTCTGCCTCCATCCAACCCTCTCCATGCCCAGCCCTTGGCACAGGGCAGCCTTGGCTCTCAGCCTAGAGGAGAAGAGCATTGTCCTGGGGCTCAGGGCTCATTTGAGCACAGCCAGTGTGTGTGTCCAGCTCCTGCACCCCAACAGCCCCCGGAGCAAAATGCTCCCCGGGTGTCTGCACACGAGGAGAGCTCCGTGTTGGGAGGGGGAACAGGCAGCATGACCCAGTTCATGGGTTTCTGTCAATAAAGCTGGCACTGCTCCCTCTCAGCTTTGTGAAATGGATGGCCTGGAGCAGCTCCCAGAGAAGGGGATTTCTCAGTGCAGCATCCCTTGGGAGGAGGGAGCTGGATCTCTCACATGCTCCCCTGCTTGTCTCCATGGGGTTGGAGTAGATAAGAGACATCCCAACCTTCAGCCTTGGGAGCTGCTGGTTTAGGCTAGCCAGCCTTAATTCCTTCTAGAAGCCTTCTATTCCTTCTAGAATTCCTTCTATCACCCAGGGAGGAAACCCAAATCCTCTGGTACTCTGGGCTCCTCCTGGGCTGGCAAGCTGGAAGGAGAGGGAGGCATGGAAAGAGAGGGAGGGCAGAGGAAAAACTTTGTTAAACAGCAAAAAAACCCCGCTTAGTACTTCAGAGCAAACTTTGTACTAGTTGAAGATTTGACCTTGTGTTCTCTCCTAGGAACAAACAAGAGCAAAACGAGGATCATATTATTTTGCCTGAAATTTGGAGTGGATCAGACCCCTGCTGTTCCAAGCCCCTGTAATGAATGGCTATAAACAAGATGCATTTCCAGAGAATGAATTAAACACTGAGCCTGAGTACTGCCTGTGTTTGAGAGATGTTTATTTGTCCTTGCTGCCTCTCCATAAAGAGTTGCACAAGGACTTACTAAATTTTAACCCCACATTGTTCTTGGGTAAACACTGCCCTTTATCCAACGTCAGGAGCGCTCAGAGCCGAGATAAGTTCAGGTTGGCTTGTGCTCTCTGGAGCATTCAGCCTCTTGGAACGAGCTTCCCACAGACCCCAGGGCACCCACAAAATTCCCAACAACCTCCCAACCTCTTGCAGCTTTCTGCACTGTTATGCCAAAAAAGTTTTTTGCAAGAAGCGTAGCAACTTTTATCTCAGCTCCTCTCCTTATTTCGGAAAGAGAAAAGGGGATAAACCATGAAAAAGTGTGATAACTGGGTGATAAACCATCCCAGGAGCTGTGTTGTGACTCACCAACAAGTCCTTGTCCCCACTGCCACCACCACATGGAGCAGGGGATTGGAATGAGGTGATCTTGAAGGTCTCTTTGTACCTAAACCATTCCATGGCTCCATTTGCCACAGTCCATCCTTTCCCTGCCCTTCCACAGAGATGGAAATAGAGAAGCTTTGAGAGCTTCCTGCATCCCAATCCTCACTCCATCACTGCCAGCATCACTGGTGAATACATACACACACAAAAAAAAAAAGGCTAAAGGGGGATGAATATCACTGCAAACTTTCTGTCTGCTTTGATTTCCAGAGTCTAAACAGCCTCGTGCTTTTGGACCATCTGCTGGCATCCAGCAGGATGGGGAGTTAGGTCTGCACAGCCATTGGCATCCAAGCAGGAAGAGCAGCCTGGAGTGCAGCGTTTCTGGGGGGAAAAAAAATGGGTTTTTTACTGCTCAGGAGGAAAAGGCTGAGTAAAAGTGGTGTGAAAACCAACCCAGCTCTCCCTGCCTTCCAGGGAACCCCTGAGAAGTCACCCCTCCCTGCTTCCAGGGGTGTTTTGTGGTGTTTGCCCCACTTTGGGGGGACATTGCCACAGGATGGGAGATGCTGAATGTGACTCTCCCAAAAGAAGAAAGGATCTGTGCCTTGTAGAAACATTTCTGAACTCATGTTTGTTCCCTCTCCTGGGTCTGGGCAGAATGTCAAAGCCTGCTCTGAGCTGGAAATATTTTAAGACTAGCACTCACTGGAGACTGAAACAATGGCAATTCTTCAGCTACTGAGGCTTTTATAAAAGGGCTTTTGACACAGAGGCTGCTTAGGGTTGGGGGATTTTTTTCTGTTTTTTTTTGTTTTGTTTTGTTTTGTTTTTAAGTTGGTTTTTCTCTCAGAAAACACTGTGCTGGTGTCCGTGTGTCACACTTCTGCGTGTACAAAACAATCCCCGTGCTTCCAGCGGGGCTGAAGGTGGGAATGCCCAGGAGATGCCTCCGGCCCTGCTCCGGCGAGGAGGAGGCAGCAGCTCACACGGGATCCACGCAGAGATGCAGGAAGAAAAAGACATTTTAGAGTAAATGTCAGCTTTTGCGTTTCTGGGTTTGGGGCTTTTTTTAAACATGTGGGTGGGACTTTTAATGCCCAGATGAAGCTGAGACGGTTTCAGTCTCCAGGGCTTATCCAGAAGATTCACACAAACACTATGGAAAGTGTCTCTTTGCTCAGGGAGGATGAAATTTGACACTGCAGAGATTTTAACCCGGTATTCCAGCAAGGAGCCTCGGTAGTTAGCGTGTCATATCTGATAAAGGCTAATCAGCCCTCCTTCAGGCACCATTCAATTCTTATTTCCATCTGCTTCCCATGCAGATTGTGTTAGCCGTGATATGGACTCACATGCAGGCAAACCACTGCGAGTCCCACTCAGGAATCAGAGGATCACCAGTGAAGAAGAAGGACACGATGGATCCCTCAACCAGAGCCCTTGAAAACAGCCCAGGCAGCTGCTTGGAAACCAGCAGTGTCCAGCACCAGTTTGCACCAGTGTGGGGATGGGATCCCACTGGGAAGCAGCTTCCCTGCACAGCCCCACTGCCTGCCCCAAGCTCGGAATCCCCTGGCCCCAGTTCCATCCCTCCCAGGCTCCTCTCCCTGCCTGAAGCCTCCTCCCCAATTATCCCGGCCGCTGTTTGTTCAGGCGATGTGGATTTAGCTCTCCAGCCTCATGTGCACTGTGTGTATAGGGAAAGATAGATTGTCGCTGCTTTCCTGTATAAATCACATTCCTTACAACACTCCAAAGTAGCATTTTCAACCTCAGGGTGCTAATAGGATCCAGCAGGAGAAAGAAATGTCAGCTAAGTAGCAGGCGCTGTTTGGAGAGTGCAATGGAGCTGATCCACAGCCCCGGGGCAAAAGGAGCAATCCCGGGGCAAAGGTTAAAGAGTTCAGGAGCACTTCAGCCTACTTAATTGCAACAGGCCTCTTACACGGTGTAAGATGGATGGCTCGAGCTGGGAGAGGGGGGCAGAGCGGGGCCAGCAGCATCACCCACCCCGGGAACCACCGGCAGGGTGGGGAGAGCACTGGGATGGAGCGATGGAGGCACCGCGGCCGCTCCTCGCTTCTCCCAAAACGCTGCTGGGTGACAAAGCTGCAGCAGTAGCACTCCCCAGCCAGCAGTTCTACCCCATCCCAATCCTCAGACACCAGCTCTACCCCATCCTGATCCTCCATCCATCCATTCTGCCCCATCCCAATCCTCAGCCATCAGTTCTG
Source organism: Certhia americana (assembly GCA_018697195.1). Taxonomy (NCBI): domain Eukaryota; kingdom Metazoa; phylum Chordata; class Aves; order Passeriformes; family Certhiidae; genus Certhia; species Certhia americana. Next base: position 3,312,055 of record CM031872.1, read on the forward strand.
CCCCAGGGGCGCGGGTCTGATGGGTGGTCGACTGTGATCACTATAGGGGACGATGGTAGCGCTACTCGAGTGAGGTGTGTCAATTCTCCCCATCCTGATCATTCGACTGCCGGCGGTTCTCTTCTGCGGAGATCTACCCTCCCATCCTAGACCTATCCAATCCTCAGCCATCAATTCTACCCCATCCCAATCCTCAGCCATCAGCTCTACCCCATCCCGATCCTCCATCCATCAGTTCTGCCCCATCCCGATCCTCAGCCATCAGCTCTACCCCATCCTGATCCTCCATCCATCCATTCTGCCCCATCCCGATCCTGGGTGGATCAATGGGAATTTACACAGCAGAGAGCTTTTGCAAGAGCTCAGCGCAGGCAGATAAATAACCAGAAGCCAGAACAACTCCAGCTGCCAAGGAAATGTTTCCTGCTCTCCCGAAAATCATAAGGAACGTTTTAAGGGGGGAAGAGAGGGAATTGGGTTCTGTTGCTGCTCTTGCCGTTTTTCTCCTAGGATTTGTTTTCTGATTTCCTTTTATTTTGAATCCTCAGAATTCTCAACGTTTTTTGTATCAGTCCCAAGGTGTTTCTGTTGGGAAGGTGCCTCAGATAATATTTTTAGTAGAGTTTTGGCTTGTTTTCTGACACACATCTGAGAAATGTCATCAAAAGCTGATGTTTTGCATGGAAAAGGTCTTTTGCATTAGTTTTTTTTTTTGTTGTTGTTGTTGTTTTTGTCTGAAGAAAAAAAAAATAGAATAAAAATATTTCATCCCTTTCTCCCAGCGAGGTTTATGCCGTTTCCCTGGTGATAAAGGCACAGGGCTGGCGTTTGAGACAGATGCGTTTAATTCCCAGCTCCGCCGCAAACCCCCGCGATGACCTTGGAGCAGCCACTCGGGCTCCGATCCGCACGGGATGGGATTTTTCTGTTAAAGCTCCCGTTTGGCCTCTTCGGCTGGGAAAAACCTCTGGAAAACCCGGCTCGTTTCGGGCGGGTCCCTGTCCCTCCAGCCCAGCGCTCACCCCTCGTGCCGGGGATGCTGCCCTGCTCCATCCCTGAGCCCCCGCGGTAGCCGGGATGCTCAGCGAGGGTGGCGGATGCCCTCTCGTGGGAAGAACGGGGCTCGGCCGCTCTCCCGATCCCCGCGGGGGTGTGGGAAGCCCCCCAGCCCCGAGTTCCCCCCCTCCCCCGGGCTGCTGCTGCCGGTAGTCCGGGGAGCATCCAGCGAGACCTTCCCAGGGCGCAGCACCTTTTATTGAGGAGAGGGGAGAGGAGGGAGTTCTGCCCACCCGCAGCCATGAGGGGACCCCCATCCCACCAGGATCCCGCATCCCCCCGGCCCCGGAAAGGGCTCAGGAGAGGAGCAGGGCAGCGAGGATGCAGAGCAGCAGGAGGTGGCCGGGGGGAGGCCGGGGGGCTCTGGGGGTGCTGTTGCACAGGTCGGTGTCACAGCAGTGGATGCGGACCCCCGGCAGCTCCTGCTGCTGGCAGTGACGAGAGGTGGCACAGCCGCTGGTCAGCAGGATGCCCAGGACCACTGCAAAGCAAGCACAGGGAGGGACATCAGGGGGACACAGGGGACAGACCCTACGAGGTTGTTTTGGGGGGGTGAACAGAGGCTCGGGCAGCCCCCGCACCCCCAGCCCCGGGGGCGGACTCACCGCTCTCTGTTTTAATGCAGAACCGGTGCTTGAAGCCCTGGTGGGACTGGGAGCAGGTGATCACCTCGGGGCTGGAGCACCCCATGTCCACGTTTTTGGTGCCAACCACGATGTTGCAGCCATAACACTGGAGGCCAGAGGCTAAACAAGAACCAGAAGAAACACGGCTGGATTTTTTTAATTTTTTTTTTTTTTCCAGGGGGGAAAAGGCTTCAACTCGTTGCGAGCTGCTCTCTACCGACGGCTTCGCAGCGCTCCCTGCCTTGCCAAGTCGCATTAAGCCAGAGCCCGGAGCTGCCCGTCATTTGTTTGCCCAGTGGGCCCGAAAATACAGACTCATCTCCCACTAGAGGTCAGTGCGAAATCAGAGATTAGCCGGAGATTTGAGCTGGGATCAAACTGTGGGAACAAGGGAGCTTTGAAACAGGGGGTGTAAAGAGTAGGTGAAACCTCTACAATCACTGAGTCAGGGCTCGGTCACGCTCAGAGACAGCTTTTCCTTTTCTTCCCCAAATTTCTCCAGTTTAGCTGTTCCTGTTTGGGAGGTATTTGCTCCAGAGGGATGGGTTTATCAGCGTGGTTTGGTTTTCCCCCTGGACACCGTCCTGATGTTATCACAGGGTCTATCAGGAAGGCAAACCTGCTCGGGAACAGAAGGGAAATCCTCCCTGAGAGCACCGAGAGCCACCGTGCCTGTGACCCCGGGCCAATGGCCTCAGGGTGTCCCCAAGGCTTTGCACACTTGCACTGGCGGCAGCTCAGCCCTTCCCTGCAGCCACTGTGTCTGAAAACGGCCACAATGGGAATCCAGCCATTTCTCAGGTTTCTCAAAAACAAAAAACCAAGAAGCCTTTAAAGGTTATTAACTCACACCATCCACCTCTGTTGTGGAGGTTAAGGCAACCTCTAAAGCTGCTGTTATTACTTTTCCTCACCTCTGAACAGTGACCCAGAGCCTTTCCCGAGCCCTCCTGTGCTCCCACAGGGTTTTTTGGGGGTGGTGAGCACCCTCAAACAGCCACCACAGCCAGGGGTGTCCCTGCCCCGGCCAAACCAGGGAAGAGGAGCCCAGGTGATCCCAGATCCTGGCACACTGCCCCTCTGTACAAAACACGGTGACATTACCTCCATTCTAAAACCACCAGGACCCAGCTGTGTGCCTTGGGGCTGGAGCAGCCCTAAATTCACCCCGAGGATAAATCACACCTGGGCAACTCAGGTTGAGGTGGGGGGGATGGATGCAAATTGCGACTCCAAGGCAGCCCGGGGAGAGCAGCACTCACCCTCTGGCAGGACGAACACCACGGTCAGCAGAGACAGGATCCCATGGGCACCTCCAGGCATGTGTCCGTAGAGCATGGGGGGCGGCTCCGGGGGTCACCCCGAGCTCACAGGTGAATGTGGGGCTCTGGGGGAGCAGGCTGAGACCTCCTCTCCTCCCGGCTCTTCACCCCAACCGTCCTCGTCCTCGCTGCTTCCTTCTCACCTGCAAGCCCTTCCCGCAGGATTCAGGGAGATGCCGTCGGTGCTGCAGGGATCTGGCTGCTCCCCGCTTGCCCAGCCAGCCCCTGGCACCCAGGCTCCTTGTGTCGATGGTTAATTTCTCCCTTTTCCTCTGGAGAAATTCCCCGATTCTTTCAGTTCATGCACAGACCTGAGTGCGTATGTGCTACCCTCAGTTATTTCTGTCCTATTTCCTCTGTCCACGATCACTTCCCATTAATACCACCGTGCAGCAGCTCTTGGAGAGAAATTCTCCCTAATCAAGATTTAGTTTTAAATCCACTTCGAAATCCTCTAATTCAGTTGGATTAGGCAGAAGGGGTTTGGGGAGATGTATGGTTTTACTTTTTTTTTTTTTTTTTTGCCCGTCTCTTTTCCCTCTCTGAGCTGCCTCATCTTCATGAACGGACCCACCGGCTTTCTGTGACATATTGTGCTATTTAAAGAGGAAAGGAATAATTTTATTAAAGAGAAGCAGCCAAATCTGAGACTTGAGATCCTCTAACATAAATACAGCTCTGGGGATGGCCCTGGGGTTAAGGGGAAAACCTGAAGGAGAGGGAAGAGTGTTTGAATGGAATGTGTGTATTTACACACAAGAAAATAGTTGCCTTAATAAAGCAGAGAGAGATTAGAGCCAGCCCCGGGCTTGGAGCAGCTCTGGAGGGAGCTGGGATGCCAGGGGTTTGGGGAGGGGACAGCAGAGGGAAGGACTGGTGACTCTCCAGGGCCGGGGTCGCACTCACATGGGACACCAGGGATGTCACCAGCTGCTTGTCCAGGCCCCCAGCCCCCTGCTGGCTCCTTTAGCGCTGTCCCCACAAGCAAAGCCTCAGCTCTCAGCGGAGCTAATGGGACTTGGAGAGCTAATGCTTACTAATAAGAGAGCGCGACCGAATGCACGGGATTAAAAAATTAAAATGACAAAATAAGCTGCTTATGTAGCTCATCCAGCAACTGCCTGCTAGCAGCACCTGAAATCCCCCCACCCTGGGCACCCCAGCCCACCAGGCTGGGCCAGACACAGCTCCCAGCCAGGCAGGCTTGGACCTGATCTCCAACAGCATCTTCATTAGCAGGGATGCTGGTTCGTATTTCACCAGGAGGCAGCACAGAGTGGTCCAAGGAGGGGCATCTACAGCTCAGGAGGGGCACTTGGCACCTGGCAGAAGTGCCCAAGAAATGCAGCTCATGGATTCAAATCCCTTAAACCACCCAGGGCGTCTCGCTTGCCTCAAAACAATGTGATTGTAAGGAATGTCTGACACAGTAAAGCCTGAAAGCCTGGGGGAGAAGGGATAAAAGGCAGGAAATGGGATTGATTTAAACGCATGCATAAATCAGAGCATTCAATAAGGAGGGGAAACTAACTTTTAATCCCCTAATAAACTCATCAGTTATCTGGAAGGGGCAGCCTGGGCTCTGTGGCAGTGATGAAACACCCCTGGAAGCATCCAAAGCCAGGCTGGGCAGGGTTTGGAGCAACCTGGGAGAGTGGAAGGTGTTCCTGTCCATGGCAGGGGGTTGGAATGGGATGAGCTGTAAGGTCCCTTCCACCCTGAGCCGTTCTGTGAGTCTGTGATGCAGCAGCTGTGCACAGCTGGTGGGACTGGGGAAACCTCTGGGCGCTGCACCTGGATCCTCAGCCTCATCCCGAACAGAGGCTCCTCCTCTGGTCCTTCCTGCCGGGAACGCAGCGGGAAGGTCTGGGAGAGTCGCAGGGGTCGGGGGGATGAAGCGATGCCTTCAGCGGGACCTGCTGGAGGAGCAATCCCGGTGGGAACAGCAGCTCCCCGGGCTGGTTTGAGGTGTGGCAGCGCTCATTTAGAGAAATGTTTGTCTGGTTTGATTCCCTTGAGATACCGAAGAGAAATGCCTTAAGGAAAGGGGAAAAAAACCCACCCAACCTTTGCCACCACTCCCACAGGTGGAACTTGTAACTCGTCATTAGCACTGATGGAGCTCGGAGGGATTTACCAGCCCTGGGGCAGCAGGAACAGGTCGGGAATGGGCTCTCTGCTGCACCGCTGCTCCGGCTGAGGGAGATTCCAGCTGCACATCCCGCAGGGCGATCCCACTGCCGCTCAAACATGAGGGATACCCAAAAGGAATGGTGAAACATGAGGGGCACCCAAAGGGAATGGTCAAATATGAGGGATATCCAAAGGGAATGGTGAAATATGAGGGGTACCCAAAGGGAATGCTCAAACTCTCGGGATACCCGGCGGGAATGCTCAAACCCTCGGGAATCCAGCGGGAATGCTCAAACATGAGGAATATCAGTCGGGAATGCTCAAACCCCGTGGGATTCCAGAGGGAATAATCAGACATGAGGAATACCCGTCAGGATGGCTCAAACCCTCGGGATACCCGGCAGGGATGCTCAAACCCTCGGGATTCCCGGCAGGAATGCTCAAACCCGCGGGATGCCCGGCGGGGATGCTCAAACCCTCGGGATTCCCGGCAGGAATGCTCAAATTCGTGGTATTCCCGGCAGGAATGCTCAAACCCTCGGGATTCCCGGCAGGAATGCTCAAACCCGCGGGATTCGAACCCGCGAACCCCGGACTCGAACCGGCGAACCCCGGACTCGAACCCGCGAACCCCGGGCGCGCCCGCCTCCCTCAGCGAGGCCAGAGCGAAACCACACCCAGCGCGTCACGGGGCAGGCGGGGAAACCCCGCCCTCTGCACGCTGATTGGCTGAACCGATGAATATATTAAAACGGGCAGCGGACGGTGCGCGTTTTAGTTATTTTACCGAAATTTTGGGGGCTTTTAGGGCAAATATGGGACTTAGCTTGAAATATTTTCAGTGGGGATCAGAAAGAGGTTTCAAATTGAGGGGTAGAGAGTGGAAATAGCGGCTCACACTATCTTTGGTAGATATGATTTACCGGAGGTATATAAGTATCCCAGTGCTGCTTGCAGCCTGTGTTGTATGAAAGGAGAGAAGGTTAGCACTCCCCTTGATAAGGATGGAAGAGGCCCTAGTGGCCTATACAACACACATACGGTTAAGGCACTGCCACCTACTTCGTGGCATCTAACCATGTTTTTTTTTTCTTTTTTTCTATTTTTTTTCCTCTTGTTTTCTTTGCGGGAGACCCTCAGAAACAAACAGCGGCCTCTTTTTCAGTCACCCGGCTCGCCTTTCCCCTCAGCTTTATGTCGCCGGTGCAGCAGAGGCCTGCAGCAATCACTCGCCCTCCCTCAGCACGGTGTAACACACCCCAGCAGCTCTCAGGAAAATAAAATTACTCCAACCAGCACAAAATCCTCGTTTCCAGAGCCGTGCTTGAGCTAATCCTGGCCCTTCAACCACCACAGCCATGCCAGGCTGCACAGAATTAGAGGGAAGCAGAGCTCATGGCAGTAGGCCCCAGCATTAATCCCAGGTGGGATATTAAGGATTTAAACACAGCCTTTCCGAAGAGCAGCTTTACAGCAGATCCTTTACGTTAGGGGTTTTTCTATCCCTGTCCAAGAGATTTCCTCGTGATAGCAGAAAATTCATCTCCCTTCTCCACAGCTCTGTGACAGCGCAGCTGGGCAAGCAAAGCCACTCACACACAGGGACGTGAGAAGCACTGTGCCAGGAAATATTTCTTTATCGATATTAAAATGCTTTGCTGGAGTAAAATTCCACCTTCTCCATGCTCTAAAGAAGCACAGCCATGTCTGGCATTGAAGAGTTTCACTAGCCTTCAAGAATAAAGCTGAAAAAAATCATGAATTGATCATTTTAGCAGTGACACCAAGTCTAGACAGCGTCCCTTCCTGGGGGCAATGGAAAACCTCCAAAGGCAGGGATATTATTAATAGCCATTTTAGCAGCTCAACATGAACTCTATTTTTATGTTTTAAAAAGAAATCTATGCCTCATGTCTTGTAGCTCTTTTTCTCTGAGGGTTTCAAAGCAAGGCAGCCTCAGAGCAGCAGCACTCCAGAGGTCTGGACTGTCATTGATTTTCTGTTATTACCAAGCACATGAGGTAAATACAAAAAATAAAAAAAACCAAAAGAGGTTTTGCAAAATATCCCCTTGCAGCAGAACCCTTTGGGTGCAGTAAAATTTGTGCCTCTGTGCATTTCTTAACCAGCACAAGGTAAATCCTGGATCCCTGCAAGATTTCCCTTTCCCTTGGCTCCAGCTCTCTCTGGGAGAGGTTGTAGCAATGTTGTCTCTGCTGAGGACACCTTCAGCTCATTCCTTTTCCCTTCATTAAATAAATTTGGAATTGTGTTTGTTCCTCCTTTTTTCCCCCACACTGCTGCTCCTCATCCTCCCTCACTGAAAACATTTCCCCTTAAAAAGTGTTTTGTTTTTTTTTCACATGAGCACACTTTTAACCACAAACATACACATAAAATCCCACCTTTTTATTATGGCACATGGTATTTTTCTGGATGTGTAAATACCACATGGATATGACAAAAAGGGAAAGAAATACCAATGCTGAGATAGATAC
>CM031872.1:3324334-3359343 GCA_018697195.1 Certhia americana
ATTCTCCATTCCAAGGGAGGTTCCTGCCTTCCTCAGCACACACCTGGTGTTCAAACCATGACACTTGGAACAACATGAAAGCAAAAGAAATACAGGTTGTTCCCTGAACATCAAGTGCCACAAATCTGTATCCCAGAATGACACTCAGGCATGCCTGGCACACCTCTGCACTACTCAAATTTACACCCAGCACCAAAATCCATAGTGATCTCAGAGAAAACACAGCTCATTTCACTCCTACTGAGCAATGGCCACAATCACAGCATGGCCTGGATGCTGTGTAAGGGTTTGGTAACAGAGCACAAAGTCACCCCTCTACAGGGGCAGGAGAGGAGCTCTGCTAACAAAACAAGCATTTTTGTGTTCTCTGCTCAGGAGGGACTTACAGCTGAAACTGGGTCAGAGTGAGCAGGCAACGTCTTGAGGCACTTCCCTGTTTTCACATCCCATATCCTCACGCTTTCGTCGAACTGCAGAGGGCAGAGAGGCACAGGGGGGTTAGTCAAACACCTGACTGGGGCATTCAGCTTGGTTACAGCAGGAAATCTTCTCCCAGCTGGGTCAGACAGCCCAGGACACAGCCAACAATCTGGGAACACCTCCCTGAATTCCTTGTCTCCATGCAGGACGCTGAGGATGGATTAAGGGCTTTTCCCCCAAGCAAACACAGCAGGGGCAATGCAAGCTCACCTGACTGACTACAAGCTGTGTTTGTGAGGGAAAACACAATTGAAATGGGCTGTGTGATTCATATTCTTTTATTTAATATTGTTTTCAAACCACGATCTGACCCAATCTGCAGAGGGAGAGGTGATTAGAAGTCATCTTTTAGGTAAGCCAGAATCCAGGTGATTAGAAACCATAAGTTGTACCATAAATTCTGTATTCACCACTAAAAATAAATTGTACTACATCAATCCTGCCTGCAGAAATCCTGTGCCATTCCAATCATAAATTAGTGTGCTACACTAATCATAATAATCTGCTATGAAAATAAAGCTGTAATTGCAACTATGATTTAATGCCATCATCATTCTGCCAAGGATCCCCAAAGAACCTGTCTGTCCCTTTAGTGACAAGTGACAGAGTGTGTAGTACTTGCTTCCCACAAAGGAAAAAAAAAATTAAAACCCACTCACCGAGCCAGAAACGATGAGGTTTGACTGAGGGTTGAAATTGCAGCAGAAAACGTAGTTACTGTGCCCTTTCAATGTCTTTAAGCACTTACCCTGAAATAAAATTCAGCAGAATTAAATGCACAGCATCACCCAGCACCATAAAAGCATCCAGAGAGACCACATTAAGGTTAATCACTGTGCAGCACAGAAAGAAACCAGCTCTAACCCCAGATTTAGATGGGCAGAGGGCCAGCAGCAACAAAAAAAGGAAAATAATAAAACAATATAAACAATCATAACAATTGTACACGAGGTGCAAACTCTCAAGGCAGCTCAGGAGGATCCAAAGCATTTAATATTCCTCATCAAAACTCAACCAAATTATCCAGTTCTCTCTGTCATGAGAGAAGGGGGGGAAAGCAGAAAGAAGTGTGGCTGTGATAAGAAGCTATAAAAAGGTTTCATCTGAGAGGCTTTTTGCTGTGGTTCCATCTCCATCATCAGGCTTTAGTGCTCTCTCAGGCTCCTCATGGAATCCACAAGCATCCCACTCTTCCCAAGAGCAGCCAGCACAATCCATTCATCCTCACAGCCCATTCACCAGCTTGTTAAAAACAGGAACACAAGTGAAGGAGCAAAAGGTGGAGAAAAATAAAGGTAAATAAATAATAATTCCTGCCCTTACCGAGCTTACATCCCATATTTTGAGAGTTTTGTCATCGGAGGCAGAGACAAGGAGGTTGGAATCTGATGACCAAGCAACATCAGAGATCCCCTAAAACAAAGGAAAACAATTCTCTTCTCAGCTCTGTTTGTTCAGCCACACAGAAAAGTGGGAAACACAGACTGCAGATTACATTCCCAGCTGAAGCTTGAATGAAAATTCAGGACTGAGAGTCAGGAATTCAGGGATTTTGCAGGGTTAAGAGTTCCTCTGGCACAAGTTAATTTTAAGCTGAGCCACATACTCTGAGAACATCAGTAGCTCATTCACCAGTTCTTACTGTGGCCACCAAAACCCTTCCTTTGTTGGAATTCCTAAATAGAATGCTCATAAATTAATCTAAGTGGCTTTTCTTCATGACAAATGGTTGCTCTTTACAGTCCAAGTCCCCAAAGGCTGGAGAAGATTCCAGTGGTTTTTCTTTGATAAATCTTCATTTTTCCTCATGAAACTTCAGCACGTAAAAAACTTTAAAAAAAGGAAAACCAAAGGGCTTGGGAGTTTTGTGTTTTCTTTAGAACTTTGCAGAATGAGTAAGTGTTGTGTTTATGCAGGCAAAGCCACAAGAAAAACTCAATTTCCTTAAAAGGCAAGTGTTTTGTTCCTTACACAAAGGAAAGATGGAACAGGACTCAGTGGTAGAATTCACAGGGATTTTCACTCAGGAATGTTCTGCCCTGTGTCTTGAGTGGGTTCTCCTGAAATTTAGGGACACAAGAAGCTGGCTGGGCACTGGGAATGCAGGTGTTCCATGAGCAGCCTGCACTCCACCCACATCCCCAGCCTGCCTCAGTATTACTCCAGCAATTCCAGGACTATATAAACAAAAAACTACAAAATAAGAGTGAGGAACAAACCTTCTACACAGGCAGAACTAACCAAGAATGGAAATTTCTGAATGAGGTAAAGAAAGTAAAATCTTTCCCAGGTAAATTCCCATAGTAATCACCTCATACTTACCAGCTTATGACCAGATATTGTTTTTTCAAACTTGCCATCATACGCTCCCCAGATTTTAATGAGTTTGTCAGCAGCTGGAAAAGAATTGTGCCAGTTCAGAGGTTAATTAACAACACTACCAGTTAAATCTGTCTCTGGGCAGCTCTCCCTGCCCTGAGGCAGACCTCAGGGAAGAAGGTGATGTGGAATTGGTGAAGAACAGCTTCCTCCACAGCACTCTGCAGCAGCTGAGGTTACATAAGCTGCCTGGAATGCAGAGAGACTCCAGCAGCTTTAGTTTCTCTCTTGACAACTTGGGTTTCTACTTTTGTTTTAGATTGCCAGTGGTAAAAGTAGTGCTGCTCCACGGGAATGCTTGAAAGGCTTGTGCCCCAAAAAGAACAATAATTACACCACACGCTGGACTGAATGCATGCCTGCAGAAACCCAAACATATTATCCATGGTAACTTGCAAAACAAGCCGGAGAAAAAAGTTGCTATTTGCCAGATATAGAGTTTGGAAAACATGATGAGGGGAGAGGGGAGGGGGACTCTGTAAGAATGATTTATATGGCACAGTGCACTGCTTTTATTGAGGCTGTTTGCAGTTAAGCCAAAGCCCCAAGCCATTCCCATGTCTGGAAGATGTTCCAGTGACCCTCACTGTCATATTCAACATTTCCAACTGCCCTTTCCCTACACATGGATCCTCTCTGGGTCACTGACAGTCACAGAAGCACATTTTCAAGGCAAAGCTGTCAAGCATTGCTGAACACCAAGAAAACCCTTATGAAATACCAAAGCTGACAGAAAGGGGACTTGTTCAATCACTTAAGAGAGTGAAACACTATTTATAACAACCTTCTGCACTTCAGTGGGGCAATCAAGGCCTCTGACTGCCAGCCACCACAGGCACACAGGACAGTGCATCCAACTCTGCAGCCCAGCAGCACCTTCTTTATTTCCTACAGGAAAGTTCTGCCTGCAGATGCTGTGCACGAAGTTTAATTTCAAAGCTTAAGCTTCTAATGATACAGAAAAGCCCAAGGATTTCCTCTGCACAGGAAAGAATCCTGCATTGGTTTTTGCCCATTTGCTCAGTCAGGAAAGCTGAACAGGTGAGGGCTCTCCTGGCAATGCATAGACCCAGTGGTCAAAGTAACAGAACTTAAATCAAATTATCTCAGAGAGTGACAGCTTTGATATCACTCTTAAGAAAAAAACATGGTATGACATCCCTCCTCTCCCTGCTGAGGACTGCAGGCAGGTCCTTCAAGGCCCACATGTGTGTCTGAAATGAGATAAAAGCAAGCAGGACTTACAGGAGCTGGCAAGCCACTCTCCATTAGGACTGAACTTGACTGATGACACTGCCTTTGTGTGTCCTGCTAACGTGAACTTGAGAGCATAGTTTGGCTTGACTGGGGCAGGCTGTAAGAAAAACACAAATCAATTAAATTCCAAATTTAGTACCTCAGTGGCCAGCTCCAATCAGTACAGAGGAATGGACCATGTGGATGCTCACCGTGACAGAGATTCCAGCACATTGACATTCCCATTCCCCTCCCAATTCAAAAAACAACCAAACAAACCAAACATATTCCTCCATGCCCCTAAAATCTCACTTTTATCCTCTGAAAAGCTTTCATGGTTAGACAGTAACACCTCCTTTGAGCATCTTCAGGCTTCAAAGAACCTGAATAACTGTTTCCCCACTCCACAGCCAGAGAGTCACCAATTCTCCAGTCACCTCCAGGCATTCCAAGGATATAAACAAACATTTGTCAGGATCAAAATGACAAGAAGAATCTCACTAGTGAGAACTTCCCCAAAACCAAAAAAAAAAAGAACACTTGGCACTAGAGCAGAGCTGCACTCCATCCACTTTTCCCATAAAATCCTCAGCGTGAGACAACAGCAGAAGCAGCCACACAGAAAAGATCTTAATTTACAGGAGAATTCAAATCCCTTCTTAATTTACAGGAGAATTCAAATCCCTGATTCTGGTCTGGCTGCTGAGTGCTCAGGTAGTTGCAGGTGTTTTTACAGGGATATTTTTTGGGGGCCCCACACACTCACCTTGCTCTGATTGGTCGAAGAGGAAGGAGTAGATTGTGTTTTGGTGGATTCTGCATCTGGCTTCTTTTCTTCTGTTGCCATGGCTCTGGAGGAGCTGGCAAATGAGACTTATGGGTGCTTGAAGGGGAGAATGAATGTGCTGCTTCAAAAGGCAGCTCTTGCCACTGAGAGGAGAACCACGCTGAAAGGAAAACCTGGAAGAAAAGCAAAATATTCTCATTAGCTGTCAAAAAGATTCTCAGCATGCACAAGAGTGAGATTGGTCAAAGTGCAGGTTGGCAGAAACCAGGATGAAAACCCCTGTTTATTATCTGTTGAGCAACACAGCAGTGTTTTAGGCCTTCAAACCTACTTATGTGCAAGACCAAGAACTCAAGCCACAGTCTTTGATCACTCCTTGGAAAGCTTTTTCCAAGCAGAAGTACAGCACAAGAGCTTTGAAGTATGGCAAGGTTTTCATATCACAGACCCCAAAACACTTGTAACAAGTACTTAGCACAGGGTAAATACAATAGTTTGTATAGAAGATGGAAGGAACAGTCCAAGGCCTTTCTACTTTAATTTATTAGAGAATACGAGATGATAAGGAACAGAAAAAAAAAACAACTGGCACTTGCAAAGCTTAAGGCCTGACTAGATTCCTTTCACCTCAGAACGCGAATATTTTGGTGTCATATTTCCCTGCTGAAAGCTCTGAGCATCAAACCATCCCCTTCTCCACCCAGGACTTCCCCCCGAGTGGCAGCAGCCTTGGATCAGCCTCTCCAGCCTCGCTTTCCGTAACAAGACCTGGTGGAGTGCAGTGCCAGGATTCTGTAATCGGGGCTGATGCTGCAGAGGGAACAAATCTTCCACTGCAGCTCAGGAACAGAATCACCCCCGGCTCACACTGTCAGGATTTGCCTTCTAAGTGCGTTTGCAACATCGCAGCTCCTTTTGCTGGTGGCAGCACAATCGGGAACGAGGTTTGCTCTCAGGCTCCCCTGGCATTGCAAGCATCTCCTTCCCGAGAGGGTGCACAGCAGGGCGCTACCGGCTGTGGGGAGAATCCCAGAATGGGGCAGGCTGGAAGGGATGCGCTCCAGCAGGGCCATCCCACACCACATGGCACAGCATCGCCTCCTGCCCCTCTCCACCCAGCGACACTCCCCGGCACAAGAAAAAATTAAAACTTCCCTCACACGCAGTTGCTTATCATCGGGAACTCATCTGAGGTGTGTGTGTGTGGGGGGGGGGGGGAGGGAAATCGAAGATTTTTCCAGCCAGCCTCCAAACCACCGCAGCACCGCTGCACGCCCGGGGTGTGGGGGAGCTCCCAGCGCATCGCCCGCCGCCACGCAGGCGGTACCGACAACACCCCCCCGAACCCCTGGCGGTGCCGAACGGCCGTCCCCTGGCTCGGCAGTGCCCGGGAGGCTGCGGGGAGGTCCCGCAGGAGGCAGGGTTGATCTGAGGGGTGCCCGGGTGGGTGTGAGGGGGGGATGGAGGCGGGCTGGGGGAGCGGGAGCGGGCGGGCTCGGCGCGCGCTGCCTGAGGGGAGGCGGCGCGCGGGCAACGGCGGTGAGGGAGAGCCCCGGGCGGTGCGGGAGACGAGGAGCAGCCGGGAGAGGAGGAGGAGAAGCAGCAGGGAGGAGAGAGGAGGAGCCGCCGCCTCGCTCTTCCTCTCGGTGACTTACCGGGGGATGGGGATGGGGAAAAGGGGGCGGCCGCCGCCTCCTCCGCGGCGAGGGAGGAGCGCGGCCGCGGGAGGGGAAAGGGAAGGGGGGACGCGGCGGTGGCGGCGGCGGCGGCGGCGGCGGGTCCGGGTCCGGCAGGCGGGGAATGCGGGCGGCGCCTGCGCGGAGCGGGCCGGAGGCCTCACAATGCCGCTCTCTCCCGGGAGCGCTACGGCGCGGCCCGAGAGCCAAAAGAGCGGCGCGAGTGCGCGCACGGGCGGAGCCCAGCTCTGTGGCGTCCTGCCCGCCCCTTGCCGCTCCTCCTTCTTCTCCCTCCTTGCCTTCTCAGCCGTCGCTACTCTCCCTGCTCGCTGTGGGGAGCGCCCTGCCCGTGCCGGTGTGGCGTTGCCGTGTGGGAAGCGGGCTCGTACAGCCCGGGGGCCGTTGAGCCCGGCTGGAGGGGGTTAGGTGTCGTTGGGGTGCAGCTGGCCCCGTGGGATGGACGCCCATAAAGGCGGCTGTGAGAAGGGCAGGCCGATTCACACGGCAGTAAATATCTGTAATAACGTCCATATAATGTCTGTAATATCCATAATAATGTCTGTGAGGTGGCGGTCGGGCTCATCCCCTCAAGGTGTCTCACCCAGACGAGGCATCCTCAAGCTGTGCCAGGAGAGGTTCAGGCTGGATATCAGGGGGAGTTTCTTCTTGGAAAGTGGCATTAAACGTGGGATATTGGGGAACATTAAATATTGGAGCTGCCCAGGGAGTCCCCACCCATCCCAGGGGGTGTTCAAGGAGTGACTGGACTCAGTGCCACGGTTTAATTGACAAAATGATGATCAATCAAAGGTTGGACTCGATGATCACGGATGTCTTTTCTAACCGAAGTGGTTCTGTGACTCTCTTTGAGCCATTTAATCCTCGCCTGGGTGAGAGGGTATCTGAGGCAAGGTGGTTTTCTCAGCGTGTTGTCACACAGAAAGCCCTGACTCAGGAAAGTGTTGAATTCATTAAGGCCAAACAGCCCAGTTAGAGTTCAACATGTGTTAAAGCACTTTTCTGGAGAGCAGCGGCTTATTTCTGAACCCACACGTTGCAGTCTGCTTTCAGTTAAGAGGGAAGAAAAGGAGACGTGTGTCATTTACTGGCCCTTTAACACAGGAAGATGTTTCACTTCCAAAAATTCTAGTGGCAGTTGAGAAAGGAAAAGATGAAAAAACCCTGTGGTATAGTGAAGCCAAGGCCCTTCTTCTCCAGCCTGGAAGCCTGCAGCAGAAATGTGGAGAATCAGCCCTGCCCTCTAAACTCAGGGAGGTAAAACACAAGAAGAGCTGCACACTCACCAGAACAGTATTAGGAAATAAATCCAGTTAAATCCCTGGTGCTGATTCTTCCAGATGGTTTGGGCTTAATGTTTTCAGTCTTTTAAACAATGAATATTAAATAAAATGGGAGAATACAAATCAGCTCTATATAGAACTTTCTCGTGGCAGGGTGTTTTTTGTTTCTTTCATGTCGGAGATAAGTTTGTATTTTGCCTCTCTGTGTGTCTGCTTTGGGAATTTTTGCCCGATTTTTTTCTATATGTGAAGAAAATACATATAAATATATATGTGTAGAAAATATATATATGTGCATGTAGAAAATCCTTATCTGCTGTGAATAGTACCTCTCTTGAACCTGAAAGATGTAGCCTTGATTACAAATTAAGTGTAAACCTAAACAACCTCTTAGCTTCTAAGTGTCCTGGATGGTTTTTTAAACTAGTTTAAAGTATGATAAACTCCATTTGGCCAAGTACCTGATTCCATGCCAGGCTGGGTTTTTGATAGCATGGAGTTTTCAGAAACAGCACGAGCAGGGGAATTTCTTTGGGACTGCAGAACATCCCCAGGGCTCTGCACAGACAACAAATTTGGATTAAATTTCACTTGATGGTTATGAATCATCTGTTCAGGTCTTTCTTGCTCCCCCGGCCAGGCTTCCACAGCTGGGATCAGCAGGATGTGACATCTGTCCAAACTCTGGGAAAGCGTGGGGCTTGGCAGGCTTCTCCCTCACCAAATCTTTCACTCCCTTTGCTTCCAAACAGCCTGAACTTGGGCACGTGCCAAATGCACTGGCAAAGACACCTGTCTGAGGTGTTTGTGGGACAGCAGCTTCCCGTGATGAAAGGAAAAGTGCCTCAGATGGGAAGGAAGTGGCTGCTCCCAGTGCTACTGGGGTCCCTTTGTGTGATTTCCAGGGTGTCAGGAGCTGAGGCCGTGGCTCCTGCTGTGACCAACATGTGTGATTTTGTCCCAGGTTGCACGGAGAGCAAAGCTAACCCAGTGCTGCGGAGCCGATCCCAAGGACGTTATTGTTTGTGGAAAAGCTCCCAGGAACTTCACTGCAGCCTGGACCTGCTCTTTAGACCTGCCTGCTGGAAACCAGCTCGTGCTTACGTTTGTAGTGGTGAGTAATCAGACACGGCGCTCACAAGCTGTGCGAGCCCATGTTTATGTTTTGGCACAATTAGCAATCTCAGCTCGCGTTTTTATTTGCTTGGGCCCCTCAGCAGACAGAGGAAGTGCAGAACAGACTCGCTGTGTGTTACATTCTGCTCCAAAAACAGGGAGGAAGAACTCAGGAGAGACCTGCTGCATCTTTTAGACTTCTAAAGAGCAGCTGATCCCTGACACAGAGCTGTTTCTGGGTGGTTCCTAACATGCTGCTCTAGGTTTGTTGGTTTGTTTTTTTTTTTTTCCCCTAAATCCCAGATACATCACATTCATATGTTTCTTCTGGGATTTAAAAACAAACACTGAACCTTTTCCAGGATGATATTTCTACCTCCCCCACTACACTCTGAGCCTTGCTTGCATCATTGCCAACATTTGTTCATTTGAAGCTGGGAAATCTTAGCCCAGTGGAGAGCAGGTAGGATTGGAATGATCCTGCCCTGGGAGGGATGTGTACAAACGCTTAGTCCAGGCATGAGATGCCTATAGAAGTTGAAGAACTCATTCCAATGGAAGATCATTGAACACTGCATGTTTCATTGTTAGTAAAGACCTGGTAAGAAACATTATTTTGAAGAGCAGGTCGGACTTCCCACAGGGCTGGAGTCCTGCAACGTGCTATAAGGCATCATTCAGCACAAATTCCCCCCAATGCCAGCCCCAGCCAAGTTAATGCATAGAGGCTGCTGATTTGAGAGCTCCAGCCTGAGTCACACATGCTCTGACTGCCAGACGTGATGACAGCCTGCCTCTCCCAGCCACTTCAACTGGAGCAGCAGGTTCTCAGCACTTCTGTGAATCAGGAGCTTTGTTCTTTGGCTGCAGCCACGGCGAGCGGACAGTTCAATACAATTCACTCACACCCCTGAAATAGTTTTAGTGAAATCTATTTATTACTCATTGTCATTTGCAGATCAAGATGTTTGAAGGTGTTACTGTTTGGTCAGAGGATCTCTGTGCCATTCTCTCTTTGTGAGGGGGCAGGAGGAAAAGTAAGGAGACACAGAGGAATCCTTTAGGGTTTTGGCCAGCTGAGGTCTGGCATGTTCCAATGTCTGTTGGTTTAAACTGCCAGCTCAGTAGCACAAACTATTCACAGCCTTGCTTACCTGTGCAAACCACTGTGTTCACAGCAGGTGCAGGGTCTCCACATCACACTGAATGTCCAACAAAACCAGTCAGGTGCAGGTAATTTCCAAAGGAACATTTTTAACTACGGCCAAAGACATGCAGCCATGTTGGCTGGGAGGTTTCATTTCCATTCCCAAATTCTGTGGTCATGTCCTTTTCTTCTCTCTCACAACAGTTTAGGCCTTTGCTCTGCCTCTTTCCTTACATATAAATCTTAGTCCACTGTATCCCAATCTCCAGCTCCTCCAAATAAAGCTCTTTGCTCCCTCCTGGTAAGACACATCATAACCAGACAGAAGATTTTGTGGGCTCTTCATGCTCTTCCTGTCTGTTGCAGTGGAAGCACTTCATCTCTGCTTCACTGGTTTGAAAACTTCCAATCTGGAAGAACTTTATTTAAATCTTCTCTTGACCCTCCACTTGATATTGGCTGACTCCACACCACCATTCAGATGACAATCAAAACTCCTCTTTACAGATGAACACTTACCAGATCCTTTAGGTCTTGGGTTGCTCAATTCTTTCCTGTCTTCCCTTCAAACAGCACAGTGCTGTGCCTTTTAGGGCTTGTAGACATCCTGGCTTCCTTGCTCTGCTCACCCTTTTCCAGATGAAGAGGGAACACTGAAGATCCAAAAGCCCTGCAGGCACTGACAGATTCCCGGGAGCGAGGAGCCAGGGTGGCCTCACCAACTGGTGTGTCCGGGCTCTCAGAACTACAAAGAATGAGTCACAAGAGCTGAATCCCAGTTCTGCCTCTGCCCATGATTCTCTGCATCATCATATTCCCTCTCAGCTTCCTCAGCTGAAAAACAGGAGTCATAATATTTCCTTACCTACACAAGCTGTTAGGAGGATTATTGCATTGTTGTGAATTCCACAGATGAAAGGTACTACAGAAGAACAAACTGCAATTATTGTTTCAAACCTCTGCCCTAATCCTGTCATCCTTAACTTTCTGAATAACACTTACTCAATCGAGGAAATCCTGCCACTACACTGAAGATGATCATTGGAAAAGATGACTCTCTGTGGTAATAAGAACATTTATCCCCTTGTGTTCAACACCCTTCTGCCTGACACTGGAGTGATCTGAGTCATATAATCTTCCCTTGCAGTGAGGAACTGTGATTTTGATGGTGGAACAGGCACAGGTGAAAATCAGAAGCTTGCAGGAAGTACTTACTGCAAAGATCAGAAAAATTGGTGTTCCCAGCAGTCCCTGATTCCTGCTAAATTCTGTTGTGTGCAGTCAAACAAGGCACTGAGTGTGGCCCATCCTCCCTCATCTGTCCCACAAAGTATCTCCTTTTCTGCTGCCATCACCTCTTGGTTTCAAAACACTCAACGCTCCACGAGCAGAGAGGCTAAAAGTGCCAGTGTTTAACAGCCCTGAAAACCACTCTGGTTTTGCACAAATAACATTCTTCTCGTTGAAGCCTGTGCACAAAGCTTCTGAGAAAGATGTAGGTACCACTGGGCATTACAGGTTAAAAGTACTGCAACAGCCAGGAATAAATGCATGGCAGGTGTTCATTAACAAGGTACTAATTGGGTAACTGGAGGTGCAGCATAAAAGACCACAGAGGCCAATTGAGAAGCTTTGGGTGAATCTAGGATGCTCCTCTGAGCTTGGGGAGCAGGAGGAAATAAAGAGCTGCTGCTGTAGGTTTGTGTTTTATAGAAAAGCTGCTGTTAAGGTGTCTCAGAAGAGGCAGCCTGTTACATCTTGTGCACGAAACTGTGTGACAAAATCAGTTCAGAATTTAATTTAAAGATTACAATTCTCTTTTCCTCGGTTGAAGTGCTTTTACTTTGGCTTTGGTAGCTTGAGCTTAAATTGTTCTGATTTGATTTCACTGTACCTCCTCAGGGGCTTATTCAAACTGAGTCAGCCTGTGCCTGTTTGGCTAAACCATTATCTAAACTCACTGCCTTGCATAAAAAAGGCTTTAGGGATCCCAAAATATGTTTGCTTTCCTAATCCCTTGGAGGATGCAGTGGGGTTCTTCAAGCACAGATCTGCAGACCTACAGGTAGGTGTGTGAGTGACTGCTGTGTTCCAGGTTGAAAGCTGATAGTGGGGAAATCTCTGGGGACAGTTTCCCACGTGAATTGTTTTGCCTGCTCAGCCTGCTGCATAATGAACACGACAATTTGGGATGAAACTCTCTTACACCCACCCTGGGTGAGATAAGGCAGGATAAGGTGTAATTGGAGACTCCTCCTGGGTTGCAGTTTTGATGCACCCTTCATCGTTGTGCTCCTGGATTTGCAGTGAGGCTCAAACTCCAATATTGAACTTGTGCACGTTCACTGTGAGGTGAGTGCCCTGCTAACTTGGATAGTTTTTTGCTCTCACAGAATTTCTGCTCTCTGGCTTCTCTTGTCTCTGCCTTTCTGCCTGCAGTCCCCCATTTTTCTCTGTGTCTGTTGCTGGGGTTGCTGAACACTTTGCATTAGGAGACCCCGTTCAGTTCCTTGTGGCTCTGCCAAGTCTTACATTACAGCCAACACTTCTTTTGTTGCAGGAGATTGTCTTAAACTAAAATATACTTTTACAACCCAAGCTTTCAGATTATGATTTAGCTGAAAAGGAGTCTTTAGAGTGCATGGAGTTCATTTTTCCAAGTGTTCATAATGAATACTCAGCCCATTTCTCCCTGCCCCCTCCCTTGGAAAGCTTCAGCTGCCAACTTTTCCCAACCCCCATGCCTAGAGCTGCAGCAGTTTTCATTTAGGGGCTCTTTGGTCATGCTCATGATTTGGTGTCTGTGTATGTTATGGAATTCAGGAATTCCTGCTTTGGTTTTTCGTGTGGGTCAGGTACATCCTGGAACAGGACAGTGCAGTCAAAATAACTGCCCTGGTTCCCTTCAGCTCTCAAATGCTGATTTCATACACTTGTGATCTTTTAGATTGCCAAGCAGAACGATGGTAAACAGTGCTCCAAATCCAGTCCTTCCCCCTTTTCCTACTCCCAGCTACTTCAGGACACTCGTGGGCAGGGCAGAGTTTAGGTGGTGTTTCAAAAGGATTTCCTCTCTGTCTGGCAATCAGATTTGTGAACACCACAGTGAAGTGTGGTGATTCTCCTTAAAAATTCCTAGAATTTACTTTTTTCTTACTGCTTGCATGCAGAGCCCATGTGCTCATGGAGGGTGGGGGGTTGATTTTGGGGTACCTGATGGTCAGGTCAGAAGGTCAGCTGGCAGGAGGGAAGCCCAAATCTCACACACTGACCTACTGTGGAGTTTGGGTGTTGATACTGATACAACAACTGCTGCATTAATAAATGTATCCAAGAGTGGTAGAGTTGTGAGCAAGTTTCTGGTTCCTGAATTTGCACGAGCCTTGAAGCTGAGTGCCAAAAAACCCTTTTTGGGGGGAGTTTGGCTAAGGCATGTGCACAATTTTGGTTCCATCCTGAGGCAGCTGCAAGGCATGGCTAAATGGAATTCTCTTAACCCTGTACAATCTTTCTGATTATATCATACCTCTGGAGAAATTTCAGTCCCATCGGTCGTGTTTTTCTAAAGCTAATCTTCTGGAAATAAGGTCTTTCACTAAAACTGCCTTCACCTTATGGTTACAATTAGCTGACTTATTAATTGGCATCAGCATGTGGCTGTCTGAACCAGCAGCGTGGCAGCCTCTGCTGGCACACGTGTCCACAGAGAAATCCCCTCACTCTGCCTTGTTCCATATTGGCACTCCAAAGTTCCCCTCATTTATTTTCCAATAGTTCTATTATATTTTTTTTCTGCAGCAATTCAATCATATTTTGGCATATAACTTTTTTTTGTTGTTTTTACTTCTGTTTGCAGTTGTGGATTTGCTTTAGGACATGGGCTGTGTGGGTCTGTTACTTAGAAGTATTTTTAACAGCGCTGCTGTTTGTTGATGCTTTTACGGTGGCGTGCTGGTAAAATTCACATTGTTATTGTATACATTAGATTAATTTCTGTTGTTTGCAGCACTTGACAACGTTATGAAATACACCAACCAGTGCGAACTACATCGGGCTGTGGGTTTTCTTGATGGCTTTTTTTTTTTTTTTTTTTTTTGGCCGCTCACTACTCCAGCGTGTATCGGCGGCGGGCTATTTTTATTGCAGCTCCTATTAGTTGTTGCGTAATAAATGCGAGAGCGCGTTACCCAATGCAAAAAAAAAAAAAAAAAAAAAAAAAAAAAAAAAAAAAAAAAACAAAAAAAAAAACTCCAAAAAAAAACAACCAAAAAAAAATGTAAAAAAACCACATAAAAAAAAAAAACAAAACAAAACCTAATATAAAAACAAACTAAAAAAAAAAAAAAAAAAAAAAAGAAACACACCACACAAAAAAAAGGGGGCGAGAGCAGTAGTGATTTCCAGCTCGGCCTCCCGCAGCACGCGTGGATCCCACGCGCTTTTCCAGCCGCACTTTTCAGGCTCTGCTCGTACCTCGGGAGGCGCGACGCGGGCGGCCGGGGGAAGCCGGGATTTTCCCCGGCCATGTCTGCCCGGGGGGACACCCGCTCGCCGCCAGCTCTGCGCGGCTCCGTGTGGCGGCTGTCCCCCGCCGAGCCCCGCCAGGCTCTTCCCCCTCCGGGGACACCGCCATGGGCGGCCCTGCCGCCCGCTGACCGGGGCATCACCCCTGCCGTTCCCGTCCCCTGCCCGCCGCTCCGGGGAGGGCGCGGGGGACACCCGCAGCCTTCTGGGATTTGTAGTGCGAGCTGCGGCCGCCGCCTCTCGGCCTGCCCGGCTCGGGACTACGATACCCACATGGCCTTGCGCCCCGGCGCATGAGCGCTCGGGCGCTGTAGCGCATCTATTATACTGCCTTGCCGAGGATAAAAAGAAGAGCAACTGGAGGGACTGTAAGGCAAACGTTGCTGGAGCTGCCGGGGCAAAGTAATCTATTTAATCTTTCCCTTTATTTGTTAGATGCTTGGGTGTGCATTGCTAGCACTGGGCCATGGTTTCTGGAGGGAGGGGGGCCGGGGAAGAAGGGGGAGGAAAGCAAAACCCACTTGGGAAAGGCCAATGCTGATTTTTTTTTTTTTTTTTAAATTTTTTTTTCCCCCCTCCTCTCTTCTTCCGCTCCTTCTTGTTGCGAGAGCCCCGCGTCGCTCCCCGCGGCCCCGCAGCCTTTGTGCGCCGCCACAATTGTAACAAAGCGCGGCGGGGCTGGCTGCAGCCTGGCCATTGATTTCCTCCCGGCCCCGCCGCTCCTGCCCACCCTTTTCTTCTTCTTCTTCTTCTGCCGCTTCTTCTCCATCTTCTGCTCCCCCTCCCCTTCTCGCCGAGCGCTCGAAGCCGCCCCGGCCGAGCGCAGCCGCGGCCCCGCCGAGCCCCAACGCAGGACGGGCTTGCTTGCTTTCTCTCTCTCTCTTTTTTTTTTTTTTTTTTTTTTTTGGGTTTTTCTTCTTCTTCCCCCTCTCTCGCTCGCTTTCCCTCGCTCGCTCTCTCTGCCCGCCATCTTTTGAAGGGGAAAATTAGGGGCGAGGAAAAGGAGGGCTGCAGGCGCTCTTGAAAACAAGGAAAAAAGAAAGAGGAAAAAAAAAAAAAAAAAAGGGGAGGGAAGAGAGAGGGGAAAAAAAAAAAAAAGAAAAAAAAATTTAAAAATAGCGCGGAGGAATGGAGCTGGGGGGAGACTGGGCAGGCTCCAGCCCCCGGTGCTGGCGCTGGAGCAGAGCGGGGTGCGGAGCGCAGCCCGGCAGCGGCCCCAGCCCTGTGCCAGCCTGCTCCGGCCATTTCCCCGGCCATTTCCCCGGCCCCGCCGCTGGCTTGCGAGCTGGAAAAAGGTCTGAGCAGGCAGCCCATGATGGGCTGGAAAGTGCGCCTTTCGCGTGTTGTCCGTGTCCGCATGCATTTATTTGTGTGTGTGTGTGTGTGTGTGTCTGTACGCAGCTGCTCCGCTCGTGTAAATATCCGGTGTTTACCAAACTTTTACAAATAAATGGAAACCCGAGGGCTCGCTGCCTAAGCTTGATAATGCTTTCTAGGTGTAAAAAGAAACGCAGATCGCAGATTTATATATAGAAGTGTCACGCTATAAATAATGCTACCGATAATAAAATGTAAAACTTCAAAACTCGGCCGTCCTTCTCCTGCGTTTATACTTCTTGTTTGGGTTTGGCACCTCCCTGGGCGCTGGGGATAGAGCATTATTTGTAGCCTGCTTGGTTTCACTTTCAAACAAAGCTGTAGTGTTCAGGTTCGCGGGGTCTGTGTGCGTCTTGACGTGGTTGGGTCTCACAGGGTGTTAATTCAGAACGTGTTTTCCTCCACAATTGACTTTTGACAACGCGGAGAATGCGTTCTGTCAGGTCCGGGATAAATGTTCTGTGACAGTTCCCAGAGTGTGGATGTTCCTTTCTGTTGATTTCTTCAGGGGCCAAAAGTTACTGAAATAAACTTGTTTGGATGAGCAAATGTGATGGCTTCACTAATATTTCAAACTTTTATATGTAGGTTTTGGGGGGGTGTTTTTGGTTGTTTGGTTTTTTTTCTGTTTTTGGTTGTTTTTGTTTTTTTTTTTTTTAATATCTTACGTTTCCTGACACTGGTAAATAATAGCAGGTTAGGAGCTGACATAATTAACAAAGCACACCTGCTGTTCCTTGCTGGGAATAGAGAAGCACGTCTTTAATATGCTCGTTAATATTTTTAACGTGTACGGTGTGAGTGTGCTGGGGGGAGGTGTGTCTGCATAAAACTGGAAGTTTTGTTTTAAAGCTGCAACTGTTGTCTTTAATTCACACAGTGCTAAGCCAAGGTATTAGAGGGGACTTGGTGACTGCCATATGTGCTGCAGGATCTGGGTGACAAGTGCAGAATAAATATGCATCGATCAAAACAAACAAGAAGTCCCCAAAGCAGTTTGGTTGCTTTACAAGCAGAAAAAGCCATGATCTGTATTGCTTACAACTCCCTAAGTGCTTGAGTGTTCTGTGAATGCAGGTCCTGCCTCCTGATCTGCAGATCACAGCACTGCCAGACTGCTGGCTGTCTCATTTTTTTAGCACTGAAGTTTGGGGAGTTTTTAATAATACCCTGGGAGGCTCCTGCTGAAACAGAGTAACTCCAGACCTCAAAGCCTTCTCTTTTTTTGGGAAGAAGAAATGCTAAGATTGTGTATTTCTTTCTCTTTATTCTGCCCTGGATAAAAATACTCCCTCCTGCTTATTTAGTGTTTTGAGACAATGTTTAATAAAAGGGTTGGGCAGGGGGTAACAGTCTTATACAATGTTCAGCATAAGCTTGATTGCAATATTGTCTCTTCAGTGCTGAGACAGTAGCTATTGCAGTGAAAAGCTTTTTAGTTGTAGTGACCTGTGCATGCAGAGTTTAAATTAAGAAAGAATGCACGTGCGATGTGAAGTGTCTGAGGTTTGTTTTCAAAGCTGACTCTGGAGTGTTAGTTCTGTTCTCTTCAAATAAAAAGTAGGCTTCTGGAAAATAAAACTGCTGTCATTTAAGCACCCAAGTGCTTACAAAAACTTTAGTTCTTGTCATTTAAAAAGTATTTAGAGGAAAAGCGTGTTGAAGTGTGAGTTCCAGCTCAGTAAGCGTGCTGGGCAGCCTTGCCCTTGCACTGTCTGTCTTTAAAGAAGGCTGATTTTGTTATTAGTCAGTGGCTGCAAATGCAAGTGTTTCTGTGGGCTGCTCGTGTCTTTGCACTGCTGTGTACAATGCCTTAAATCACAGTTCTTAATAATCTTGAAACATGCCTCTTTGCTGAGTTAAGAACTGTGTGTTTAAAGCTCATCTGTTAGGATGGAGCGAGTCTAATGGGGGTTTTTGGTATCCTCAAACCTCACTTGCAGGCCAGGGGTCCAGCCTGGGTCTCTCCCTGGAAGGCTGAAGGCAGTGCACACTCTGGGCTGGGGCTTCCCAGAGTTTTCCCAGGCACATCTTTTACTCGGTGCATGTTCTGAATGATGCTGTTTAATATTTACCATTTCCCTTGGAGGGGAGGCACTTGTGCAGTGGGGTGTGGGTTTCCAGCCAAGCCCTGCTGCACTCCTAGAATCTCACTCCTCCTCCCGGGAGTAATCTGGGAGCCTGATCGCTCTTGTTGACAGCACAAACAACTCGGGAGTCAAATCCCTCTCCTCTGCGGCAGCTGAGTGATGTACTGGGGTCTCATATTTCAAAGGCTTAATTACTTTTACAAAATATATTACTCTGACTACTTTGGTAAGCTATCAGGTGCTTTCAGCACAGGCAGAAGTACACTTTGCTAAATAAATGAACAAAGAGCGTTTTGCATCTCAGTGTTGTTGATTGTTTCTCTTTAATCCTGGTTGCTCCTTCTTTGCTAATTTGCAAAATTCATTAATCCTCAGTGGGTTTCCTAATCATTACCATGAGCCATATGTTTTGTTTTGTTGTACGTGGTGTTGGGTTTTCTTGGGTTTTGTTTTGTTTTATTTCAATTTGCCACGTTATTCTTTAGTAATAGCCCAGAACCCTGTTGTAAGCAGTGGAGTTCTGGGAGTTGGGAAGGAGCCATTGTGTGCTGTGCTGCTCAGTGAGCTGTCAGGACATTTTGGAAGGATCTGTGCATCTCCAGCTTTTCATTCCATGGGATCTTACTGCGACATTGTCAATCCTTAGTGTTTGTTGGCGGTGAAACACTTCCCATGGCACACAAACTCTTTAACCCACTTGTTGCTAAAGCCAGTGGTGGAAGGATGTAAATTCTTCTGGAGAGCAGTGCAGAAATTCTCTGGAATGTGCTGTTTTTTCTAGTAATTCTTTTCCCTTCTTCTTGATAAGATAGTGACTGAAGAAACTACTCACCTCTATTTTGGGTTCCTTATGCACTTTTCCAGGCCTTGGTCTCTTTTCAGCAGATGTTGTCATATTTGGAAGTGTTTGAGCAGCGTGGATAACCTGGTCAGAAGAGTTTTTTTCTTCTTTCCTGGGAGCAGGGCTTTCTCCTCTCCACCAGCATTGCAACAGGAGTAGCAATGACAATTTGAGGTGAAATTTCTGTGCTCGAGGGACCGATCTGGAACAAATTTCCCTGTCTGCACTGTCAAACATTTACTGTCAAACTTGGAGATTTAGACTCGGATGTGATTGGCAGCAGTCGGCTTTGGGAATGATCCTGTTTGCTCCTGCCTCTCCTTTAAAAAGAGAGAAGCAGGGACAGGAAAGGATTGCTGTTCTACTCTTGAAGTTTACACTTGGAGAGCTTTCCTGACACAGCTGCCCTGGCTGAGATGTTCTTCATTGTGACTGACTCTCCTGTTGTAACCAAACCCTACTTGTATTGAACAAAGCGCACATTTCTCCCTCTGGTGCTTTGTCTGTTTAACTGCTCAGCTCATCCTCGTGTAACATCACAGAGGGTGCCTGGGTGGGGATCTCCCTTTCTCAAAACCCATCGATATGACCATGCTGAGATAAATCTGTTTTCTAAAACTGCCCTGGTCCATTGGTTTAGCTCTAAGCAAGAGCAGAGTGTGCAGTCCAGAGCTTTTTGCTGGGAAGGGCTGGAGGATGTAGCAGCCTTTTTGCTTACCAGGGCTGGTTTAGGAACTGTGTTTTGCTGTGAGCTGTAGTGAAAGTGATAAACTGAGCACATGTGTGTAAGAACTGTGTCTGAGCTTAGTGGAGAATGCTGTTCCTTCCTGGAAAGCATTACTTTTTGCTGTTCCTTCCTGCTTTTTGCAGCTTTTCTGTTGCTGCAACAGTCCTGCTCAGTCTGTGAAATAATGCTGAAGTGCAGCTCTTCAATGAAGAGAGAGGGAATGTTGCTCCGAGTTTCCCCTGGAGTAAGCGCTTGCCTGAGTGGGAGTATTATGGCTCAGCTAGTGTGCTGAAAGTGTATTTCTTTCCTGGGCAGGAACAAGCCACATGGGAATCAGTTGGGATACTTGTGTCCACACCGTCATGGTCATGTTTCCTTGGACTTGAGCTTCATCCATATGCAGGAGCTCTGAGCAGCTTAGGGCTTGTGTGCTGTAAGCCGTGGGTGATCTCAGCAGGAGCTGTGCTGGGCAGGCTGTGCTGCTCCTGGCAGGAGCCTGTCCTCCTGTCCATCTGCCCCCAGCACTGATCCCTGGGGATCTGAGGCAGCAGGGAGCATCTTTCCCCCCTCCTCCTGAATCAGCAGCCTCTGCTCCTTGCATAGAGAAGGGAAATACACTTTAAGATCCAAGTTTTTCCCTTTCTCGCAGACCGGTTGGGGATTTAATCCAAATGCACAAACTCAGAAACTGCTTTGATGCTCTCTAAGGGAGCGACAGCAGCTTTACTACCAGGGTTTGTTCACACCTCAGCTGACCTGGAACTTCCTTGCATAGCTGAGCAAGTTTATGGATCTACCCAACCTTAGCAAAATCACTTTTCATCGGAAGTCGTAGACCCCGTAGAGCCTTTTGTCCTTGTGTGGCTGTGTTTGCTTTAAGTTAACACACGGAGTTATTCCAGGACAATGTGCTTGTTCAAACACAGGGCACTTCAATTGCTGTGGAAACAGATAAAGCCAAGCTGGTGGGAGTGTGCACAGGGGATGAGTGGTGGTCTTAAATGGGAGGGTGACTGGTGGAACAAGTGGTTGCCTTGCCTGCAGAGCTGCAATAATTCCCTCGGTGTGTGGGGGCTCTCACCCTGCCCCGTTACCAGGTCTAACATTACTGTGGGTCAGCTAACAAGCAGTATATTTATGTCATGGTAATTCAGTCCCTTTCATTTCATCCTTCATCCCCTTAAACTGACTTGATTGTCGTGTATTGATTTTCAGTGGACTTTGCATGGGAAAGATGCAGTGTTGTAGTTGTAAACCCAGAGCGTGATTTAAACCACTGGCAGCTCATCCATTTTTACTACACTTGTAATCCTTTTTGTCCTGAAAGGAATCTGTTCTTTTTCAAAATAGTAGCTTTAATCATTTAAATTCATACAAACAAATTAAAAAGTTAAGTAGGAGAAAGTGTTGGAGTACATGAAGTGTGCAAAGGAGGTTGTTGATGAAGATATTTTCTCTAATGAATCACTCTGGTTCTGCTCTGTACAATGAAATGCTTCAAACAAGTTAACAGATGGATCTGGGTCTGTTTATTAGAAGTCTGTCGATGTTTGCATGGAGCTGCCCCTAAGGAGAACATCTGTAGCACTTGTAAATCATATTAATAATGCTGATAAATGGCCTTACAGAACTGGTGGTGTAAGGGAGAATTGCAGTGTAGGTTCTGAGCCTCACAGAGCAGGAAACAACCCTTTAAATAGGTAATACAGAGGAATTAAGTGCTATTTGCAAGGGCTCTATATTTTATGCTTTGCTCAGAGTACTTTCTGTGCTTGGTTTTATAAAGAGGAGGTGATCTCCCTGTTTCTGTAGCCTCTTAAACTCATCTGGCAGTGGGATTTGACTGTATCTAACCCCTTCCCCTTCCTAACAGGTGTCACTAAGGACCTTTTGGGTGTTGTGGTTTATCTTTTAGAAACATTTTTAAAGAGTGCTGCAGTGTGGGCAAAAGGATAAAGCAGATGGCAGTTCTAGCTTTGCACTTTCTTCCAATGACAAGGAGTGTTGTACTCAGTCAAGAAGCTGTTTCCAGAAACTCCACTGATGGTATTTGAACACCCTGTAAATATAAGTTCCTTTGTGCTCTTGCTCCTTTTTCTCCCCCTTTCTTTAAAATTTGGGGCAACCATAACACTGAGGAGGAGTTAATCTATAAATGAATGGGAAAAGGCTGATGACTTCAATTGCAGATGGCAGTGGAAATACAGATATCCCCATTTTCCAAGTGGGGGATAACCAGCCTGCAGCTGGGGTGTCACAACTGTCAGCAGGCTGGCTTGTAGTGGGAGTTTTTGTAATTCTGTGCAGGTACAGCAGATGCTCAGAGATGCTCTGCCCAGCAGGGAAGCAGTTGAGCTCTTGTGGCTTTTTCTTTTTCTTTTTTTTTTTTTTTAGACTTTTCTTCAAAAAGTCTGTCCAATAATCTCTCTTTTTGGAAATCAAAGTGCAGAAAAAGAAACAATCATGACAAACCCTGTTGTGAAAAGGCTCTGTCATTTATTCACTGTATGCTGAATCAAACTGAATGAGTTTGAGACTCTTCCTTGTGCTGTAAAAGTACACAGAGCACCGTGTGCTGATTGAAAAGAGGAAGGGCTGACTCTTTCAGGACTCAGATGTTTAACTGTGCAGATCACATCTTTTCAAAAGCAGAGAAGGAGGGTGTAGATGTACAATAATCCCATTAGGAGTTCTGGACCCTGTGTGGGTGTTGCCATGTTCTGCTTTACTGGGTGTACCTAAATGCACGCATCAGCTGAAACTTGGGACAGGGCCAGAGTGTGTGTGTGGGGTTTTTTTGTTCTTCTTTCAGTTAGTTCAGTTGTCTTATAATAATTTAACTGAAATACAGTACATTGACCTGAAATTGGCAAAACTGTTTGCTGGAGTCACAGGATGGATGGTCAGGAGTGTCACTGTTGGAGAAGGGAGGCTGGAAAGGAATGGGGAAATGTGGGAAATCAGGAGGCAGAGCTTTGAAGGAGATGAGTTATGATGCTTTAGCCTGTAGTTCAGAAAAACAGTCTGGGTGTAACCGGCATTTAACAGCAGCCCGTGGTCAATCACATTTTCAAACTGCATGAAACAGAGAGCTTGCACTCCTGTCTCCTCATTCTATTCATCCTTCCTTTCTCTTCCTGATTTTCTCTCTGTTTTGCTTTCTCCCAGAGAGGGTGTAGGTTAGCTGTCTGTTTCCCTTTGCAGTTTATCTGCTCGGTAGTATTCATCTCTGTTTCTATCCACCAATTTTGTTTCCTGAAGGAATACAAGCAGAAGCAGCTCCAGGCTGACTTCTGCTAAAGCCATCAAGTATCAGGTTAAGACTATTCAGCATTATCATTCAGTTCTGAAATGATTAACAGCTTCAGCCTGCTGCTTGTCACTGGGGTGGTGTGTCCAGGATGGACCTGTTGCTCCTGCACTTTTAGCTGAGTAGTTTCTTCTTAACAGCTCTCAGCAAGGGAGATTTTTGTCATTTGCTCTGTTTTCTGATGGAATTCAGAGATTCCCTGCCACTGAAATCTGTTACAAGCAAGTTCAGGCTGAAGGAACATCAGCTTGTCACACAGTTTGTCTCCCACTTTCAGAGCAGTTGGTGATGCTGATGGAAAGGTTGCTTAGAAAGGCTGACTGTGGTTCAAACCCAGGCAAGGAAATGGATTTGTAGTTCTGATTGTTCTTGAAATACGGATTTGAATGCAAAACCAGAGGTGAGTAGAAGTGGAAGAGTAGATTCTGTCCCTCTGTGAAGCTTAAGGTGATAGTAATTCCAGAAACAGAGAGGTGGAATAACAAAGAAGGCATCCAGCAGACAGCATTTGTGCCAGTTCTGAATTTGCAGAATTGGCCAGCCTGCAGCAGTTGTGACTGACTGTGGAGTCTGTTGCTGTGCCCATCAGCAAGCCTTGAATTTGGGGTCATCAAAATCTTTCCACTCCTTGGCCAGCATTCACGTAAACACGGAGATATCTCTTCTTGATTAGATTGTAGTTTCTTTTTGTGCTGTTTTAGGAAATGTGATGGCAGAGAACAGGATCTCCGTGCTCCTGCACCCCTCGTGCAGTGGGATTTCTCCTGCAGGGATCCCATTCTGCTGCAGGGAGAGGATGCTTCTCCAAAGCACTGATTCCCTCAGCCCTCCCAGCTATTGTAACTGAGACAGTGGCAGCACCCACACGTCTGATCAGTCTGACAAGATTCTCCAGCCCCAGATATGCAGCACTGAACCTCCCTTGTCATTTTACCTCTCTCTAACAGACAGCTGGAAAAGGAATTGACTCAGGTAGAGAAACCACAAAGTGTGCAGAGCTTGAGTTTGTTCCTGTCTGTGCTTAAATCTTCCTTAGAAAGAGGTTTATCTTGATTGACCAATTAGTTGTATCTTGCAGGTGATAAGTCTGCAAAACCCTCTGTGGTGAGGTGCTGAGCCGCAGAGACCTTGCAGCTTAGCGAGAGGGGAAGGCTGCTGAGCACTTTGCAGGATCAGGCTTGAATTGGTTCCTGAATCCCAGAGGACTGGGCTGCTGTTGTGGTTTGCACTGTACTTCCAGTGTGCCTTCAGCCCACGTCCCTGCCTCCCTGAGCTCTCCTGCCCCCCATCCTGCTCCTGAAATGCCATGTGCCAGCATCTTCTCAACGCTTCCTTTTTGCCTGATGTCCCAGGCTGCAGAGCTGCTGCTGCACGGGAGTTTTGGGGAGGCTGCAGCCACCCCTGCAAGTGCTAGGAGTTGCCAAAAAAAAGTAAACTGGATATGAGAGAAAATCTGCTCTAAGCAGGATCTTCTCCCTGTAAATTTTGGCTGTTTTCTCCCTGGCTCTGCCCCCTGTTAGGTGTTGTGGGTTCAGCCCTGTGGGTCACACAAGGTGATTCCATTGCATCTCCACCTTTCCCCTCTGGGGAAAAATGGCACGAGCAGAGTCTGCCCAGACATGTGGTTATCCCAAACACTTCACTTGCTATGCCAAATCTCTCTTATGTAAAAGCCCAGCAGTTTTTTTCTTTTTCCATTGCCACGAAGGTGTAATTTGTGTATCTTGTGAGTGGTACAACAACCAGCATTTTCCTGTTAAGCACCTACCCATTCCCATCCTGTTGATTTGGTGTGCGAGCCACCAGCTTCTCCAAGTACTCTGGTACCTGTTCATAGATTTTATTTATTACAGCTAAGCATTTGTTAACTTTTTCATGATAGGCCACCCAGTTAATTTGCTGAAGTGCCTCCTGGCTGACTTTTTGCAAATGCAGTTCAGCTTATCTGAGTGCAGACCTTACTGCAGTCAGGTCTCAAAGCTGGCTGAGCTCCTTCAGTCAGAGTAAGCTCTATAACCACTCACTTTTCCTTCCTCCTGTAGCCTTTTTAACAAAACACTTTAACTCAGGAGCTTGCACAAAACCAACATAGTCTGAGGTGAAATTTGCCTCAGTATTTTCAGGGGACCACAAAAAAGCAGGGCAGGAGGAAATGTCCAGAGGTCATTCTGTCCTCCCCAATGCAAAGAAAGGTCAACCATGCCTAATTCGTTACTGACATTGGTCTCTTAAAACTGTTCTCAAAATCAAATTCAGAGCTATGAAAACGGACTTGGTTTAGTATTAAACCTCACTCCTTGCACTTGAAACTGCAGCCTTTAAAAATCAGTTGAGCCCCATCTGATTTGTGTGTGACAGGCAGCTAAATTCCTGCTCAGACTCGATCAGAAGGGGCTTCCTGTGGTGGTAGTGACTTGGGGGAGAGAAATACTCTGGCCTCAAAATATCAGAAAGTCTCACTTGATTTGAGGCGCCTAACAGTGTTTCTAAGTCTCCAATGCTTTTATTAAAGTGACTTTTGGGTACCTCTGGGTTTGAAGGCATCTTGTCAGAGGTCTTAGAGCAGTGTGATTTGTGGGGAGCACTGAGTAAGCATCAAAACTGAAGACCCTGGAAATTACCAGTTATTCCTGGCTGATTCCTACCTACTGATTAGGAACCCACAGGCTCCTTACTGAGGAAACACCTGCTCTTATAATAGCCGAGGAGAGACCAAGGGTGGGAAAGCCATCTGCATAATCTGATGAGCATTAAACCAACCAAGTCAAAAGCCAAGGAACTGACTTAATCTGCTGTGATCTTTTCCCCTCCCTCATGCAGAGGTGAGCTCAGGACACAGTTGCATCTCCCAGTCTCAGGATGTTATTAGGGCGGTGCTCAAAATAATATGCATGAAAAGCAAATCTGTGATGTGTGGAATTAATGATTTGGGAGACAGCAAGGATAGCTGAATGGGCTTTCAGAGTGCTGCAGTGTGCCATAGGGACACTACAAACCAAATTCCCAGCTCCTGCAATGAAGCCAAGTGTAAATCCCAGTGTCTTGAGGGGGTGGCATGTTGTGTGTAGAGTGTCTGTCTGCCAGGGCAGGGTTGGCTGATAAAGCAACTCGTCTGTCCTCAAGTCTTGCTCTCAAATTGCACATCCCTTGAGTCTGAAGACACCATCCCTGCTGACATTTTAGTAGGTACTGAAAGCTGCCTGAAGTTCAGTTCCTGTGTGGGACCAGAAAGGGAAGGAAAAGAAGGCATCCACAAGTTTTGTTCCCTTCTGAGGAGACTGGAGGAGTGCTGGTGTAGCCCTTACTTTCTACAGCCATAGAATGAAATGGGTACAACCCTCATTAATAACCTTACCTGACTTTGTGTTGAGGTTTAGTAGTGCTAAACCTCTCCTGCAGACAAAATCTGGGCAAGGTGACCAAGGCTGGGCTGCAGTAGCACATGGTGGCAAATGTGACCAAACTTCCAACTGTTGGGAGAAAAGAGACTGAGAATCTGCTTTGGAGGCTGCAAGAAGCCAATGTGGGAAAGAATGCTTGGAGCAGCAGCTTGGAGGACACTGCTCTGACTGCTCTGCTCACAAATTTTGGGTCTGAGTGCTGACTGGGGGACTCTGAAAAGTCACAGAGTGTAAAGTGTGAGTTGTGAGCAGCAGCCCTTTGAGGAGGGAGCAGGGTCTTTGTGTGTGCAGAGTGTGAAGTGCCAAGGGACCTTGGTCTCTGCCCAGCCTCTCTGTGCTACTGTAATGTAAATAAAACCCTGCAGATAACAACGAGGTCAAGGAACATCTCTCAAACTTGATCATTTTCCCTGATGGGAAGATTTATGTGGCTGCTTCTGGCCAGGCTGGAATCGTGCCAGATTTCGATCAGTGTCCAAGTAACCACGCAGAAATACTATACCAAGGGAGGGGAAAACCAAGGAGTTGTTGGACTGCCAGGCTGCCCTAAAGCTTGCTGTAAGTTTGCAATCCAAACAAACCCCCATCGGGTCCTGCACGGGGGCAAAGCATCCCTTAAATGTTGGGCACTGCCAAAGGAAGTGGCAGAGCTGTTGGCTGGAGCAGCAGGAGTGCTGGCACACTTCATGGGCTTTCAGAACTGCTTTTAAAATAGTCCCCACCACTGCAGACAGGAAAATGTTATCCTGCTAGTGCAGGGAATTATTTACATGTTTTCTCCATGCCAACTGTCTCTCCACTGACTGACCCTGTGCGAGAGACTCAGTGGAAGAAAGGGTTTGGTTTTTTTCTTTTTTAAAGGAAAAAAAATCCATCCAACCTCGCTGGGTTTTTTTGTGCTTGGTTTGCCACACTGAGGTTGCAACTTAGCAAAAAAAAGACTTCAACTCCAGGACTTAAAACCTCCTTTCATTGGGGTTTTGGGTTTTGCTTTTAATTACTGTCTCAGACTGAATAAGAAGGAGAAGCAGTGTTCACTCTTTGTCTGTGACAGTGCTTTAAGGGTGTATTTTAAACTTGCAATATCAAAACTACTTGTGCAGACAGAGAAATCAAGAATAGTTCCTGCTACTTGAACATTATAGGCCTGAGGAATAGGATAAATAGTGATTTTAAAATTAAAATTTAAGGAGTTATCACTGCAGGGCTAAAGGAAGTGTCACCTTAGCCCCTCACTGTGCACATAGTGTCTGGTTTTGGCAGTCTTTGCTCCAGGCTTGTACAGTACCTTGTACAGTGATGTCCTGGGTCACTGTCCCTAGTAATTTAAATATTTATTGATACCAGTGCAGTCTCAGGAGGTGCTGGAGTGTATAGACAAGAGCTGTGTAGTTCAATTTTACCTGTGGTTATGGGACAATTTGTAGAAGCTTGCTTATTTTTTGTCTGTGGGTCCTCTTGGATGATTTGTGTGGTAATTTAAGATGTCAGTTGGTCAGGGCTCTCACTTCCCTCACTTAATAAATGATATTTGACATGGAGGAGATTTCTCAGGCATTAATTTATCTTGATTTCAAAGTCATTGCCTTTTGGACATTTTCAAAGCATTTTTTACCCTCATCTTCCAGATTCCTCAGAGTCCTGCTTTTTACATTCTTAAAAATGATACAATTTTGAGTCTTAAGGAATGGCTGTAGAAGCAAATTCTTAGCTTTAAAAATTACAGAGTAATTCAGTATCAAAGCAGCTTCCCCAGCAAATGGACCAAGGGTT
The DNA here is from genome assembly GCA_018697195.1 of Certhia americana. Taxonomy (NCBI): domain Eukaryota; kingdom Metazoa; phylum Chordata; class Aves; order Passeriformes; family Certhiidae; genus Certhia; species Certhia americana. Next base: position 3,352,500 of record CM031872.1, read on the forward strand.
AAAGGTGCACAGAGTGAGGCACAGGCACATTAAAGCTTTATTTATGGCAGGACAGTACTTCCAGTGCTGCCAGATAGTTCAGGTAGCTATTTCTGTCTCCTGCAGCATCCAGCAGTTCAATGTCAGTGCTGCTGGGAGATTTGGAGCCACTTTTGAGTGTAAAAACCAGTGTGTTGGAGCAGGGAACTCACCAAGTTGGCTGTCATGGTTCTGCCCCTCCTTGTTTTGGTAATGTTCTTAATTAAAATCCTTTCTGAGTTGTGTCACTGATGACTGTTCCATCCTTTTATGTGGACTGCACAAGCCTTGTTTAAGCTTGAGGATCAAAATGGCCCTGTGGAGAGGCAGTGCCTGTCCCAGAGAGTTTTCTCTGCTGGGTGGGGACAGAAAGGAGCTCTCACTATCTCCATGGCACAGATAAGGAGCTGTGGGGTGAAGATACTGAAAGCCTTGGCTAAGGTCAAAGAGGGAGAAAGTCTGAGGAGAAGTAGAGCTATGGATCTGTAGTTTGTTGAATTACAGTTCTGGGATTTAATACAAATTAATTAAAAAATCCTTATCAAATTGGAGTTTGAAAGGTAGGACATCAGGAAATTCAAATGAAAAGAGAATCCTATTTAGCCTCAGGTTATTTAAAGGGAAGACCTAAGTTACACTGCATAGTTTCAAACTCGTGACCCAAATGCTGTCTAGCAGTAGGAATTGCTCTCTGTGGGTGTTTTATTTCCCCTCAATCCTTGCACTGGATTCAGTTTGTTAATCAAGAAGACAGCAAACAAAATGCTTCAGTGGTGGTCACCAGGGGCCTGCAGCCAGCGTTGCATTCTCTGGGATGATGGATGTTGCTCAGAAACCTGAATCCATGCAGGGAGCTCCCCAGAAGGAGACCGAGTGAAACTTCCTAATTATCTTCTTTTTGTTGTTTTTAATTCTTTGTCTATTTACCCCCCTCGATCTGAAGATTGAATTTTGCAATATTTCTGCTGCTGCTTTGACTCGATGGCACACGGGGAGAAAATGCTTCCCCGGTTTCTTCCAAATCTGAAATCCCCAGTTACATTCTAGTTACGAAATTCCTTGTCCAGAGGATGACAGCATCCCTTTTGGCTGCTTCATCACCCTGCCTGTCACCAGCAGCATGGTCAGATGAGAGACCAGTCCTTTTGGAACTAAGCTGGGCTCCTGAGTTACCAAAAAACAGGGAGCAGAAGCCTGATTCTGGAGCTGTGCTTAATTTCATGGCACAAGAGAGTCCCACTGGCATTTTTCTCCATCCTTGGAATACAGTGGGTGTTGTGAACAAATGGTGGCAGCATCAGAACTGGACTTGCCTGTTTCCTGCACAAATAATCACATGTATTAGCACAGGGCTTTGCTTTAGGTTTTTAGCAGTTCCCTCCCTCTCTGCTGCAGATCTGTTTGTTTGTACACAGCTATTTTGGTAAAATTTCCCCAAGTTAGGTATGTGTTTACTTTTTGCCTTCTTCTAATCAGCAGCTCACAGGAGAAGTCGATGTTCTATATTTAGCCCAGATATTCAGTAGAGATGATTAGGGCTGTATTAGAGCAGAGGTTTTTGGTTTTTTTCCTAGAATATCTCCATGTGTTTTCCTTCTTGTGTTGCTCACAGCTTCTGTCACTGCTCATGTTTCTCTGTTCAACCAAGAAGTGTATGTCAGAGTATTTGTATGGCTTTCTAAACATATTTGAAATAATTTGCTTCTAGAAAGTGATTGTGGTCTGTTTACCATGAGAAGAGTAGCTGCAGTCCTGATGTGAGCTGAAATATCTAATGTTTATGGAAGATGACATAGCAAAGCTGTTTACCATATGCTACACAAGGCACAGTGATACTGGGCTATTTTTACCTCTGCAGTTTGCAGAGGGAAAACCAGAATACAATAATGCAATTTATGTATTCTCCTCTATTTCAAATGTGCCTTTGAGAGAGAACATGACAGCTCTGTCTGAGCCAGGTCATGGGATATCAGTATAACACCAGTTATTATTTGAGCCTGCATCTCTAAACTTTGGTACAAAACTGGGGTCTAAACCAGTCAGGTGCATGCAGCAAGAGGCATAATAAGACATTTATAAGATTCAGAGTGCTGATCACTTTAATTCTGGTGACACCTTTCACTCTCAGCAGTTCCCAGCATCTCCCTCTGCCCCTTCTTTTATTTCCCTGGACTGAGGGACTGGCAGCTGTCATGCAGTCTTTATTACAGGATTTCAGACTGCCCATTGCACCAGAGCAGAGCCCTGGGAGCTGACTTGGTGCCAGGCAGCATGGGTCTAGAGACAATGCAGTTCAGTTTACATGGAGCTGGAAGCTATGGATTTAGCAGCTTGCATCAGTGCATTCATGGGAGTCTGCATTACATCCTAACTGTATTCCCTGACTGGATTCTTAGGTTGCCCCGAGTGTTTTCTTGACATGAAGATGCTCTCTGAGCCAGCTAAAGCAAGAACTAGTCCCATGAAGCTTGCTGTGTCTCTGCAGGCTTTGAAATTGGGAATTGCTGTTCCACTGTCTCTTGGGTCTTGAACTGTGCCCATCTCCAAGATAAACCGTGTTCCAGGAACAAAGTCAATGGGGTAAAGAGCCTGAATTTAAATATTCTCCACAGAAGAAATGTCTCAACCTGCCTGCTTCAAAAATCTGTATTTACACCCTGCCATCTCTCCCTCTCTCTAGTTTGCTCTAGGTTGTATGGTTGCACCCTGGAAATGGGATGTCAGTCCCATTCAGGGAGCATAAAGGAAGAAAGAAAATCTCCCCGTTGCTGCTGCAGTGACAGCGAGTGAGAGCCCGAGCAGGAAGATGTCGACAGTCACATCAGCAATCCAGGCTCCTCAGGGCCCTGTGAATCCACCACCTCCAGAGGTGACCAATCCCAACAAACCTGGCCGAAAAACCAACCAGCTGCAATATATGCAAAATGTTGTGGTGAAGACTTTGTGGAAGCATCAGTTTGCTTGGCCTTTCTACCAGCCCGTGGATGCAATTAAACTGAATTTGCCGGTACGTTGTCTGTCATCTTCTCAGCCTAGAAAGTCTGTGTTGGTCAGATCAGTTTTGGGATTGTTTAGAGGGGTTTAGAGGCAGTGCCTGGGATGGTGTTGGGCTCAAGCAGTAGCTTCATGTGCAGCAAGAGATGCTTTGGTGTTGTAATCCAGAACAAGAAAATGACCCCGCCCCGCTCTGCAGCATCCTCAGGCTAATCACAGCCTCTGCAGGTGCTCCAAAACAGCCCAGGGAGAAACTGGGTTAACAGGTGGAAACCTTTGAAAGGCCAAAATGCACTTAAAATAAGAGATTGAAACTTGGAGCACAGTTTTAGCCAGCCCTGATAAATTTCTGGAAGTGCCAGAGGCAGCCTTTTAAAAAGGGAGGCAGAAATGCTGATTCTCAGACTGGAGTTCATGTGTTTTGGAGTCAGGTTTATAATAATGGTAAGACTAAAAAGATGCAAATTAGAAAATAAATGAATATATATTTACATTCACAATTTCCACAAAATTTGGAGAGGTGTTTTTAGGGATGAGGAGAAAGCAGGGGTTGGAGGGAGATGTGAATAAAACTGAATCAGGAGATGTAACATCTTCCCTGTTTTTCCAACAGGATTATCACAAAATAATAAAAAACCCCATGGACATGGGGACGATCAAGAAGCGCCTGGAACACAACTATTACTGGAGTGCCAGTGAATGTATGCAGGATTTCAACACCATGTTTACAAACTGTTACATTTATAACAAGGTAAAAAACCCCAGTAAAGCCTTTAGAAAACACCCACTTGCCCCTGTTACTGTGCAGATTTTGAACAGGGCAGGCTCCAGGCCCTCCTTGCAAGGATTGGAAATGCCACTAATTGCAACCACGTTACTTGAAATGCACAAAGCTGTCTTTGTGCTGCTTCTTTCTTCCCCCAGACTAGTTACAATGGCAAATATGCCTTTTAATTTTAGGTAGATTTCTGTTCTGGGGTTATGCAGCAAGTTTTTACTCCCTTTATTTTCAGTTAGGAGTTTTCTGGGATGAGCTGCACTTAATGCTCTGCAGGTGTTTTGAGGTGCTTTAATGTTGTGTGTTAGACTGTCTGGCACTAAATAGTATCTGTTAGCAGCAGAAAGGAGTTGAAGAATCATAATTCTGTTCTTTGACTCTGTCTTCATAAATATGTTCATACTTACACACATTTAGATTGCTTATTATTATTATTATTATTTTAGGTTTGGCTTCTTTGCTTTGTTTTGTTAGGTTGTTAACATTCTTTGTGTTCTGTTTTCTCCAGTCATTTATCATCATAGACCCAGACTGGAGAACAGCTGAAATAAACAAATTAATTAGTTTGAGCCACAGAATGTGTGTTTAGCCTCTTCCCTTGGACCTGCTGGCAAGCAGGGAAGGACAGCTCTTCTGTTCCAGTTTGCTGCTTCCACGCTGCTGCACAGGATACTGGTTTATCAGGCTCCTACTCAAGTCCTGATAATTCTCTGGATGCAGCACACTTAGGGGCTATAATTATTGCATGCTAGAGCAAAATAGAAGAGCAGGAGAGTGGCAAGCAAGGAGGGAAAGGAGCTAATCTGTTTATTGTCAGCGTTTGAATACTTTATTTGAAGGGCATCAGTGTTTTCTAAGCCTGATCTTCAACCTCGCTGCTTCAGATATAAGAATGATACAACAAAGCCTCATATTCTCCTTTGTGCAGCCCACAGATGACATTGTCCTCATGGCCCAAGCCCTGGAGAAGATATTTCTGCAGAAGGTTGCCCAGATGCCTCAGGAGGAGGTGGAATTGCTGCCCCCAGTTCCTAAAGGCAAAGGTCGCAAGCCCTCCGCGGGCACACAGAGTGCAGGTAGGGATCCATCCAGGATCTGGGAATATCCTGGGAGCTGTTCCCAAGGCCTGACCCACCATCCAAGCTGCTGGGCTTTGCCCATGCTGAAGAGGCTGGGAAGGGAGAGCGTGGTGTCACTGTTAAAGCAGTGTGGAGGAAGTGTGAGATGTCTGGGTGATGCTCACTCAGGGTTTCAGGGCTCATCTGTCTCAAGGCCACCCTGCATTTGTCACACCAATCTTGCCATCTGTGACTTGCCCATGTAGGCAGCATTTCAGTGAGGGAGGGCAGTGCTGTTGCTTCTCTGTGCAAAGAAGAAACCAAGAAAAAACAAAGTAGTCAGAAATGCCAGTCTGCTGCCAGTGCCAGGCCATGGCATGGGAAGTCTTTACAGATTTGGGTTTACACAGCTCACCCTGGGTCCTGGCAGAAATCTGTCACAGCAGAAACTTGGACTCGAATTTTGCTAATTGTCCAAACATTTTCCTTCTGCACACATGGTTACAACATCATAAAATTAAAGGATTTATGAAGCCATCACAAAAGGCTGTGTAGACCATTGCATATCAGTGGAAACTAAGTTTACTTCAGCTTACCTAGAATGGTTTTAAAATGGATTTAGGACTAAAATGTTCAAGCATGGTAAAAGAATTCATAAAGGACCTTGTGTGGGCTGAGTTAAATGATTGCAGTTTGGTTTTTTTCCTCCTCTAAACAAGGTCTAATTGTTGCTCTGGGAAAGTCAATTGTTCCTCTGTTTTCCCACATTTCAGGTGCTAAATGGAGCTATAACTCTACCCAAGCTCAGAGAAATTAATGATGATATATCTTTTCAACATCCTTTGATGAAATATAGAAGGAGGATTGCTGCTTTGGTTATTAGGTAGATTGGTAGATTTGTTCCCCTTAATGCTACACCAGTAGGCAGGATTTTAACAGTTTTTTTAGGATTTTAGTATTAATGTAGCATCAGAGACATTGAGGCCATCAGGAGGCTTAAATACTACATAAAATATAGAGTTGGAAGGGATCACTGAGCCCAACTCCTGTCCTTGGACAGGACAACCCCAAGAATCCCCACCCTATGCAAATTCGTGCAAATTTTCAGATTTGTGGCAATTCTCAAGTGCTTTGGATTCCTGTGTGCTCAGGTGGCCTGGGGCAGTGGTGGTTGTCATTTGCATGGTGTGAACCCCTCCCACTGCTCCATCTCCTGCTCTGTTTTTGAGCTCAGTGCAGCTCTGAGAGCATCCCAGGGTTGAAGACTGACCCAGAAAACCCACACTCGTGTGAAAAGCTGGACCTAAACCCTTGATACAAGGACTTAAATCAGCGATTCCTCACATCTGTCGTACCCTGGGTGTAACAGCACCGAGCAAATCCCACCGTGTCCTTTGTGCTGGGATCCCTTTACCAAGTCCAACAGCACCAGTTTGCTCCCAGCTTAACACCAGCGCCTCTCTCCTCTCGTTTGAAAGGAGCTCAGCAAGCCGTGGCCGTGTCTTCCGTGTCCCCGCCGGCCCCGTTCCAGAACGTCCCTCCAGCCGTGTCCCAGACGCCCGTCATCGCCGCCACCCCCGTGCCAACCATTACCGCCAATGTCCCTCCTGTCGCCGCCCCTGCCGCCGCCGCTCCGCCCCCGCCCGCCGCTCCGATCATGCCCGTGGTGCCTCCCACACCCCCGGTCGTCAAGGTAAAGCCGGGCAGCTCAGCCCCTTCCTCTGCCAACCCTCGCTGCTGGCTCCGTGTGTTCCTGCTTTCAGCCTTAGGTGTTGAGTTGCAGAGGGTTGAGAACGATTCTGCCAGTTTTCACACGAGCCGAGGTGATGTCACCTGTGCTTGCACCAGCTCAGTTCCAGCCTCTCCTTTCAGAGCCCCTGTGCTCTTGGAATTCTCCCTGGTTTACACCAAATAGCTCAAAGCATCTCTTCCCTCCCCGACTGAACTCTTGATTTTACTGGGGCTGCTCCTTGCAGGTTTGCAGCTCAAAGCATCC